>JAZKJV010001883.1:600000-1077234 GCA_037367405.1 Ottelia alismoides | reverse complement strand
TAAACTTGACGATAAGATAGCTTCATCAGATACATCATATTACCCTAACACTACCCTCTTTAAAAAAAACTTCTTTTTCATAGTTATCTAGCCAAATCTTCTCAAATTCCAAAATTCCCTCCACCTAATCTCTATAAAGACAACCTAATCCCTTCTATATAGACATTCCATCGTGGAGAATAATTCCACTCTTTCAAAGCTCCCTTTCTACTCTCTTGAAAAAAGTTGAGAGCGATCAATCACTTCAATCTACTTGATCGATTTGTGCTTTAGAAAAGCATCCTTTCCAAATTTTCTCTCAATTTCACAACTTTTTTTGAAAATTTCATTTTTTTTGTTTGCTCGATCAGTTTCTATTGTAATTTACCCTATAGAAATCACCATTCCCTTCTAACACTCTTATTTTACCCTCGATCCCTAAGTTGATCTATCATCCACCCTTACTTGATCGTTAACTTTACCTTTGATCATCGTTTCGATCTTGTTATCAATCATACATAGCCTCAAGAGGAAAGGCGCTATGATTTTGGACAAACGAACTTCGCTAGAGCCAAAATCTCAACGTGCAAGCTCGATTGCTTCGATATAGCAATGTCAATCTCAACCCTTGCTAACCTAATATTCATCGGAACGCTTTTCTTCCAAGTTCAACTCTTAATCTCACCTTTTCCCATGTCAAACATGTATACACATCCTATCAACCACCCTTCTACCTCAATTGAATCCCGTCCACCATTGATTTGTATATCTCCTCTAGTCCTCGCATAACTTTACACAAATCTAAAAGACATTGGAAGCCAAGAATAAGATACCATCTTCGAACCACCATTGACGACCAATCCTTTATCGTCGACGCTGATCTTATCCAAGCCAATGTTGGATGTTACAATGAGGGACCTACGATCAATGTACTTGTTCGTCAAGTATCTCATGAGATGTGTCGCAAGCCTCTTGTCACCACCGAGCACTCTTATGCCAAGCAATTTACAAGGCAAATATCTGCTCACGGAAGAAGAAGAAGAAGAAGAAGAACAAGAAGAAGAAGACTTCGATGGCAATGCCTTGAAAGACCAGACTATCGAAGCCATTCGTTCACTGAGATGAAAGAAACTCCTTACCACTTTCTTAAGGCCCTAACGAAGATTTTCATCCTTCCCGTGTTAACTCTTTCACATATATATCTTTGATTTCTATTTTCATCTTTGTGTAATATGTAGTGTTATTTAGAATCGTGCATGTCTTTGAGTCATCAACAATTTTCGTTTTCGTTTGCTTTCATCGGCATTTTAATAGAATTTCTGTTTGATGTTTTTCTCCTAGAACTTGATAGTAATTTCCTTATCTCGCTTATTTTGTTTGCCATGATTCTCTTACTCTTTTTCTTGATTAAAACAAATGGGGAAGAAATGAAAAAGTTTAAGAAGATTTTGCAAAGTTATCACTCACACTCACCTTGATGGGGGGAGATTTGGTAAAAAAAATCATCTTAAGTTGGTTAAAATTAAAGCTTTTTATCACTTATGCCCTTCTGAACTTCTGCAATATTGATCATGCCCTTTCTTTTTTTAGGATATTTGTTATGCCCCTACCTCTTACAAATTTCACAATTGTGCTCTTCCATTAAGATAAAATAAGGTCACAACGGATATTTCAAAAGGACAGAAATGTGGATTTTGTAAGAATCTAAGGGAACATCTGATATAGCAGAAATTAAGGACACAAGTGAACTGGTCCTAAAATTAAACCTCTACTCAAACAAATATTGACCTTAAAATATTTTTTCCAGATTTCCTTAAGTCAAATTTATTTTTGTCATTAAAAAGGGGGAAATGTTTAGCCGAGTATACAAACGCAACATTTTTAATAATGACTTGTGATTATCATTAGGCACTTGTATATCTTTATATTTGCATTTTGATCTATTTATTGTTTCAAGCTCAAAAGACAAAGGCAAGATTTTGATCAAAACTTTTGTCGTGAGTTAATTGTATAATTATTTGTAAAAGATCGCATATATATAGAGGAGTAATCATATGAGAGCAAAAAATGTGAGAGCATGAGAGCATGCATTATGGACCATTAGATTCTGTCTTCTCTCTCATGGTTGAATCATGTGGTCTAGAATGCATGCTCTCACATGTTTTGGCTCTCACAAGATCACTCCCTCTCTCTCTCAATATATATATATATATATGAGTGATGAAGCCTCATTCATCACTCTTTGTTCTTTTATTTTAGCTAAATATCTTGGCAAAGCATCATGTGTATAGTTGTAAATACAATAAATTAGCAATAAGCATGCATTAGTTAATATCTAATAATTAGTATGTATTTGTGCAAAAATAAAAGAATAAAGAATAAAAGAAAGAGAAGGAAATATTTAGAATAAATATTGAGTGACCTGAACCCAAGAGAGGGTCCAGAATGGACCTGATCGCCAAATAAAATAAGTAGAGAGAGATAGGGCCACTTATGTATATAATTTATTTTTGCAAAAATAAAAATAAAAAGGTATTTTTATCCCCTTGTATATATTTCTAAAAATAAAACGAAAATAGAAAAATAAAATAAAAATAAAAATAAAACTCTCTCTCTCTCTCACCTTGTACATAATGCATGTATATATGTATCACTACCTATTTATTTTATACTTGTAAATAACTAATAAAAATAAAATAAAAATGATTTTATACTGCAAAAAATATGTTGTAAATAAATAAAGTATAAAATTGTGGTATTTGTGCAAAAATAAGAAAATAAAAATAAATATACAAAATACATAGATATTTTATACATGTATATAATATAATACAATGTATATACCATAATTTATTTTTCATAAAAATAAATAAAAAAACACAGAAAAATCCCTTGAAAAATAATAAACATTTTTATTTTATTCATTTTTTAATTTAAGTTCATTTATTATTTTTTATCTATTTATTTTTATTTTTCAGCTATTTTGTCATTTAGCCTATTTTGTCTTCTTCCCTTGTCGCACCCGATTGATCCAGGGCGGAGTGTTGACCCCAGTCAACTGCCCCCCCACCCCACCCCCCGGACCCTTTCTTTGCTCAGATCTGGTTTTCACCCAACTTTCTCCTAATTTCCCCGAACCGATCCGACCGCCATCTCCTTCCATTCGCTGCTCCGATTATCAAGGGATGATCCATGATCCACGCCCGATGAATCCTCTTGAGATCCGTCCCTCGGTTCACGTGCTCACGCTCCACACTTCTCGGACCCTGCAGAGTATAAAATCTCCTGGAGTCCCATCTTCTTCTCCATCTTGGCCGCCCCCTCGTCTCTGATGATCTCCACCACTACCCACGAGTGACAGTGTGCGATAGAGCCTGTTGTAGAGAGGATTCGAGCCATGTAACCTTAGGTCCGGCGATACTCCGCCATGCTCTGCTGCGAGGTGAGCCCCAGCCTCTGGACACGTCAAACCATCTAGGCGAAGACCCCCGGAGTTCCTTGACCTTCAGCCCAGACGACTCCGTTCACTAGGTAACTTAGATTTTTCTCTTGCACGTTTTTTATTCGAGATTTTTTAGTTTGGACCAGCCTGAGTTGCTTGGCCCCGTTCACCCTGATCGGACCTCCCATTCGCTATCCCAATGATCGTAGCAACTTCGTTAGACTTCTCCCATATCTTCTACGTCCATCCATTCACCTCGTTCATCCCAAGAACGAGCCCCCTAGCCCTCCTCCGTCGTCGCTTCGCCGGAGAGACACGCCTCGCCTCATCGGCCACCCATTCCGCGTACTGACGAGTCGAGGCACTTTGCCCTCGACCCAGTAGCTCTTCTGTGCAGGTGTAGAGCTCAAGGGACCTCATCTGGAGGTCAAGATATCTTGGCACGGGAGCTCCAAGTACCCCAGCTTCGTCGGGCCGTTCTCGACGGTCTCGGCCTCATCGGAGCATCGTCATCGCTGCGAGCCAGAAGCATTTCCACTATCCTAGCAGCCTCGGAGGACGTCTCAGCCGCACGTAGCAGCCGGTCGAAGCTCGTTGGAGGCGAGTTCTTCGTCGTTCTTCCAGGAGTCGTCCCTACCGTTGGATCAAGGGTCCCTCCCAGTTCTAATCTCGTCCATCCATCTTTGGGGAGACCTCGATCGCCCGATCCATCTGAGGATCAGATTTCAGCCGTCCATCGTCGAAGGGTCATCTGAGGAGCTCAGCCGTCCGATCATAAGTGAGCAACCGTCGACCGTTGGATCGCCAATAAGAAGGGTATTTGCACTTAGGCCCTCCTATCTGTTCACATTTTCCGTATTAGTCCTGTAAATATTTTAGTAGTTGTTTTATCTTGGACATTTTTCATCTTGGACTTTGTGTTTTTAGTATTTGCATTCCAGTCCTTCCGTTTGTGTAGCACGTGGTTCCCCCACGTGACTTTGGGATTATTTGCATGTTTCATCTTGGACTTTATGGTTGTTAATGAATGAATTTTTATTAATGGAATTTGCATTTATGCCCCTGTGTACCTGGTTCACGTGCTGACCATGTGCGGACTTGGACTTTTTGCAAACTAAGTCCAGGATTGTTTACAAGTATTATTATTTGGCTGGAAACTTTTTAATAATTGCAATTTGGTCCATATGTGCTGTGTGTTCTATTTTTGCTTTAATAAATAGCAAATATTGTCCAAAAATCATGAAATTTAGATACATGGCTCCTGCCATAGTGTAGGAATTTCTATGAATTTTTTGTTTTATTTGTTTTTGTTTAGCATTTTAAAAATTCAGAAACCTTAAAAATAACTCCTGTTTGTTTTTAAAAATCCATTATAAATGTTAAAAACCTTGAAAAATTCTAAAGAACTCCTTGATTGTTTGTTTTGTGTTGTTTTCATTTCAATCCAATTTTGTTTTATTCACAATTATAAAAACCATAAAAATTAAAAAAGAGTAAAAATCTTCTAAAAATCATTAAAAATTCAAAAAAAGTGTTTTAAGTTGTTGTAGTTATTTTATATTTTCTCATAAAAATATTGTTGAGATTTTAAAGGCATTTTAAGTAATTTTAACTTGCCTTTAGATCTCAGATGTACACTGTTTGTTGTTTTTTATTTTGTTTCATTTTTAGAAAATTCATTAAAAATCAGAAAAATTCCATAAAATCCACCAAAACATCTGAATATTTTAAAAAACACAAAAATATTTTTATTTTGAATTTTTGAGTATTTTTGGTGCTTTGAATAATTGTTTAAGTGTTGATTTTTAGTTCTTTCATCTTTTTTCTTAATTTAAAAATCATAAAATATAAAAACCACCATCTCTTTGTTTTCTTTGGATTCCCGACTACTTCGTAGCGTTAGCATCACGTGCTCCTTGTGTTCGACCCTGGTAGTTATACCAAGTAAAAATAAATAGCAAGATCGCTTGCCACATTGATTGTTTGATTTCTAGTTTGGTGGTCTCATTTTTCTTGATTGACTTAGCATTGTTATTCGGGTCGCAACGACCTAATTATTACTTAACCCGAGTAGCCTAAGGTGTATGTCGTCAATGAGGGATGATCATGTTAGAGCCAAAAACTATGAGAGCATGAGAGTAGTGATTCTGGACCACTATATTATGCTCATCTCTCTCTTCATGCAATCAACCAGGAGAGAGATGCTGAAATCTAGTGGTCCAGAATCACTGCTCTAATGCTCTCATAATTTCTGACTTTCGCATGATCATATATACTGTGAGAGCTGGAAATTGTGAGAGCGTGAGAGCAGTGATTCTGGACCACTAGCTTCAGTCTTCTCTCTCCTAATTAATTGAAGGAGGAGAAAGATGAGCAGAATCTAGTGGTCCAGAATCATTGCTCTCATTCTTTCACAATTTTTGTCTCTCAACAGGATCAACCCTCTCTTTCTCCTTCTCTCTCTCTCTCTCTATATATATATATAAGGTGATCTTGAGAGAGTAAAAAACGGTGAGAGCATGAGAGCAATGATTCTAAACCACTAGATTCTGTCATCTCTTCTGATTGATTGGAGGAGGAGAGAGGATATCAAACTCTAGTCATCCAGATTCACTGCTCTCATGCTCTCACAGGATCAGAGAGTCAAAAACTATGAGAGCAGTGAATATGGACCACTAGATTCTGCTCTTCTCTCTCCTCCCTCAATCGATCAGGGAGAGAGATGACAGAATCTAGTGGTACAGAATCATTGCTTTCATGCTCTCAATGTTTTTGGCTCTCACAGGATCAACCCTGTTTGTGTGTACATTCATGAATATGCAAATTCCCCTCTTACATGCACACATGTAGCCTAATCGTTCACTAAAAAGCCTTTGATTGATCACTTAAGCATATTGTTCTAACTTTAATCATTCACTCCTTGTGATGTGGCCCACCACTTGTAATCAACGATTTAGAACTAATTCAACATCACCTTCTATTTAATTTTACCTCTAGTTAGTGGTTTACATATTGATCGATCAATCTTTTAAATCTAACTGATCACTCTTTCAAACCTAACCAATCACTTTAGAGTTACTATCTGAATTCTAATCAATTACCCTTTATTAATCGAACTGATTGCCTTGAGCTACCCTTGATAAAGTTGTCGATCATTTTTGAATCTGATCAATCGATATTTAAATTCCAGTAACTATAATCTAAGAGGTACGAAAACACTTCATCCAAGCATTCTACATCTCTCTAAGCCATGGTCGCCTTACTAATTCGCTACGTGTGATTAGCCCCCAACTTCTCATTTGTATCGTAGCATCCTATGCCTAGACTCAAACCGATATCGAGGAATACTAAACCTCACAACTTTTCTGTACTTGGGCACAAGTGGACCTCTTGACCACAACCCAAAATGCTTAGCCCAATTTGCTCCTCATGCTTATAACTCACTCTCACATGTTCTGACTACTAGATGTTGGACTATGTTTAGAGTGATACAATCCCAACCTCCCACTTATATGTGTAATGTCATTGTTGTGCTATGGTCCATCACTTTATCTTCGAATAATAATAGCGATTCATGCTCTTTAATAGCCCTTCATCCTATCTCTTTAGCGAGGGCAACTCCACCTCTCAAGTTGATTTTTCCACTATTCGAGGAAACATAAATATGATACCATATGTAATGTTCCCAGCTTGAACACGTGCTGTTATCAAGGACTATTGGCTCACACTTGTTGGGCTTCGGCACAACTACATCCCTGACCACAACACAAAACACTTAATCGCAAGTTGTCAGTCATTTTCTCCACTTAAACACTCACAAATTGACTTGTATATGAGAGACTATATTTGGGTGCTACATCTATCATGAGGTTGAGCGTTTTAAACATTCATTATTTTTCGATTAAACATTTTAATTACTAATTGTATAACATGCGGAATTTGGCGGTTGCCGTTTTAATTACTAATTGTATAACATGTGGAATTTGGTGGTTGCCGTCTGAATCTGAATGTATTCATTAAAATTTCAGTTTCAACAAAGGACCGAAATTTCAAACAAAATACCGTAGGACAGCCTTCCTTCATAAATGTTGCTCGATTTGGGTGAAATATGACGGAAATTTCAACAAAATTTCATTTCATCACGGTATCGATACAATATCGGATACCAAAATTTAAAACCTTGATTGCATCGATTATACAACAATCAAGTTCGACGATGAGGGGGAGGCCACGCAGCAAAGCCTAACATCGCATGTTCTTTATACTGCATGATGGATGCACATTCCGTACCTTCTTGCACACTGGGCTCGCGCTTTTTTTGGTGTTTTCTTTTACCCTGAATCAAGCCTTGGTTCGCTTTGCCTACCAATATTATTTAATTAAAGATCAATGTAATGGTGTTGTTTTTATGCCTCAGCCATGATCATCTTGATAATAGAAATGATTGTACCAGTACAAGTAGTGTGATCATTTTCAAAGTAACTGAACATACGCCACAGAAAAAGATCCAAATCTGTATTATCACATCATCGAAATGCAAACAGAAAACTAGTCACAGCCAGACAGACACCATCATCAAGCATCTGAAAGTACGAGAAACGGTAACTGTTCTAAAACCTAGCAAACAGACTCTAGGGCTTCTGCACTCATCAGACAGCTAGTGATGACACATGACGCGCGATCTTTCAAAAACAACTTTGTTCCGCTCAGATATCGAAATTCTATCAAATGATAAACACAATAACAATGCAAACATTCGCATCATCGACCTGGATATGTTAAAGGAGTTCTTACAATATCTTGAGCATGCAAAATAAAATGTCGACAATTTGCCTGATGAACTACGAGTTATCATAAGATGTTACCACCTAAAAAAATATAGTTCCGGATTGTCAGGAGTTCTTGAACTTCTTCGGTGATTCACGGGAACCCTAAATAAAGTTCACTACAGGAGTTTCTAGAAATTGGCAAATCCATCGTTCTAGAAAGAGTAACAGCAGCTCATGACGATCTTGATGCTCACTACACACCGGGAGATTGCTTCCGATGCTAGATGACCTCTGCGAGGCCATGTCAAAATGAAAGAGAACTGATGTTCCTCAATACCTGTACCTCTCATATCCACCATATGGTTCATACCTTCCATATGGTGGTTGAGATGCCAAGGAGGATGAGTACGGCGCACCTCCTAGTTGAGTAGAGTATGATGATCGATAGCCAAGTTCAGGCTCCCTGTAGTCACGCACATGCGGTTCTCTCACAGCTAGTTCTCGCACAGGCGGTTCCCTCACAGGCAGTTCTCTGTGCCCGGCAAGAGATTCCTGTTAAAAGAGATGAACATCAATTACAAAATGAATGTAAAATCATTGAAACTACAACTCAATCATCATTAATCATATTTTGTTTATATTGTATGTTATTGCAAAGAAAAAAAGAAAAATATCCGGGTGTAAATCAAGGCTAGTTCTTTTAGATATCTATATTTTGGTTATAGGATCAACCAGGGTCATCACGGATTTTGACCATTAAATTCAAGATGAATTTTCTCCTCCCCTCAAATAGTATGCTGTACTACTTTAGCACAAAGCAATCTAAAATTTATCATTGCAAATAGGGTCTCAAATTGTTGGCTCCCACTCCAATGATCAGGGTTCCGATGCCACCCCCCCCCCCCACCCACCCAATAACTAGTTAAAAATTGTGGAAAACTGACCTAAAGCCCCAAGATTTTTTTTTCAGGCCAAAAAAGGTGTAAACATACTATGGTGACCGCCCCAACAAAGCTCCAAGAAAGATACCTACAGAATACCTCAGCTCGGAATGAAGTGAGACAACAACACTATTCTAAGGTTTTAAAAACCAAACCGAACAAGCCGGTTGAACAAGCTAAACCAATAACCGGAGGAAAAACGGTCCAACCACCCGGTTTTTATTCAAAAAATAAAAACCAGTAAAAATCAGTTAAAACCCGATTGGACCGCTTAAACCCGGTCAAACCAATTGAATCAAACCACCGGATCAACCATCCATTTTTTGACAAAATAATTTCCAATAAATTAACAAAATACAAACTTTTCAAAAATATTTATAATCTAGTCTCATTCTAACTCGTAGTATAATACCCCTTTATCTCTTCTCCTTCACATGTGACAACGACTCATTATCGTGTGTCCCTTCCTGCCATATGAGCATTGTCTCTCTCTCTCTTCCCACATTGTGTATGAGGTTGTCCACTTAAAATAATAACAAACGAAGAAGACGTTGTCATAGTCATACTATGAGAAGCAATAAATTAACAACACTTAGTCGTTGATTGGATTTTAATAGTTTAAAATTATTAATTTTTTACATCACATATATGTATTTATATAAATTTTATGAAATACGATTATTATGCACTTTCAAGTTTTTTAAGAACATTCATACCCCTAACTTTTAAGCAAATTCACTTGTGCTCCTATATTTTCTTAAAAAATTCAGAATATCATCCTTATGTTGATATAAAATGAGAGCACAATTGTAATAATAAAAGATCACTACTATTAATTTTGTAAAAATATAGGGGATACACGCAATTGTATTAAAAATAGGGGTATAAGTGTTATTAGGAAAACTCGGAAGGACAGGAGTAAACAAATCCTCGAAAGATATGATGTAGCAATTTTCGTATTAATTTGTATGTGTACGGTCTAACTCAATTCGACCCGGTTGAATCGTACAAACCAAACCAACAATACAACGGTTCGATCTTTTCCGATTTCTTTGAACCGCCGACGTCATCACCGGTCCGACTGGTCGATCCCATTGGTCTGACCATAAAAATCAAAAATCGATACATGTCTGGTTTGATGTCTGGTTCGATTTTTAAAACCTTGCTCATTTCTGAAAACTCTCTTCTACAAGGCATAATGGTCCTTTTCATTAACGCCATGTTCTTTTTCTTTATTTCAGTCCATTAGCACTAACCTGGATGATATTCGTGATTCAAGGCATATCTGATCTGACAACATTGCACCTTATCTGAAGACATGGACATTATCTATTCTATATACTAAAGCTGGGTTGTCCCAGCCTTTGCTATGCATCCGACAAGTGTTCTACCCTAACAATGCCACGTGGATAGACCTCCGAACGTTCTGCAGAATCTCCCTCAGCCTCCCTCTGTCTCATTCTCTCTACCAGCACGCTGCTCTCTCATTCTCCCTCCCACTCACTCTCTCTCAGTTTCTCTCTCCAACTTCGTGTTCATCCATTCTCTCTCTATCTCTATCTCTCCAGCTTTTGCCTTTCCCCACGCCATTCACTCTCTCTACTTCCACTCTTTGTGTATCATCTCTCTCCCATTTGTTTTGGAACATCCTCCCTCTCTCTCACACTTCCCATATATTTGGCTTTTTCAATTTGGATACACACACACACCAATTTATCCCATTCACTATAATTTTTGTACTTCCTTCTATCTTTCCTTCTTTTAATAAATACCAGAGGTGAACACCATTGAGTGTCTCCCCCTTTCTTGGCTTCAAAAAAAATAATGAGGGTTGTATTAAATTTACAATAAATAAAATGTAATATATTTTACAATTACATATTTTAATGATATAGCTTTTTATGAATAGGATATGTTTTATTTGTATTGAAATTGTTTTGACTTAACGCTAGAAAATTAGTTAAAGATTGATGAATAAAGATTCCTCTCCGTAATTTTTGTCACGTTACTTTATCATATTTGTATTTAAATTTTAAACATAAGACATACTCTTATTTTTTATATCTTACAACATCTCAATGGCTTAATCTTTAATATTCACGAAAAAATCTACCTCTATGAACTAACTTAAGCATATTTGGGAAAAATAAAAAAGTATTCATAACATATTTATTTCTATATTTACATTTTCAAACTTATTCTTATGAACTGATTTATTTCAACTTAATTTCATCCTTTTTGTCATCAATAATCTAGAAATTCTTCTGCTATCAAAATTAATTGAGTGCATTGATCTCATAATGCAAATATAATTTCCATCCAAAAGTGCATTAAATGAATGTAAGTGAGTCATAATATTAGTATTGTACTTTTATGGAAATCACAATTACAATTTATTTTAGTAAAAAATAAAAATATAAGCAAAATATACATCCATTCAAATATAAATCATTATAAGCGGATTCAATCAATTTAATTATAGATTTTAAAGTGATTTTACCATTACATGTGTTCTCTCTCTCTCCTTCATCATTTTTATTTTTAGTTTTAAAAATCATAAGAAAGCATTAAAAATCCCAAGTATCGTTTATGCAAAGTGCAAATAATATTCCACAATATCAAAGGTTATGTTGTATTAAATTAATTTCATTTCTCCCTCTACATTCGTTGAATATTATGTTGCTTTGAAGCAGTATCATCTTTTGTGTTATATGTTGATTGATAAAAAAATTAAAGGTACCAAAACGATAACGACTATAAACTAAAATATGTAATGGAACATACTTTTTAAAACTCTAAATAAATAGTACACTCCAGCTAAATAATGGAAACGACATGTATAATAAAACAAACATTAGAATGGTAAGTAACACTCTATAATTTGCAAGTTAAGTTTAAAATAATATAAAATGCATTGATCCCCAATAATATCATCATATAAAATGCCAAGCAATTATTCTTTTAATGTAAGCTAATAAATGAGAACTGTTATTTTTTCCATTTTTGATATTTATTTTTAAAGATGACACATATGTATAAATTTTTTTGACATGTCTATTTGTATATCACTAATGATGGTTCGTATTATAATGATTATTTATTGTATTTCTCCTTGAACTTTATTCTAATTGACACTTTAAAGAAAATATAAAAAAATAAGAAAGACAATTGACTGCTATATGAATTCGTAGCAACAATAGAACAAATATATATTCATCAAAAAGTTCAAATACAAAAAATGATTCTGCAAAGACTAATATGGTTATATGATAATGTTAAATGATTTAGAGTACGTTATCGAACTATGCATCATAACAGATCCATTTTACTATGCTAAAATAAAAAACTCTTTCATCAATGCAATAAAGACATAAAAACAAAAGTACAAAATTATGTATTAATTATTCAAATATTCTTCAATTGTAGAATTTAATCTATAGTGTTAATTTTTCACAAGATAACTAAGAAATAAAATAAAACTAAGAAATAAAAAGTTTATCTTTAAAAAATTTTATATGCTATTATAAAATAATATTTTTTAAAAATCCATCCATTTGCAAAAGCACGGATTTACAAGGTTGATCCCAGATAAGTTGCTCTAAGACCGGGGGAAGATCTTATATATTGGGGGGGGGGGGGGGGGGATGAGCTAATTATATATTCATGGTGAGTTCTAGAATATGCTAGCCTCTAGGGGTAGTCGATTTCTTAACAAATCATTTTGCAGCTTCTCAATTTTATTAGACACATGTTATCATCAAATAGATCTGAGCCCTCTCTCTCTCATTTTTATTGACTTATGCCAATGATAATTCATTAATAGACAATGATGATTCGCTTAACTATTTCATGCCTTATTGCAAAGCAGACTGGAGTTTGAGATGGTGAGATTACTTCGATCTCTTAATGAGAATCATGTTACAACCTCTCAATTCCAACAGACATGCCTTATCATCAAAGAAATATGAACCTTCATTCACTTATTTTTTCCCTTTTGCTTCATATAGTCTTCATGAATTTCCTATTAAAACTCTATCATATAATGATTTGCTTTGAACTGTTGCTTCTTCTTCTTGCCTCTGTTTTGGTACTTCCCTCATTTGTCTCCGTCCTCTGTACCGTTAAAAACAGGTATGCAATTTCGCCGCCTTCCACTTTGCGATGTTTCTTCTTCTTCTTTCCCCCGTCTTATTTGTTTCAGTTTCTTCTTCTTCTTGCCTCTGTCTTATTCATTTCAGAGTGTTGTGCTCTTCTGAGTTGTATTCTTAACTTTGGATCTCACCTATTTCGTAAAGTTAGTGACTTTTTTTCGAGTTGTTGTTTTGAATTACGTAACTTTTGTTAATCATGTCTTTCCTTACGGACACAGTGTAAATAATATCTATCAAAGGAATTTATGTCTTTCTTACAAAATATGTTCTGCATTCTCTCCTAGTGATAGACTATTTATTCCGTTTGTTGTTTAGGGTTTTGTTGTCTGCTAATTATTAGCTCCTATCATTTCAATTTCCATACTTATATTTTTATCTTATTTTATACCGTGAGAAAAATTTACCATTTTACATGGGTATAAGGGTTGGAATGCTCCCTTTATTTTCCTATATTTAATATTTTCATTTTAGGGTATTCACTATTCAAAGGGAGAACAACTTGTTGTCAATAAATCTCTACATCGGAAGGCCTCCTTTACATATTCATTGTTATCTCACTTTATTCCGTAAAAATAATTCCAGCCTTCGAATTTATTTGGTGCTACACATAATATAAATATGTATTTGTTATGCTATAATAATTTCCCTCGTACTTCTTAATGAATATTTTTATCATTAATATTTTTCATTTTATACATATAACTTTAAAGTTAGCTTTCATAATTTGGTCACTTCCTTTAAATTTAACATGCAATGATGCTCCGCTTGGCTATTTTCTGACTTATTGCAATGCAGACTGAAAGTTAAAATGGTGTTGCAACTTCAATTTCTTAATAAGAATCATGTTTGGATCTTCTCATTTTCCCCAACCATCTATTATTATCAAAGGAATCTAAGCTACCAGTTGTTAATGTTACTAACTTATTGTTTTTAAATTAATAAGTTTACTAATATCCAAAATTTGTCACCATTCAAATGAGTGATGTCAACAAATCTCTACATTGCAAAGTTTGATGGCACACATTCATTATTATCTTCCTTTATTACGTAAAAATAAATCTTTAATTTTATATATACACACATTGTTTTATTATGCTGTTCCAACATATTTTCTATATTTCTAATTTGTTGGGTTAGCTTTCTACAATTGACTTTCGAATTCACAACAACTTTCCGCATTATACCCTTCATCATTGCAGGTTGATCCTACCGTGAAGGACAGGTATGCTCTCTAGTTTTTGTAAAGTTGCCCTGCAATGGTTGACAGCCGTTGACACAGCCACGGTTGGGTGTCATGATTCCACAAGTCCACTTTTCAGAAGCCTCAATCCCCGTGCACATAACAGGTCTCATTTGGCTATCCCGTATCATTATGTCAACAATCTTTCACTCATAAATAATCTTTTATTTTTAAAAAAGTAGGGCGGATCCGGACCCAACACAGAAAATGCATTGCTAAAATCCCATTATGTTTCATGAATCCAGGAAGTACAGGTAGCCCTACAATGTTCCAGAATTCTCAGAATAAAAGAATTGACCATGGAATACATAATCTAATCACAGAACTGAAGTCGAATAATCACATAATTGAATTTGAATACCCAATCTATTGTTTTAAAATATCCATGTACCAACAACAACAATCTCATGTCATGCATTTATAATCGAGTCTCCATTTTACACAATCTACAATAATGAGGGGAGAAGCCTCCCTTGAAAAATGCGGTCCTTCTGTGTGGTCAGCAAGCCTGCACGGGAGGAGCAAATGGCTCCTATGTCAGGACTCAGGGAAAAAACCCCTGAAAAGATGCATGTATTATTTGAGTTGGGTTTTTAGCCAGTGACATTGGAAGTTGAGCTACGTGAATTACAAGACTTTTGCAAATAGTTAGTTGCAATTTAGTGATAGACTGTTGCAAATAGTTAGTTGCAATTTAGTGATAGACTGTTGCAAATAGTCACTTGCAATTTTTGTGATAGACTGTTGCAAATAGTCAGTTGCAACAAAATCTGTGAGATTTACTGAACAATTTGCACATTTCACCCAACGCATCATCGGATAAACGGTGATATCATGGAAAGAGAAAGATGGGATTTTAAAAAGGGATATTTACACCCATAACCCTGAGTAATTTGGTAATTGCCCCAGGAACCCTGCGTAATAGCGAATTACATCCAAAACCCCGAGTAATGGCTAACCTTTACATGGCATAACCCTGTGTCAACTTCCGTCTTATTTCTCCGTTAACTCTAACAGAAATAGTCAATTTTGCCCTTCCAAACCCATCATATTTACAACATGATGCCATTCCCCCCCCCCCTGCCTGCAAGGTCGAGCATCCCTTCCTGGCCTGGCTGCGCCCACCTCGAGACCTGGCCGAACCCATCCAACCCCCACCTCCGAGCGCGAGCTCCCCCCTCCACCAGCAACCCATCGCCCGCGAGCTCCCCCCTCCTCCCACCGGGGGTCCGAGCTCCCCAACCTCCAAGCGCGAGCTCCCCCCTCCTCCCGCCGGGGGTCCGAGCTCCCCCACCTCCGAGCGTGAGCTCCCCCCTCCTCCCGCGAGCTCCCCCCTCCTCCACCAACCCATCGCCCGCCCGAACCCACCCCCCCCCCCCCCCAAGGAACCCCTCGCCCGCGTCCGAACCCCCTCGCCTGGGAACCCATCCCCAGGTCGCCTGAGCCCCGCCACGCCTGGGAACCTATCCCCCTCGTCCGCGCCCAAGCCCCAGGTCGACCGCGCCCCCCTTCCCATCCGGCGCCGCATGGAACCCCGCCCATGTCAGAGCCCCTCGCCCCCTGCAATTTCCTGTTCCAGGCAGGTCGAGCCCACCTCCCCATCGTTCTTTTCTTTTTTTTATTTCTGATTAATCTAAATCGTTGAATCACAGAATGGTTAGATTAACTCAACCATCTGGGAGGGTTCTGGGAGTAAAACGGAGCAATTATTCGAGGTCTGGAATGTAATTCATAATTATCGAAGGTTCCTGGGGTAATTAGGTTATAGGTGTAAATATCCCTTTTAAAAATTGGTCACTCAGTGAAACCAAAATTTTCACAGTAAATGAGCAAAAAATTTTAACCACACCCAAAAACAGCAGTGATTAATTCATTGGTTGTGTTGAGTACCAAAGCAACAAGCTAATCTTGAATAGCTACTTATTGTTTTAGATTCCTTAGGCCACGAAAAAGTGAAATAATATAAAAAGATCGAATACCATAAAATATAACTTTTTTACCTGAACAAGTTGCTGAGCAGCTTGAACCTGCGAGGAAGAACCTTTTATTTCCACAGTCATCTCATCAGGACGGCCCCACGTCTCCTGGACACTCAGGATTGCTCCACTAGCTCGCCGAATATGTGCAATGTTGGTTCCACCAATGCCAATAATATCTTCAGCAAAAGAAAGAGGAATTTGCATGGTCTGGGTAACCTGCGGCGCACCAAAAACAAGAAGCTGTTGATATTCGAGTCTATCATTTCAAGACGCACAGTTAATGTTGAAATCCATGACTATAACAAAACTACCAATGATATTTAAAAAGACACTATTTCCAGGATAACCCTCCCAAATTCAGTAAAACAGAATGCCTGATTTCCATTATTATTCTCCTTTTGATATACAGTTGATAGATAATTGTCACAGGAGAAGCCAGTCCTAAGACTTTTTCAGCAATTCCGTTGCTAAGAAAACTAACGATGACAATCAATACACTCAAAAAGCGCATAAGATACAACCATAAAGTTCTCCCCCAAAAGACTGTCACTCAGAAATGCCCGTTAATAAATCTTAGATTAATGAATGATCTAAGACGAACATTTGATGGTGCAGATTAGGATATTTTACAACTTAATGTGCCTAACCAAAGATCAGAATACCAACTATTGGTTAACCAGACTCGTGCATTTTCAAACAAGACCCTTCAACATGGATTGTCAAATCATAGGAACAAACTAAAAAGTGTCTAATACCCTCTTGATACAAACAGAATTTTAGAGGGAGAAGAATTGAAGCATGACAAGTTTTGCAGATTGCACAAATAACGGAAAGGATAAGATCAGATTCTACAAGAGAGGGGAGAAAAGACAAAAAAGAAGATATAGAAGTCAAAATCTAGTTTTTAATCCCAATCAATCCGAACTATCTCAAGCTAATCAATAGACCATCACGTGAAATTTTCCTAAAGAATTGGGGAAAAAGTGATAATAAGCAGGTTTTAAATTATCCTAGCCTATTATTGGAATAGATAAAACAGATTATACCAATTGATGAAATTAAAACAAGCAGCCCTTGTACTTTTTCGGTAACAAAAATAGAATTATTGATTATTTTGACCCTAGATTGCATGACCAGCCGAGGTTGGCAACATATTTTGACTTATATCTCTAGTGACAAACATAATCTCATAATGAGGGAGAAGAACCTTCATAGACTAATGCATTACTGAGATCCAAGTGACAGATCCCAGACTTAGGAGGTAACAAGTTGAACGAATTGAATCGACCCCCACCTGGGCACATTAATAAAACGAAGCTGAACCCGACCAAGACAAATATGACTGGCTCGAGCCTGACTTGTCTTAAACTCGAGACCAACTCGAGTCCATCAATCGAGCCCTTTGGATAGTAATAATTCCACTTGTTGAATCTCAATTCCATTTAAATTAGCCACAAAGGGAAAATAGGTTATCGAAGCCCTTAGCAGACACCCCAAAAGGCTGAAACGAATCATCATCATCATTTTGATCAAAGTTGAAGTACATTGGCTTCATTGAATTTATGGAGCTCATTATTATAAAATGACATGGGGAGGATCTTTTCTAATAATCATGAGAAGGAACCCCTCTCTTAGGGCTCAACAAGGTGGGACTATCCACATAAATTGAATAAAAAAAGATAGCATCCCTATTATATCAAGAATAGGGGGAAACCCACGAGAGAAGGGATTTTAATGTGCACCAGGCACGAATCACCAACCCAAATCATGGGGTCAACTGTTATAATATACATTAGTAAATATACATGTATGTTATCGAGTTAATGAGTTGATCTAGCAAGCTGAGCAAGTTTAATTAGCTCAGCTCACAAGCCCTTCAGGAGCAGATTTCACCGAACCTACATTTTCCTAACCCTTACCCAACATAATTAACACCGAAGGGGGGGTGTCCTCAAAGGATGCCCACCTACTTCTTAACACCATTTGCACCTACTCTTATGATGTGCTTTTATACCATTTTCAACATCTGGCATCATCATCAAAGTTCGAATGTGGGACCACATCTGCTCCGCTTACTCTTTGATCATGCACGTCCAATGGTTGGCTTTTTTTTTGGAAAATAAGTAGTATGTTCCAAGAGTTTGGTTATCCGCCCATGAAAGCGGTACTTGGGCTGTGTTCAGATCCTTGTGAGACAGTTCAGATCCATATCAGATATGGGTTACAGAACATAAACCCAATATGTGTCTCTGCCACACCTTTGCAACTCCAAATACCTAAATTTATCACAAATGCTCTAAACCCTAAACAAATCATGAGGGATGAAAGCCCATCTTAATAACTCAACATATCGAGTGGAACAATCATTGCTTACCATATAAAAAATGCTCTAGGGACGAATAGGATGGGCATCAATTCGACTCCGAAAATTAGCCCTTGTAAATTTCGAAAAGATATTCCACATTCATCCCTTTTTCTTTGAATGGCCAGTTCTTTGTCAATTACATCACCCCCAACTTTTACTATAAAGAAAACATGAAATCAAGAAATTGGATCTGTATGAAAGTACAACTAATAATAAATAGTAGTGAGCGACTTATTCTCAAGCATGTGTTCACCTCATGAGGGAGATATCTGATTTCCTCGTCATCCTATACCATTCATCCAATTGTCACCTCCATTTTTAAAGAAAAAATCAATACATTATTTCGTATAAGAATATCACTTTTTCTTGAAAGTTCCCGTACATTTAGGAATGCAACTAAGCACCAATATAGTGTCAGATTCCAGCTAATCCAATCTTATCAGTCCGCAAATACAGTCTCATTGATCCAGCTCATGGTACTAAATATCACGATATATCGGCGTTAATCAATATCAACGAGGAGGTTTCGATATTACAATGTTTACCAATTTACAGGAAATAGACCAATATTGTCAATATTTGATGGTATCAGTCAAAATTTAAATTTTCATTACAAACATTCCCGATATCCGTTGATATCAACCGATACCATTGACAAAACCCTCATTTTGCATGGGGCGCTTTGCCTCCCTTTTTGATTATGTAAATGAAACAATTGTAAGCTGATCAAGAAACGTCTGCATACATACATATATATATATATATTATACATCTTACTATATTGCTATTTAAAAGTTGATACTTATTAAGTATCAGTGATATAGTGATACAGGAAAAACAGATCCACGACATACTCTAATCGGTATTTATTTTTCTTTAGTTCAGCTAGAATGTTTACATCACATTTCATATTGCTTATTGAAAAAGTTGTTGTTAGAAAATCGGAAGCGGAAGCGGAAGCTGAAACGATAATCAGAGCATAGAAATAAAGATAAACATGAAGAACACAAAAGATTTTTTACGTGGAACCCTACTCCGTGAGGAGCGGGATGAAACCACGGGAGAAGCCCTCAACGGGGCGTGTTTTGTCTATTGACTTTCTCAATGAGTACAGGAGGTATGGGGCTCCTTATATAGCCTTCCCAGAGCCTCCAAGTCCCACCACTGAACGATGTGGGACTAAACACTGGATGGGGTAAATGGATCTTCTCCAGGATCCATTTACCCTGCTACAACTCAACATGGCGCACTACCAAATACTCTAACACTCCCCCTCAAGCTGGAGCATGCAATGCTCAGCTTGGACAAACGGAAAGATACTCAACTCAACGCTACAGGACACTACGGACAATATCAACCCAACGCGCACTTTGCTGCAGTCGAGGACGTAGCTTCTCATGTCGTGCAGGTGAGGAGGACGAACGGGTTGGAGTGTGAGTCAATTGAATCTCCTCGTCGGAGAGCATGTGCTCTAAACTACGCCTGTCAGAGTCACTGCAACTGAAATGAGTCTCCTCGTCGGAGTACTCTGGCCCGCCACAACATGTGGACAACTGCTCCATCTCTGAAAAGAGCCAAACTGAAAAAGTCGTGGCTGTGCAATCCTCGTCGGAGTCCACGGTCACTAGAGAATGGAGTCTGAAAGTCTCCTCGTCGGAGAACTGGGTCTCTCCCATCTGGCTCAGAGAATGGTGCACTGCTCTGGTGTACTTATGATACCACATGAAAACCCTTGCCAACATATGGCATAAGGAATGGTCCTCTACTCTGAAGTCCCTATGGCTCACATGAAAACTCTGGCCTGACAACAAGAAGAATGATGGGGACCTCTGACAATGATGGCAACATATGCTCATCTGAAAATGACCACACACTCGTGCGTGTCTGAAAACTGACTAGGAACATCAATCATCGAGTCTGACTATCCGTTGTAGAGTCTGAACGATTGGCTGGTCTGAGAAATCTGCATCTGAATCTGGAACATCTGAATGAGGACCTGTGACTCTACATATATACTCCCCCTTTCTCCCATACTGGTCGGAAAACATGGATGCCGACCAAGTTGGGAGAAGACAACAATGATGGGGACAAAAAATAAATACTTAGCCGATCACAACTTTGTCGGCTTTTCAAAACTTTCATCATTTTTTATTCATTTTTTTATAAGCCGTTTGACTCTTTTTTTTATCGGCTTTTGCAACTTTTCTTTTCTTTTTTTGAAATTGCGTACGACTTTTCTTTGTACGCGGCGCTTTTCTTTTTTTTCTTTTTTTTTCTTTGCACATTTTTAATGTGGCCCACTTGGCACAACACATCCTTTTCTTTTCCCTCTCTCTTTTTTTTCAACAGACAAGGCAGATGAGGCCTTTTTCTCTTCCCCTCGTCAATTCCCCTTTTTTTAACGCCAAACTGGGCCTTACCATAAAAGCCCCTCAATTTTTTTTATAAAAGAAAGGGCAACGGGGCCCCTATTCTCCATGCGTTAGGGTTCCTAGTTGGGAAACCCCCTTTTTGTATCCATGCGCCGCCGATTGATGTTGGAGTTCGCGCTAGGGCTTCGTGCGCAGGGTTCGTGAGCTGGGCTGGAGACGCGCATGGACATGCGCGCGCGATGCACGTGCTTGGAGGGCTGAAGACTGTTGACCACCGATGCCTGGAGATGGCAGTTGCGCGAGAAGAGGAGGCGAATCGCCGCAGGAGTATGGAGCACCGTGCGCGGGAAGAGCGGCGAGATAGGGTGCCGCCTGGAGGCAGCAGGGGCGATGCCGTCGCCTTGGGTCGCTGGTTGGGAAGGGAGCGCTGCCTGGACGCTCGACACCGACCGGGGCTTCAACGCGCGGGGTGTATGTGTGCCACAGTGGGGCTGGGGTCAGGGCTGCGTGAGGCGCAGGTTGGGGGCTTCCGCCTGAAGCAACCCGATGAGGAGGAGCGCACAGCAACGCCCTTGGGATGTGACTTCGCCTGGCCTGCGCGAAGCTGGGACATGGACTTCGCGGGATTCTTCTAGGGTAGCCCTTCTGCTATTGACGCGCGCGGCAGAGATGTTTCGCCAAAGGAGGGTTGCCGCCTGGAACGCTGAAGCTTGGATGGTGGATCTAGGGTTTCAAAAAACCCTAGACACCTTTCTTCGTCTATCGAAGCCGCTGGATCTCAGAAATTAGGGTTTTGATTGAAACCCTAAACTTGAATAGAACATGCAGGAACATGGCAGAACCCTTCTTCTTGATGATGACAATCGAATATTGAAAGAATATAAACATATTTCAAATCGAATCTCGAATAACAAAGAATTTAAAAACCTCGAGAATCGACCCGCTCTGATACCATGTTAGAAAATGAATATGCGGAAGCGAACATGGAAAAGATAAGGAAAATAAGGACAGCGGGATTTTACGTGGAACCCTACTCCGTGAGGAGCGGGATGAAACCACGGGAGAAGCCCTCAACGGGGCGTGTTTTGTCTATTGACTTTCTCAATGAGTACAGGAGGTATGGGGCTCCTTATATAGCCTTCCCAGAGCCTCCAAGTCCCACCACTGGACGATGTGGGACTAAACACTGGATGGGGTAAATGGATATTCTCCACGATCCATTTACCCTGCTACAACTCAACATGGCGCACTACCAAATACTCTAACAGTTGTCACCTCAGCCAGAAGATCATGTATTACTCATTCTTATGGGAGAGGCAACTGGCGGGAAACACGGGAGTTGAGAGTTCCTTCTAAAATTCCAAACTACAAATTAGTACAAGTATTATAGGTACTTCATAATAATCATCATTCTAAATGACCCCTATATTTTTAGCAAGCAGCTGCTTCTTTCCAATCAATTTTGACGTCAATCGAAAATCGACAAATTAAATAAAATAAACAATTCAAATGAATAAAATGCGCCAAAATAATAAGAATATGCACATTACTAACTAAAAACACATAAAAAGTGGCTAAATCTAGCAAGGGTGATGATGATGTTGGACGTTGTCGAGCATCATGTCATGGTGACTCTTAAGAGCGAGGTCATGATGCTCCCCCTTCTCTCCCATCATCTTCAAAGTTCTCTCCCATCTCTTCTCCGTCTATCTCACATTTCTCTAATCTCTCTATCATCCTTTTCCTTTCTTAATCCCTCTCAAACCGCTATCTCTCTTTCTAGCACTTAGCTCTCATCTCAACCTTTGTCTTCCTCTTACTCCTTCAATACTTCTCTCACATGTCTCTTCTTCTGTCTCCTTCAACCCTTCCCTCTTCTCTTCCAAACCACCATCTTATCACCTTATCCCTTCTTTTTCCAACCCTCTGCCATCTCGTCAACCCTCCACTTTTTTGTTTGCATTAATTGGTACCATAGCATGGCTTCCAACTAGTTTTCACGATTTGATTATCCTGTGAGCTCCACATGGTTGAGTGAAAGAAAAAGGAGATATTATCTGTCACTATTTTACGACCGCAAACAAATGGAAATTTATGAGTTCTAAAAGGAGGTCTGCAATCATTTTCAAAAGTTATGCAAATTGCGGATTCTATAAGAGATAAGTTTAAGGAACAAGCAATTAGCAAATTCAATATCAATTATTGAACTGGCAACATTAGATACCATCTATGTGTCTTCAAATGAAGACCACAAACTCAGAGCCTCGAACAACAAAGATTACTAACATGCATCATGACTCTTTATAAAACCTTCTATTGCAGAATTGCCAAAATTATCGTAGGATGAAAGTCCTATGGTGGCACCAACATAGCTAGACACTATATAGCTGCTCTCCCACTAATCACGATCGTGCGTCCTCGCCCTTGCCCAATCCTCAAAACCCATTGGCATTCCCATCTACACAGAGCATTACAACCAATCACACACCCAATACTAATCACTATAGCGTTTCAGAAAATTTTCGAGTTTTTTAAGTTAAAGTAATCCCATGAGAGAATTTGACAACATAACATCGCTTGTTAGTCTTGGATGTACAAATAAAACGGATGGAAAAGAAAAGGAGGGTTCCTAAGATCACTAGAACTAGATGGTGGAATCTTCCACTAAAGCAATCGAGCTCAGAGAGAAGGTTTTAGAAGACCTATCTTGGGATTGTAGCGAAAGCACAAACGAGATGCGGGAGGCAGTAGCATCTTGTATCCAAAAGGTAGCCAAAGAGATGCTAGGTGTGTCAAAGGGAGGAACTCCAAGTCAAAAGGAGGCTTGGTGGTAGAGTGAAGGGATGCAAGAGAAGCTAAAAATTAAAAGAGCGTGCTTTAAAGCTATGTATAAGGATAGAACAGAGGAAACTGCCACAAACTACAATATAGCGAAGAAGGAAGCAAAGAAAGCTGTAAGCGAAGTTAAGTGAAAAGCTTATGAAGTTTTGTATAAAAATCTTGACTCCAAGGAGGGCCAGAAGGATATATTCAGGCTGGTCAAAGCAAGAGAAAGAAAGAACAAAGACCTTTCTCAAGTGAGATGCATTAAGGACGAGGAAGGCCACGTACTTGTTGCTCAGAAGGATATAGAGACAAGATGGGAGCAATACTTCCACAAACTTTTCACTGGGGAAGGAAATGGAGAGATCATCTTGGGTGATCTAGCTAGTAGTGAAAGTTGCTTGAATCGTGCAAGCTATAGACGAATACAAAGAAAGGAAGTAGAGGAGGTTTTGAAGGTTATGAGACCTGGGAAAGGTGTAGGACCAGATGACATCCCTATAGAAGTATGGAGAGTTTTAGGTCAGCGCGGTTTGACTTGGCTTACGAATCTATTCAATGTTATATGGTGAAGCAAGAAAATGCCTGAAGATTGAAGGAGTATCGTGGTGCCTCTTTATAAGAACAAAGGTGACATTCACAATTGTTCAAATTACAGAGGTATCAAGCTGATGAGTCACACTATGAAGAATTGGGAGCGTGTGATCGAAAGAAGGTTGAGGCAAGTTTCCAAAGTAAAAGAAAACCAATTCGGATTTATGCCATGTCGCTCAACTATTAAAGCCATCCATTTGCTGAGGAGAGCAATGGAGATTTATAGATTTAAAAGGAAGAACCTTCGTATGATCTTTGTTGATTTGGAGAAGGCTTATGATTTTGTCCCACAGGCGATATTGTGGAGAGTTTTGGAGAAGAGACAAATACTTGTCCTATACACTAACCTCATAAAAGATATGTATGATCGGGCTTTATCTTGTGTGAGGACCCCGTCTGGGAATACTGACTATTTTGACATCAACATTGGTTTACATCAAGGCTCAGCTTTGAGTCCATTTCTTTTTTACTTTGATTATGGACGAGTTGACAAGTCATATTCAAGATGAGTTACCTTGGTGTCAGAGATTTAAATTTCACGAAATTTCGCCGAAATTTCGGTTTCGACGGGGAGGGTCTTTCGAAACACATATATATCGATTTCCCAGATTTCAACCGTAATGGATCGAAATATCGGTGATATTCCGATATTTCGACCCATATCGGTCGAAATTCATGTTTTCAGTTCAAAATTTCTCGGATTTCAACCGATATGGGCGAAATTTCGCTGATACCTATGTAAATCAACGATATTAACCATGTAATCTTAATTTTAGTCATTTTACTAACTATTTACCAATTCTCTATATCAAAACACATCATGATTTATATATTTTGTTTCGAGTAGGGTATGGTGCAACAGGGGGGATGCATATAATGTTTCTTCAACGTAGGGAGCTTCACCTTCCTTGTTTGGGCAATGGAGATGAAACTATTCTATAGATTCTAGAGATCCGCTATAGCTTCTTTGCTTCATTCCTTTTGTCATTTATCTTTGTAAATATATCATCTTTACAGTAAGTATGTAATTAATTATGTAATTCATTAGAACTGTATGATATCTATCAATCAATTCAACGATATGCCGTGATATGTGCGATATAAGGCATATGGATGAGAAGTATGTGTGATATAAGTGTGTATTTGTTAGCTATTATTATTTTTTTTGAAGACCAAAAGAGGGGGTAACACGCTATGGTGCCATCCCCAATCAATTAATTAAGAAAAAGGAAAGAAAAGAAAAACGAGTACAAAAAGGGGGTCATAAAGATGACCAGGTTTCCTCAAAAGCCTTGGACCGAGCTAATACATTTTCCCTACAGAATCTACAGCCCGAGAACACCAAGGCGTTTCTCTCCAGCCAAATACACCATAGTAACGATAAAGGACCTAACACCGCCACTCGCGGTCTAGGGGGATTAGATCGGGACCCCTCCCAAAAGGTGTCGAACGAAGACGCGTCAACCCAGTCGAGTCCCGGCTCAACCCAAAAATCCGCAACGCGTTGACATTGGAAGAATAAGTGATCCACCGACTCAATGGCCACCCCACACAGGTAACAAGAATTCGAAGCAGAGCCCAAGAACTGTGCGCAACGGTCCCGCGTCATTAGGCGTTTGCGTCTGAGGAGCCATACAATGAATCCGATACGCTCAGGGAGATAAAACCCCCAGATGAAGAAGCAGTCTTTAGTGAGGGCCTCGGAGGGACCAGGTGGCGGCCTCCGAATAGCCGCATAAGCCTTCTTGACCAAAAAAGGAGCACCTCTCCAAACCCAGTGGTCCCCCCCCTGGGGCCCTCGCATCCGGCCAGAGAATCGCACAACCGAAGGAACTCATCGAGTCTTTGATCTGAAAAGTTTGCGGAAAATCTGGGCATTCAGTTCCCATCACACCACACATCAGCAACTTTAACTTCCCTGTCCGTCGTCAAGGCAAAGAGCCTTGGGAAGCGAGAAGCAATCATCCCCTCACCAGTCCAGTTGTCGAGGCAGAATGCAAAGGAGAGGTCGTTACCCAAGATGGGCTGGAACAAGTCCTGGAAACGAGGGAGCAGCGAGAGAATCCCCCTCCAAAATGAGGAAGGACGAACGCCCGTAGTAGGCACAAGAACCATGGGGCTCCAGCAAAGGTAAATACGATGAATCAACTTGTAACACATATCCTCAGAGGTCCCCCAAACACGGGAGATCCATTTCAGGAATAACGCTTCATTCATAACATTTAGGTTACGGACACCCAATCCGCCTTCCGATTTCGGCAACGTGACCGTAGTCCAATCAACAACATGGATGCCCCCGGTCGTCAGCCCACTCCCGCACCATAAGAATCTCCTCATAAGTCCTTCAATACGTACACGAATCCCCTTCGGTAAAGTTGTCGCAGACATGAAGAAGGTGGGAATAGACGCCAACACCGCCTTTAAAAATACCAACCTCCCCCTGGAGAGGATGGAGGAACTCCACCCCGCTAACCTGCCCTCCATCTTCTCAATGACCGGAAGCCAATCCGCCAGCCGTGCCTGCCCAATAGAAAGGGGCATCCCGATGTAACGAAACGGCAATTTGCTGCAGCCTACCTCCAGGTCAGTAGAGCACGAGTGTGCCTCCTCCTCAGAGAACGCAAAAGGCACCAAAATGGACTTGTCCCGATTTTGGACGAGACCCGACTTTTCCCCAAAGAGATCCAGCACGGCAGCAACGACCCCAACCTCCTCCCTGCCACCCTCCACGAAAAATAAGGTGTCGTCCGCATATTGTAACAGTGGGATATTAAGATCGTCCTTGGAAAAGCCCGAGAACGTGCCACAACGTTGCACCTGCACCAACATGCAGGCCAACGCATCCGCCGCGATGACAAAAAAGAGCGGGGCAAGGGGGCACCCCTGCCTGACTCCCCTCTGAGGCTGATAAAATCCGCCCTCCGACTGGATATTAACAAGAACCGCCATAGAAGTCATGGTAACACAACGTTTCATCCAAGATATCCAAGTATCGGGGAAACCCCTCCTATGTAAAGCTTCCCATAGGAAGCGCCAATCAAGAGTATCGTAAGCCTTGGCAAAGTCTACCTTCCAGAGCATAGCCTTCCTACCAAGTCTCTTCAAATCCGCCACAATTTCAGATGCCATAATGAAGCAGTCCCCAATTTGCCTGCCAGGGACGAAAGCCGCCTGGACGGGAAAAATGAGTTTCATGAGAACCCTGCTAATGCGGAGAGCAGACACCTTAGCGAGATCAGATAGAGCCCGTTGGAGAGGGCGATTGGTCGGAAATCCTCAATGCGCTCAGCCGCACTATTCTTCGGCAGGAGAACAATCATCACCCGATTAATTTTCTCGACCCCCACGTTGCACAAACACACCTCTTGAACCACCTCGAGGACCTCCCCAGCAAGGAGATCCCAAAAGTCCCGATAAAAGGACACAGGAAACACGTCCGGCCCAGGCGCGCCATCCGCGTTGAGAGCCCAGACGGTCGCCCGAACTTCCTCCAAGGACACAGGCACGACCAGGCCCGAAGCGAGCTCCGGCGACAGCCGCTCCGCGTCGTGGCACAACCAATGCCGCCTGCGTAGAAGGGCCCGCGAAGAGAACTCACGGAAGTGCTTGGCAAACAGATTACCCATCTCCTTGTCACCCGTAACACGGACGCCGTCCACTAAGACCGAGCGCAACGCATTTGCACATCGTCGTCCGCTGGCAACACGATGGAAGAATGTCGTGTTGGCATCCCCCTCCACGAGCCACTTGTGCCTAGAACGCTGGCGCCACTCCGCAACTCTCTTCGTATCTTCCAGCGCCACTTTCTTGAGAGAAGCCTCCTGCCTTGCGAGATCCTCAGATGAGAGAGGACCGGAGTCCTCGAGCTGATTAAAGCCGGCAAGAATCTCCTCAGCCGAGGCCCTGGCTGCCCGCCGAGCAGCGCGCGACTCCTTGAATAAGCAAAGTCTTCCCCGCAGCGAAACGAGCTTCTGGAAGAATCTCGAAACCGCCGAGCCAGAGGCGATCGTAGAGGTCCAGTGGTGGGAAACCATCTCGCGAAAAGGGTCCTCGAGAAGCCATGCCTTCTCGTACCTGAAAAAGCCCCGGGTCGTATTTTGTTCCCCCGAGTCCCAAACGAGAGGGGAGTGATCCGAGCGGGTCCGAACCCTCGTCAAGCAAAGCAGGAGGGGAAGAGATTTAGAAGTTCGGACGACGCCAAGAACCTGTCGATGCGGGAGCCAGAGCCCGAGCTCCGCCAAGTGTATTTTGTGTCAGGAGCGTCAATCACCTCAAGTTCCAAATCATCTAATAGTTCCACGAAGTCAGCCGACCCCTGGTCCTGGCCGCCACGCAACCCCGACCTATCGGTTGATAGTAAGGTTACGTTGAAATCACCGCCGATCAGCCACGCTCCCCCCGGAAAGGAGGCTATGGCCGCACGAAGCTCATCCCACAGCTGCCGACGGTCACCGGCCTGGCAAGGCCCATATACTCAAGAGAGGACAAGAGTCTGCAAAGTGGAGAGGCAATCTAGAAGAATCGTCAGTACATGGGAACCCCTTAGCTCCGAGCGCAAGGCAAAATCGTGATCTCGCCAGGCAGTTAGCATGCCTCCCGTGAAACCCACCGCGTCCACAGCACGGTACTCAGAGATGGGACCGGTGTCAAAAGAGCGCCACACATCCCGCGTGCAAGATTGCAACTTAGTTTCCTGAAGTAAAATGATATCACATCCCCATTCAAGGAAGCGAGAACCCAAAATATTCCTCTTTTCCGGGTCACCCAGACCTCTTACATTCCAAGTGAGGACCTTCATTGAGAACCGTTGCAGTTTCCCCCGGTGTGGACCACACCAGCCAAAGCAGCCACGCGAGCCAAACGAGCCGGCACCGGCAGCGGCGCGGTGTCGAGCCGACGAGGTGTTAGCTATTATTATTTTACGAACTTAGATTTAATGATATCCATTTCCAATATGTATCAATCAATAATCAGCCTTAACAGTGAAATGATCGATATGATCGATATGACCGATATGTGCGATATAAGGCATATGGATGAGAGGTATGTGTGATATAAGTATGCATTTGTTAGCTATTGTTGTTTTAAGAACTCGAATTTAATGATATCCATTTCCAATATGTATTAATCAATAATCAGTCTTAGCAGTGAAATGATCGATATGACCGATATGTGCAATATAAGGCATATGGATGAGAGATATGTGTGATATAATTATGCATTTGTTAGTTATTGTCGTTTTAAGAACTTGGATTTAATGATATACATTTCCAATATGTATCAATCAATAATCAGCCTTAACAACAAAATGATCGATATGATCGATATGACCGGTATGTGCGATATAAGGGGCATATGGATAAGAGATATGTGTGATATAAGTATGCATTTGTTAGCTATTGTTGTTTTAAGAACTTGGATTTAATGATATCCATTTCCAATATGTATCAATCAATAATCAGCATTAACAGCGATATGACCGATATGTACGATATAAGGGGCATATATGAGCAATATGTATGATAAAATTGTATATTTGTGAGCTATTTATTGTTGTAAATAACTTGAAAGATCTTAATTTGCAAAAAATGTCGAAAAATGACTTTTTGAGTCATTTTTTACATTTCCACCGAAACGATCGAAATTTCCCGAAATTTCACCGAAATTTCGGTATTATGGGTGACCGAAACAAAATTGAAATCGAAATCTCAAACCTTGCTTGGTGTATATTATTTGCTGATGATATTGTATTGATTGACGAGACTAGAGATGGAGTAAATGAGAAGCTTGAGGTTTGGAGACATGCTTTGGAGACTAAAGTCGTATAAGTAGGGCTAAGACCGAATACATGGAGTGCACCTTTGATGGAAGCAATGGTGAAGGAATCGAGGTGAAGATTGGTGACGATAACATTCAGAAGAGAGATTCCTTTAGATATATGGGATCTATTTTGCAACATGATGGGGAAATTAATGGAGATGTTACTAACAGAATAAATGCAGGCTGGCTAAAGTGGAGAGGAGCCTCTGTTGTGCTGTGTGATAAGAAAATTCCTTTAAAAGTTAAAGGAAAGTTTTATAAAGCAGCCGTGAGACCTGCTATGCTCTATGGATCTGAATGGTGGCCTGTGAATCATAGACATGCAGAGAATGGTTGTAGCATAAATGAAAATGCTAAGGTGGATGTGTAAACACACATGTAAAGATCGGATTGGAAATGAGGCAATCAGAAAGAAAGTTGATGTAGCTCCGATCGAGGATAAGATGCGAAAAAACCGCTTAAGATGGTTAGGTCATTTGCAAAGAAGACTAGATGATGCACCGGTTAGGAGATGTGAGTGTTGGGATATTGAGCCGGCTAAGAAAGTGCAAGGACGGCGTAAGAAGTGTTGGAAAGAGACTATACAAAGAGATCTTAGTTTTTTTTGGATATAAGCCCGGGATTGACCCAAGATAGACCTGAATGGAGGCGAAGAATCCATGTAGCCGACCCTACTTAATTGTGGGAAAAGGCTTTGTTGTTGTTTGTTTTGTAGGTGAAAGAAGAATGCAAATATATGAAGATTTGCATAGGAGCTTTCCAATGTTAGAGTTTGCTGGAAAATTTAAAGTGCATAAAATTTGCAAACAAGCTCTCAATCACCATGAAATTTGTGTACAGATAAGTTTATGCCACAATCAACTATTGAAAAAGGCACCTAGTTAGGAGTCGAGTTTTCGAAGAGAAAGGGAGTTGATGCATCCACGTTCATACTCTTACAATCATGACAACCATGGATTTTGATTTCATTTGTGGAATGTTAAATATAGTGTCCTTAAAATTGTACTTTTATGGTTGTTTTAAGGGGAGACAGGGATCTCGAATTCTCTTCCTCTTGGTATAGGTTAGGAGTTTCTAAAAGTTTCTTCTATTCACACTTTCTCAACAGGTGTAGAACATTCTAGAATGATGTTGTATGACCCATCTATAGAAAGGGCCCTTGGCTAATGAAATAAAAGAACGAAGAGAAGACATTTTTAGTGAAAGAAAGTTTCTGAGTGCTTCTCCTATCCCTTTTCATTCCTCGTTGCCTCCTCTTCATCCTTCCCTTCCATCTCCTCCTCTCTTCCTCCCTCCTCCGTCATCTTCAACCTTCTCTCTATCATCCTCGTCCATTCTTTTTCTCTCTCAAACCTCTATCTCTCTCTCTAAGGAGTTTACAGGTGGATGACTTCTCTTACCCTCTTTTCCTAAAAAATACTTCCATCTCATCTCAACACACACACCCCCATCATTTAATACTTCTCTCTCGTCTCTCCTACCCTTATTAACTCTTCCAGACAACCATCTTATCAAAATTCCCCCTTGTTTCTCACCCATCCACCATCTTCTCGACCATTCCATTATTTTATCTGCGTTATAATTGTTTTAAGGAAATGAACTGGAAAATAAAAACTCACCTGAGAAACCATCACAGCATCGACATTTTGTCCTAGACATGAACAACACAAACCAGAAATAGCAGGATCGTGAAATATGCTGCCAAGCCAGATCATTGGAATGGCTCATCTATATGTGATTAAATCCTTCTAAAATGCCTAAATACAGATTAATATAAAAAAGTATAGGTACTCATCAAAATCAGTGAGCTACAGAAACCTCTATAAATTTAGACAAGCAACTGCATCTTGGGATCTTTTCAACATGGATTTAAGCAAACATACAGATTCCATTGGGGCGTTCCCTACTTGCGACGTGTTGCATCGTCCGAATGCAATGAAAAATGAGCAAGGGTCGCTACATCGCAGCCTGGATGTGGTTCAAAATTTGCAAGGGTTCCCGCATGAAGAACGCATGCGGGTAATTAAGCTAGTTCCGCTGCATCACCGCCCGGATGCAGTCCAAAATTTACAAGGGTTCTCGCATAATGGGCGCATGCGAGTAAAGAAGTTAGTCTAAAAGAGATTGCAACGGAAGTTGCGGATTGGTAGTTGTTGGAATATTGGCAATTTAACTGGAAAGTTGATGAAGATAGTAGATACGATGGAAAGAAGGAAGATTCATATACTGTGTCTTCAAGAGACTAAATGGGTTGGAGAGAAAGTAAGGGAGATTGAGAAGACAGGTTTTAAACTTTGGAATTCAGGTAAAGATAAGGGTAGAAACGGTGTTAGAGTAGTTGTTCATAAGGATTTGAAGGATTGTGTGGTTGAAGTGAAAAGATTTGGGGATCGAATTATTTTGCTAAAATTGGTGCTTGAAGAAGAAATTCCGAATATCATCTCAGTTTATGCACCGCAAATTGGTTTAGATGAAAGGACTAAACAAGCGTTTTGGGAGGATTTGGATAAGAGTCTACAAGGAATCCCACAAAGAGAGATGATTTGCATCAGTGGAGATTTTAATGGACATCCCACAAAGAGAGATGATTTGCATCAGTGGAGATTTTAATGGACATGTGGGAAAAGATGCTTCAAGGTATGCTAGTGTTCATGGAGGAAATGGTTTTGGAGATAGAAATGAAGAGGGAAAAGCCATCCTGAATTTTGCAACGGCATATGATCTTTTCATAGCAAACACTCTCTTCAAGAAGAGGGAGGAACATTTATTTACTTATAAGAGTGGGCCAACTAGAACACAGATAGATTACTTTGCGTTGAGGAGAAGAGATCGGTTGTGTTGTAAAGACTGCAAAGTAATCCGACGAGAGAGTTTGACAACCCAACATCATTTGTTAGTCTTGGATGTACAAATGAAAGGACCGGTAAAGAAAAGGAGGGTTTCTAAGATAACTAGTACTAGATGGTGGAATCTTCCACTGAAGCAAGCGAGCTTCAGGGAGAAGGTATTAGAAGACTTATCTTGGGATTGTAGCGGTAGTTCAAACGAGATGTGGGAGGCAGTAGCATCTTGTATCCAAAAGGTAGCCAAAGAGATGCTAGGTGACTCACAGGGAGGAGCTCCAGGTCAAAAGGAGGTTTGGTGGTGGAGCGAAGGGGTGCAAGAGAAGCTAAAAATAAAAAGAGCTTACTTTAAAGCTATGTCTAAGGATAAAACAGAGGAAACTCTTACAAACTACAAAATAGCGAAGAAGGAAGCAAAGAAGGCCGTAAGCGAAGCTAAGTCAAAAGCTTATGAAGTTTTGTATAAAAATCTTGACTCTAAGGAGGGACAGAAGGATATATTCAGGTCGGCCAAAGCAAGGGAAAGAAAGACCAAAGATCTTTCTCAAGTAAGATGCATTAAGGACGAGGAAGGTCATGTGCTTGTTACTCGGAAGGATATAAAGACTAGGTAGGAGCAGTACTTCCACAAACTTTTCATAGGGAAGGAAATAGAGAGATCACTTTGGGTGATCTAGCTTGTAGTGAAAGTTACTTGAATCGTGCAAGCTATAGACGGATACAAAGAAAGGAAGTAGAGGAGGCTTTGAAGGTTATGAGACCCGGGAAAGGTGTAGGACCGGATGACATCCCTGTAGAAGTATGGAGAGTTTTAGGTGAGCGTGGTTTGACTTGGCTTACGAATCTATTCAATGTTATTTGGCGAAGCAAGAAAATGCCTGAAGATTGGAGGAGTATCGCGGTGCCTCTTTATAAGAATAAAGAAGACATTCAAAATTGTTCAAATTATAGAGGTATCAAGATCATGAGTCACACTATGAAAATTTGGGAACATGTGATCGAAAGAAGGTTGATGCAAGTTTCCAACGTAAAAAAAAAAACAATTCGGATTCATGCCAGGTCGCTCAACGATTGAAGCCATCCATTTGCTGAGAAGAACAATGGAGATTTATAGAACTAAAAGGAAGAACCTCCACATGATCTTTATTGATTTGGAGAATGCTTATGATTCTGTCCCACGAGAGATATTGTAAAGAGTGTTGGTGAAGAGACAAGTACCTGTCCTATACATTAACCTCATAAAGGACATGTATGATAGGGCTTTATCTTGTGTAAGGACCCCGTCTGGGAAGACTGGATATTTTGACATCAACATTAGTTTACATCAAGATTCTGTTTTGAGTCCATTTCTTTTTACTTTAATTATGGACGAGTTGACAAGTCACATTCAGGATGAGTTACCTTGGTGTATGTTATTTGCTGATGATATTGTGTTAATTGACGAGACTAGAGATGGAGTAAATGAGAAGCTTAAAGGTCTGGAGCATGAGTTGGAGACTAAAGGATTTCGTATAAGTAGGGTAAGACGGAATATATAGAGTACACCTTTGATGGAAGCAATGCTGAAGGAATCGAGGTGAAAATTGGTGATGATAACATTCAGAAGAGAGATTCCTTTAGATATCTGGGATCTATTCTGCAACATGATGGGAAATCGATGGAGATGTTACTAATAGAATAAATGTCTGCTGGCTAAAGTGGAGAGGAGCCTCTATTGTTCTCTGTGATAAGAAAATTCCTTTAAAAATTAAAGGAAAGTTTTACAAAGCAGCCGTGAGACCTGCTATGCTTTATGGATCCGAATGTTGGCATGTGAACCATAAACATGTGCAAAGAATGAATGTAGCAGAAATGAAAATGTTAAAGTGGATGTGTGGACACACGTAAAGATCGGATTCGGAATGATGTAATCAGAAAGAAAGTTGGTGTAGCTCCGATCGAGGATAAGATGCGAGAAAATCGCTTAAGATGGTTTGGACATTTGCAAAGAAGATCAGTTGATGCACCGGTTAGGAGATGCGAGTGTTGGGATGTTGAGCCGGCTAAGAGAGGGCGAGGACGGCCCAAGAAGTGTTGGAAAGAGACCATACGAAGGGATCTTAGTTTTGTGGATATAAGCCCGGGATTGACTCAAGATAGATCTGAATGGAGGCGAAGAATCCATGTAGCCGACCCTACTTAATTGTGGGAAAAGGCTTTGTTGTTGTTGTTGTTGTTGAACGGCATCTTGGGGTCTACTTAGACATATCAATCAAAAATTGTCTTCCTAATTAAAAGTCAAACTCAAACGAGCAAGTGGTGCCGAGATAATAACAGACTCTGCAAACCCCTAACAAAAAAATGCAAGTAGCAAATAGCAATTAAAACAAGTAGCAAATAGCAATTAAAACTTCCTCTGAGAGGTTAAAAATGGAAAATTAAAACTCGCCTGAGAAATCACAGCATCCACATTTCGTCCTAAGCCTGAAGAACGCAAGCCAGAAATAGCAGGATCCTGACCATACAGTGACAGGGCAGGTCGTTGGAATTGCTCATCTATATGTGCTTCACGGTCACGGAATAAATAATCATTCTTCAATTGGAGTGAAGGTTCAACCAAACCCAACTGCAAATCTAATTTTCCAGATGCTTGTTTCTCAGCCCATGGATCCACTGCTCGATCTTCAGTGGCAGTCTTTCCTGACAGAGTAGTCTGTGGCTGAAATAGGGTGATCGAACACTTCAGAGCTTCACAACTTAGAAGAATCAAAATAGCAGAGATGGTAGCATTACAATTTTTTCGAGGAGAGGGATGACAGTTTGGTCAACCAAAAATTTGCGCAGATGTCCCAACACTAACATCAGTGCTTTGCGCACTTTAATTGAATCGCCTTGAATTTCCACAACTCGTTCGTCATTGACAGCATAAAACGGGAGCGCATCTGGCAGTTAATGGGAAAAAGTTAATCATGCATGTCTTAAAATACTGTAGTTGCAACAGAGAACCAAAGTTGTAACAAATAACAGAAGTTAAAAAATGGATAATCTTGGCTGGACTTAATATGCAAGGAATATTGATGAAAGTGGCCAAAAACGTGATTCTTGGAGGGGAAAATATCATGTTTTTAATTTACCTTCAGAAAGCAATGCAAGGAAAAATCCACTGAGAATGTCTTTAAGAAGGCAAAGCTAGGACAAATTCCACCAACGATTGTAATCTAGATTTATTTATATAGCATCCATGAAAAATTAAGTTCATTGTGAAATTCTATTTAAAAGGTGAAACTTTCAATGAGTCTAATGCGGTGCAAAGAATAAAGACAAAAAGGCAAGAAGATATGGCGACAGAAGGGCATTTATATTTCACTAAACAAAAACAAATAATGTTGGATTTAAAAATAAGAATTTTGACTCTGCAAATAACGAAGTTCCTTTCATTATTTCTGTTTAAAACTGAAACTAACGATGAGCGTAATGTGGTGCAAAAAAGATCAGAAAAGGTTAAGAAGATACAGTATCAGCAGGGCAACATTTACATATCGCTAAACAAAAAAAAGCTGGAGTTGAACAACTATAACAGCCAAAACAAAGTAGCATACCTCCTGGTAGAACTTTTATGCTGCCACCACTTTCTTCTTGTATGGACTTAATAGTGCTCCCTCCTTTCCCAATTAAACTGACACCCTGGGAAGAAGCAACCAATAGGCGCACTGAGCAGCTTGATAGCTTTGCCACTGCCGATGTGTCATCATCTTCTCCATCAGATATATCATTAACACGCTTGAAAACCCGAAGCATGCCATCCATAGCAGGAGATATCTCTGCATCTGGATCCTCTAAACCAGATACCAAAACCTGAGAGAAAAAGTCAGGAACTAATTGCACTATATTTAAATTCATATGAGATGGCTAACAAAGGGAAACCCCTAACTGTCCTTGTTAAACTTGACAACTTCAATTTTTTATTAAAAAATTCAAAAAAAACAACCAAGCAGAAAGAAAATTCAAGTAATGGACTCACATTAGAATATGCAATGTTGTTCAACTAAACTCACGCACCATCTTTTGCCTTTCCAGTGGACAAGTGTAAAGTAAATTAGACTTGAAGCATCCTACAGGCTACAGATGACCTAACCCAGTGAAGAACAGACATTTCTGGGATTATTTCATCTAAAGACAAGGTGGAGCACGATAAACAAGAAAACAAAATCAAGATATATGGTGGTCGAAACTTTAAAGAGTAAATAACAAGTATCTCGAGAGGTTATGATTAACCTTAGATATAACTGGGAAAGATTGTTAAAATGGAAAATTTCAGAAAAAATTGAATTTTTTGCCACAAATCTTTCAAAAAATGTAGTAGTTTTTAAATCTTTCCAAAAGAACATGTGGCGATCATGAATGTGACCGGGGAAGCTGCTTCTCATCGTCCAAGTTGGTCTTCATGAGTCGTTCCAGTCATGTTTCTAGGGAGATCGATGATCAGGTTGCAGAGCTGTGGTGTTCGCTTCTAGGGCTGTAAACTGATTCAACTTTTGCAGGATTTCTCACTATCAAGGACACACAACTTCAAAAGTTTTTCTCAGAACCTTAAGAATATTTAGTTTGAGGATCGATTAGGTGCATGAGGAGTGAAGACCTTCTACAGATATGTGAAAATCCATAAATTGAAGCTTCTCCTGGGTGATTGGTGACAAGTGCTCTGGGGCAATTCTCCTGGGGCATTAGTAACATCAAAATGGGGCAGCTCTTGCTACAGAAGCATCGATCTTCACTGCTGATGCAGCTAAGAGAAAAGGGGTTTTCTTCTTCTACCGAAGTGTTGGGATGCTACAAGCTTATGCTGCCAAGGAGAGGAAGAAGAATCGCTGGAGCTTTGCTGGAGATACTGCCGGCTGGGCAGCAGATATTGCAAGACACCTTCTCTGATTGTCAGGGGAGCAACCGTGTATGGGCATTTTTGCACCTGAGCGATGCATGTGCAAACCAGGTATTCGAGAGTGTGTCACAAAGTGATGGAGACTGGGCTGAGCTGGTGCATTCCAGGTGTCTGATAACATGTCACGACTGGAAAAGGGGGGGCTCTGTTCTTAATTAAGAGAAATTCTAGCTATTGGTCAAGAACCTGCTGTGTATGCGGAAGAGATCAGAGTTGAAGAAACCTCAAATGGAGATGAGAATAATCCAACAGGGCTTCAAATGGATAGGAGAATAACTAGCTATTGGTCAAGAGAAACCTCAAGTAAAGATGAGAATAACTACCTATTGATTAAGGGAAACCTCAAATGGAGATGAGAATTATAGAGATATTCCGTATCGTCTATCATTTTGTGTTCTTTTCTCTTTTTGTCTATATTATGTAATTTGTCTAACATATTTCTCCTCTATATAAGAGAACTCTAGGACCTCATGAATAGATAACTTATTAGATCCTCGCTGTTGAAATGTAAATGTGGAAGCATAGTCAGAACAAGAACGAACAAAGGGAAACGTAAAACATGGAATGCTCAGGTTTTACATGGAACCCTGCTCCCTAAGAGCAAGATGAAACCACAGAAAAAAGCCTCAAACTCCGTGATCTTCTTATTAGAATTCTCAATGAGTACAAGGTGGTGTGGAGCTCCTTATATAGCTCTATAGACAGACCGAATTCTCACAATAGTAAATATGGAGCTAAATATGAGTGAGGATGTAACTGGATCTTGAAAGATCTAATTACCCATATCTATTACATACTTCAACATTCCCCTTCAAGCAAGAGCTAAGAAAATTACAGCTTGCAACAAAAGGAAAAATATACAACACATCTTCACGCGATATATTTCAAGAAGAATATATACACACTGCTGATAGAAGATCTCGCTCGATGACGGGTCTGTGACGCTCGTCACTGAAAAGCACCACGAAGTACTTGTAGTAGTCGTGATACAAGGTCCTGTCAGAAGAGTCGTTATATAAGAAGAAAGTCCAATGCGGAGTAGTAGTCAGGGATAGAGACACCCCGACAAAGTAGTTGATGCTCGGTGAAGACGGTTGTTAGCAGCAGAAGTCTGGAGTACCAGTCTGTCAATCCTGGACGGACAGAAGTCATGTAAATACATCTTAAAAGGAAGAATGTGCCCTCTCTCAATCCTCCTTTCTCCCATACTTGATAGAATAAGAGGATAGATCATCAAGTTGGGAGATTTTTTTTCTTTTTTTCTTCTTTTTGTGTTTTTTTCGCATAAATCATTCTCTTTTTTTGTTGATGTCTCCCTTTTTTGTCTTCACGGCTATTCTTCCTTTCCTTTTTTGTATGACTTCTTTTTGTACGATAGTCTTTTTTTTCAAAACTTCTCTCTCTTTTTATTTTTAAGCCATTCATTTTTTTTCGACTTCCCATTTCTTTTCCGGAATCGTCATTTTTTAACAATACAAGAGTTTGCCATTGGGCCTCTTTTTTCCCCGATTGCAACCCAGCCAATTGAGCTTAAACTCAGACACTCTTCTGTCTTTTCTTTCTCACCCATTTTTTTAAAAATGAAGCCCAACACCTCTCCTTTTAAATAAGAGAATACTCCCCCCCCCCCTCTACAAAAGAACCATTAGGGTTCACATATGGGAACCCATCGCCACAACGATGGAGAATCACATACCGCCAGCCGTTGGAGAATCAAGGAGGGCACGAGAAGGCAACACCGTCATGCGCAATGGATATGCAATGAGCAAGAAAAGGATGTCATCATTTATTCTTCGTCTTCGAGAATAAGGGCCCCTGCTTGGGGAGCTCATGATATGTTGTTGTAGAAGAGCAACATGCCATGAGGGCTAGGAGGTTCGCTCTATGTAGCCAAGAGATGCGCCACTTCATGAAGTTGGGATTGTTGTTGCCTCGCAGAACTAGAGGCGATGATCAGTCGTAGGGAACGATTGTGCCATCGTGTTGCGGCATAATTTGGTTGCAGCCAATTTGGAAGGATGGACTGGAGGTGATGTGAGGAGATTGAAGACATAAAATCAGACCTGTTTGGATAGTCATTGGCTATGGCTTCAATTAGGGTTTCAGATCTCGTTCCGATGGGGTTCGGCATGGAGTTGTGCCCGAGAACCCCCTTCGAAGATGTTACGTGATGGACTTGAGGGCGACGCCACTTGGAGAGAAGGCAGGCATGAGATCTCTAATCTCGAACACAGCGGGATTTCAACTAATGTAGAAGACGATGGAGTGCCTGGAGGTTGGCAGAACTGTGGTAGTGCATCATCTTGTGTACTAGGGATGCGCAAATCAAAAGGATGCACCCAACGAGAATGGCACTGGAGAAGAGGGTTTTATGGTTCCAGTTTGGAACCCTAGTCGTCATGTGCGCAGGAGCGAGGATTTCAAGAACTAGGGTTTCAAAAAAAACCCGCTAATCTTGCTAGATAATCAATAAAACTTTGCAGCAAGTTCTATAGCACAAGAAAATTGAAAACCGCAATAAATCTTAAAATTCACAAATGAAACCAGGAACGACTTGCTCTAATACCATGTTGAAATGTAAATGTGGAAGCATAGTCAGAACAAGAACGGACAAAACAGAGAAATATAAAACATGGAACGCTCAGGTTTTAGGTGGAACCCTACTTCCTAAGAAGCGAGATGAAACCACTGGAGAATGTCTCAAAGAGTCGGATCTTTTTATTCGAATTTCTCAATGAGTACAGGTAGTATGGGGCTCCTTATATAGCCCCACAGACCAGACTGAATTCCCACAACAATAGATGTGGGAGTAAACATAAGTGGGGATGTAATTGCATCTCGGAGAGATCCAATTACTCGTCTATTACATACTTCAACACTCTCCCCACATAATCAGAGAAACGGTCTAGATGGGAACTTATACCTAAAATCCACCGCCACCACCAACCTTTATCCTTCTCAAGCCTAGCGTGAACCCTTCTTCCTCATCTAATGGCCATGGGCAAGGCTTCGATGTGTTCCTCGGGCCCACCTAACGCCCTCACGCAGTGCTTCAAATTTTTGAAATTTCAGTGAAATTTTGTCAAAATTTTGATTTCAACACTACACCGAAACCGAAATCAAAATCTCGATATGGACCCTTCACAAATCTAGGCCAATTTAAGCTGAAATTGGCGAAAAGTGTTCAAAATTTTGACGAAATCAAAAATTGTTTCATTTTTTGCCATCCCGAAACAAAATCAAAATCAAGATTTAAAACCTTGCCCCACACATCACCTAGGCGCTACTTTAACACTACTCATACCATGGACGAGTTTGCTTAGGGATGTTGTGGTATGAGCATACATCAACCACCACCCCCCTTGATGTCTGGGTAGACACCTTATCACATGCCTATGGTCCCAATCATGTACCAATTCAGTACTATTCTAAAAACAGAGTTGATATTCCATCCACAGATGCCTTTAAGGGTCTGACACCTATTGCCAAGATGGATGGCACAAACTACGAGTTGTGGGCGACATACTTCATGAATCTCTTGTAGAGCCACGGTAAAAAAGATATTCTGACGCGAGAGTGGCCGACTGAGACCAATGCCTCATGGGAGGCCGATGATGCTTATGCAAAAATTTGGCTATCTGATATTGTTTCTGTGGAAATAACCAACAATATCTTGAGTTAGCCCACAAAGAAGGTAATGTGGGACATCCTCGCAGTGACATACTCTCAAGCAAGGTACAAGTCAAAGATCTTGCAACTCCAGCATGATACTTTTACAACCAAAAAAGGTGATCGATCTCTTCATGCCTTGTACACATCTCTTAGGGGTATGCTTGAGAGACTTCATAGCTACATACCTCTAATGACCTCATCAGAGCAGCACAAAGACTACTGCAATTCTATTAGACTGGAGTCTTTTCGGCAGCCCTTAACCTCAAGTATGACTCGATATGCTCTCAATTACTCACAAATGCTACTATAGTGCCTATGGAGGTGTTCTGTAAGCTAAGCAGAACGAGCATCCCTTTTGATGCATCTTCTCAGACGTCATCGATCATGGTAGCTTCTCGTGGCAAGGGTGATTTGCCTCAATTCAAAGGATGGGACACACACGACAGAGCAGGTTTGGACCCACGTCAACCATGTTCATATTGTCATCGGTTCGTTCATTTAAAGAACACGTGCTATTCCAAGCACAGCTTTCCACCATCACCTCATGCTGCTGAGCAGGTCCAGACAACCCATGATTCTATTGATCATCATTTCGATGACTTTATTGGCCGACAGAGAGAAATCATGCACCCAATTGTTGGATCTTCTAGTATTTCTACCGACCCATCAGATGTTGATGGTTTTGCCTCCACCAGCACTTCAGGTACTACTCATGCAATTACAAGTCGCACTCGACCAGATCCTTCAGAATGGATCATAGACTCTGGAGCTTAACATCATCTATGTGGAAATCACACACAATTTGGTTATTATAGCCATGTGCAGCCTGGTAAATCAGTGGTCATTGCCGACATGACACATTCTCCCATTATCGGACAACGGAAGTCCATTTGACTTCCCTCCATATGCCTACAGAATGTTCTTCATGCACCAGAATTCTCAATAAATTTATTGTCTATCAGCCAGACTACAAAAGATTTACATTGTGTGCCATATTTAACCATGTTTCCCTTGTTTTTCATGATATACTCACGAGCGGGTGATTGGATGTAACTATGAGCATGGAGGGCTTTACATGTTGATCAACCCATCTTATGCATGTGTTAACTCACTTTCTGCTGGATCAATTTCTCCTTACACTTGGCATCTTCGATTTGGTCGTCTTCCATTGCAGAAGATATGTCATCTCATTCCGATCATTTATATCAAGTCCATATTTCAGTTTGAACTATGTCAACTTGGAAAGCAACACCAGTCTAGCTTTCCAAGTCGTCAAGATCATAGTAGTTGGAGTTCTTCTGAGCTTCATTTTGACATGTGGGGTCCTAGTCATGTCCCCGATCATCAGGGGCACATGTATTATTTGAATGATGTTGATGGCTTTTCTAGACTATTGTGGGTCTTTTTGTTGAAGAATAAGTCTGATGCTAGTACAATGATTCCGAATTTCGTGATTGAAATGAAGAATCTTATCTCTGCTTCTATTAAATACATTTGTTCTGATAATGCTCCGGAATTATGTACTATTCAATTATCCCAATTCTTTAGCTCACGCAGCATTATCCATTAGATGGTGTGCCCTTATATGGCTGCAACATGTGGTAGATTGCCAAAATCAGCATGGCGTAGTGACTAGGAGTTAAGGAAGGGGATGAGGAGGTTGATGGGGATGAAGAGGATGGTGGTGATGGTGAAATTGGATTAAGACGATGGAGAAAGCAAAGGGGGATGATAATGGGAATATGAGGAGGAAAAAAGGGAACGGAAAGATAAGATGAGAGGGGGGAGAGAGCAATGAGGGGGGAGAAAAGAGGGGCAAAGTGTTATAGAGAGGAAGAGAGAATATGTGAGAAACTAAGGGGGAGAGACTTCTTTTAGAGAATTAAAATGCTTCTTGTTTTCATTCCTTTGCCAAAGACCAATAGTCAGGCCATAAAACATGGTAGAAAATATGGTAAATTTTCCTTTCCTTTTTCTTTTCTTGTCTGAATGTTCAAGATTTAACACCAATCCAGTGTCCCTTCCCGTCGTGCATAAATTGAACCAACAATTGGGATAAGCACAAAAATAAAAGTTGCCATCTTTCTATCTCTCTCAAATCTTCTTGTCTTTTTACTTGTGGTCTTGGAATTTGAACAAACGAGGTGACTATGAGAAGGGTGGGCATCAATCTTTTCTTCCCTTTTGTTGCAAGTACTTAAATATTGTTTAATGGATGAAATAGGAAGATTTACAATTAGACCAATGCAATAACATCATTTTGAATCCGGTGGATTTAAATTGACACTTTTTACATCATGATCAGCGTGAGTAATCATCCCCAATAATTATTCTTGGACATTTTATTTATGAAATTGTATATTTATTCGAATACGGACCACACATAATATCTGGCCCAATCTCATTATTGCTTCTCATTGACGGGTTCTAGCACATCTCTATTACCATGCTCTTTGTACATTGATTTCACCCCTCGCATTGATCAATTGGTTTTTATACATAATTATATTGAGTCACATGGATCTTCGGAATCTTTTAATGGTAGGTTCTATTGAAAAAGAGAGAAGGTTCGAGGTTTGGGTCTTTCATCAGCTTCTAAATAAAATCGTTTTGATATATCAAAAGGGGGAGAGGAAGTGGAGATGTTACTCTCCAAGATTTTTTTTATTTACCATCATCAAAAGGGGAAAATGTTAGTATATTGTTTGCATACTAATTGTAACATTATTTTGATGATAACAAATCTTTGCGCGTACAGATTGCTCTACAAATTTTATGGTAAGCCCACTCCAAGTATGAAGCACAAAAGTTGTGGACAAGCTGAAAGCTTTAGATAAAGTGAGGAAGAAGAAAGAAGTCTTTTGTAATAGGCATGTGTAAAAAATCTCAAATATATATGCATGTATATCATATAGGCATATCAAGTACAAGCCATTATGATCGATTAACCTTCATGATATGAACGATCAATTGCCTATGATCGATCAACCTAATTTACTTGATCAACCATTACTGATCAACCAACTCACTTGACATGATCGATCACCCTTTTGATCGACCAGCTACCTTTTATGATCGATAGAAATTTGAATTCAAACATCCAACAACTATCAGATGATCAATCACCTTGATCTACATGATCAATCAACTTGAGATGATCGATCGCCATCCTTGCATGATCGATCATGTGTATCAAATCTTGATGATTTCTTTCCGAATTTATTTCTAACTGCTATATTTTTTAGAGCGCATCCCCCCACTACTATAAATAGGACCCTAGAGTCATTATTGAGAACACACATTCCAAGGCTCAGTATTTGCATTCTCTCTCACTCTCTCTCTCTCTCTCAAAGCTCTCTCCCTCTCTCGAAGCTCTATCCGTGGCCTTCTCTCACTCTCTACTTCAAGATTACAACTTGAGAGCCAATCATCTACACGCTTGGTTTGTAATTCAATTATTTACTACATCATACATTTTCTTAGCCTCAGTATTCGCATTAAATATTCATATTTGAGGCATCATAGATTGTTGTAATCTTTACTTTACTATTGTACTGTAACACTCGGTATTTGATCCAAGGTGAACAAAGGACTTGGTGTTTGGTCCAAGTTTTGGGAAAGACTTTAGTGTGAGATCCAAAGCACTTGTAAAGGGTTGAGTTATTCGTGGGGAAATAATTCAAGATAGTGGAATAGTTGAGTCAATCGGAAAATCTGGAGTCAGGTGACTCCGGTCATGGATTTTACCCAGTGGGGTTTTCATGATAAATCCTTGTCTCTTGCGATTATTCTTGTTCTGTGTATTGATGGATTATATATGCGGTGATTATTATCTGCTTATCTATTTATTGGCCACAACATTTTTTAGCAATCCAAAATAACTCACAAGTAGGTGGGTTTTGCTTCCAGATCACACAATAAACCTTTAGCAAAGTGCCAAATGAGCCTAAATTTTGTTATATTCCTGGTGATCATTTCCATGATATAGATGAGATGTTACAAAGGTCCAAAAATGAAATGAGGGTTTTCTATGCTCAATAAGTATGATAAGTATGATGAGGTTGACAAGGAGTTTCATGTAGAGGATAATAACAGAGTTTTGAAATTTGAATTGAGTTATTAGTTTGGAGACTTTCTCCAACATCATCCTCTTATTCATATTTGGTAGTGTTCCAATTCTCATCCCCATTCCTCTCTCAACCTGCAACGTGCATCATAGAATATCTCCTCATCTTTCTCTGATTTTCTGGCTGCAACAAGTCTTCTTCCTCTTATCCTCAATTTTTTTCTCCACCCAAATTTCTTTCTACATTGAAAAATGTTGTGAATTTATGGTGTGCTTTGGTTTGGAGGCTCAGAGTGCCTCCATTCCTCACTCGTCCCATGAATCTTGTTGCATAAATATTTTCATCTCTCCTCACCTTGATATCGCATTTTGTGGTACAGAGCACGATTTTTGAATTGTTTCCACGATTCAACGATCTCGTTGTATTTTGGCAGACAAAGTTTGTATTAAGTCACCTGGATCATGGTTCGTGTTCGCAACAAAAAAAGAACCATCTCCAATCAAACATTAAAATACGTCGATGTCTAAATTTGTTGATCGAGGAAGAAACATTCGCCAATGGAGAAATTATGGTTGTTGCAACACCCATACATCGCGATTCAAAAAAATGAAAAAATACATTGTTAAATAGCAACCAACTTCAACTGTGACAGATTCTATACCATCCTTACACCAAATCGAGTACATTAAATAAGAAGAGAAATTAGATAAACAGTTTAGAGACATAAACATATTAGCTTTATGCCACATTACATGTTATGTATAAATAAAATGCTAAGAACTATCAAATATCAAACAAATACGTGAATGAGCATAATATATATAGTTTTTTAAAGAAAACAAATAATAAATATAAATGAAAGAAGATGAATTAAAAAATATTAGAAACGAAACTTTCTAACTAAACTAAATAAAATCAATTGAAATTTGAAATCTTAAAAAATAACAAATACACTCTTATATATACGTAGGAGATGTATTTAGCATATTAATAATATTTACATTTGCATACTACGTATAAACAAAAGCCTTAGTGATATTCGAAATGAAATAAACAAATATCATACAATAGCATGTTCATGATAGCCAGAAAATTGAAAGATGATTTAATATAGATTAGAATCCAACACCTCTCATGCAATAATATAATCAATACCAAGGGCTTGTCCTGGATCCAAATAGATAGACTACCATGACTTACTAATTAACAATTCGATTACTTATTCATCTCAGATTTGTATCCACGTTTGTCAATACATGGAGCAACTATACAAAATCTTTAAAAAAATCAAATAATACAACTTGTGAAGTCAAAAACTACCGTATGATCTCTTTGTCTCATAAAAATAAGTAGTGAAATCAAGCAACAAGGTTGTTATCGATGACATATTGATATCAACATGATATCAACGTTATCAATCAAAAGGGTAGAAAGTCTGAACTAAGTATGTCAAATTTTGTTGATATTAGTATTACAAGATGGTGTACCCATTTAAATGATCTGGTGGCAGTGTAGTGTGCCTACCACCCAAAAGACCAAGGTTCAAACCCCCCTTGTAGGGTTGCGTTTGGTAGTCGACAACCAACATAGATTTGAGCCGGAATCCATGTAGTTGACCCTACTTATAGTGGGAGAAGGCTCGCCATTTTTTTAGTAAAACAAGATGATATATTATTGCGCTATCAGTCGATATTAATATCCTAGATGATATAGGTATCATTAACTTAACGATACAGATCTATCGTGGATATATCAATGATATATCAGGATATTTTGAATCATGCTTATAAGAATGTTTTTCTTGAAAGCATCCTACAATTGAATCAATTCAAAAATCACATGGAGGTGGAGAGGTTGAGAATCTGGTATAAAAGGTATTCAGAAAGGGGTTAGATATTTATAAAATGTTGCACTTTACATACATGTAAAACTCATTTTCCCAAAAGAAAAGATGATCGCTTGAGGCTAGTGATTATACATTTTTTCATTAATAGGAGAAACTATCTCATACAAAAACACAACATTTAACTAACTAGAAAATTCCAAAATGGTACTTATAAAGTTATTTGAAATCAACTGTTTGGAAGGATTTATGCTCAAAGGTAATATTACGTGGCCAAGATAATTGCCTTCATTAATTTCAATAGATAAGTAAATGACATCTCGAGTAGAGGGGCACTTACCCTTTTATCTAGAAACATGATATTCATAGAACCCCTGGGCTCTCTTATACAGGAGAAAAACCCTTGGGTAAATTACAAGGTAGATGCGTGAAGAAAAGAAAAAAAACATAAATAATACCAAAGGATAATTATAATCTCAACACTCTCCCTCAAGCCGGCGCATATATGTCTATCATGCTCAGCTTGGAACAACATCTTTGGAAAGGACCTCCAGTAAGTGCTTTGGTGAATATATCTGCAGTCTGATCTTCAGTAGAAACATGAGAGGTAGATATGAGACCCTTCCGAATCGTGTCTCTTGTATAGTAGCAATCCACTTCCATATGCTTTGTCCGCTCATGGAATGCAGGATTATTTGCAATGAATAGTGCTGCCTGATTATCACATAGAAGCTGCATAGGAAGAGGTACATCAACAACAAGATCAGTCAGAACTGACCTGACCCACATCATTTATGTGCATCCCTGAGCCATGGCCATGTATTCAGACTCTGCACTAGATCTGGCAACTACAGTCTGCTTCTTACTTTTCCATGACACGAGTGATTTGGCAACAAATACAGCAAACACAGAAGTGGACTCCTGTCCCTAAGGCACCCTGCATAATCTGCGTCCGCAAATGCTGTGATGTGAGATGTCAAGAGACGTGCCTCTGCTGAAAAGAGACCAGTACCTGGTGAGGATTTCAAATATCTCAAAACCATATAAACAACATCCATATGCACCTTCCTGGGTTGCTCCATGAACTGACTCACCTTGCTAACAGCAAAGCATATATCTGGCCAGGTGATGGTAGCATATAGGAGCTTCCTACTAGTTCCATGAGTCTCCACTTATCTATCTCCTCAGTATCGTCATCATATAATCTCATGCTTGGATCCATAGGAGTAGTGGCAGGCTTGCATCCTGTCATACTTGTCTCTAATAGAAGATCATTAACAAACTTTCTTTGGGTCATCACAAGACCATGTTGGTTCCTGGCAAATTCTAATCCAAGGAAGTATCTGAGATTGCCATAATCCTTGATCACAAACCGTTGACCTAGGAACTCCTTGGTTACCTGAATGCCCCGCTTATCACACCAGTGACAATAATATCATCAACATAGACAAGAATAGCAATTGTACATATCTGTGTCCTCTGAACAAAGAGTGAATGATCTGCAGTAGACCGAACAAATCCCCGATGCTCTATCAACTCTGAGAGCTTTTGGTACCAAGCTCTAGGACTTTGCTTTAAGCCATAAATCACCTTGTGGAGCCTACATACACATTCTGAAACTCCCCCTCGGCAGCAAATCATGGTGGTTGTCGCATAAAAACTTATGCAAATACAGAAATGCATTCTTTACATCAAGCCGATAAAGAGGCCATTCACGTGAAACAGAAACTGGTAGGAGAATGGTAATGTTGAGTGTTTGGCCACTGGAGAAAAGGTGTCCTGATAATCCGCCCCATAAGTCTGAGTGAAACCATGTACTGCAAGCCTTGCCTTGTAGCAATCCACACTGTTGCCTGCTCGCTGCTTCACCGTAAATATCCATTTGCACCCCATTACAGATGCATCTGGAAGGGCAAAAACAACACTCCATGTACTACGAGACTGTAAAGAGGCCATCTCCTCTTCCATGGCAAGTCATCAACTGCTATCTTGTACGGCCTCCTGATATGTTCGTGGTATAGTGATGGCTGAGAGGCTCATAACAAACTTTATGTATTCCTCTAAAAGATGGTCCAAGGATGCATGCGCAGCTACAGGGTACTTAGCACACTTGCGTCGGGGCTTCCTCAAGGCAGTAGGTACATCAAGGTCATCAGCCTCCTTGTTCTCTGCTATCATATTCTCCTGTGTAGTATTATGTGGATCAAGCATATCACTAGTGCCATCAGTAGAAATAATGTGTTCATTACATACCTAGGACGTACTAGATGACTGGGAAGACTCAGGAGCAGAGGGGCGAGTAGATGACTTGTGAAAATAAAAATGAGGCAGGAATTGAGTCATGGTAAACGGAGGTGGAGGGGGAGGAGGGGGTGGAGGAGGTGGAGGAGATTGAGACTCATCATGAGGACTTGTTGGTGGAGATATCGGTGGTAGAGGAACGAAGATATCCTCAGGGATGCAAAAAAATGATCTAAACGGCCGATTAAACGGCCATTTAAACACATGTGGTGCTCGACCGCATCGTTTTATAAAAAAAATGGGTCCCTAAACTGGCAGGCTGCATAAACGGTCTTAAATGACCGTTTAAATGACCTTTTAAACAGCCTTAAAGGCCTTTTAAACAGCTGACGAACCGAGAATCCTCATCGATTGTGTGTTCCACACAAGGCGGGAGCACAGTTGTCGAGGTGACCGACGAGAACCCTTTCTCGATCAACAATTAACCCATAATACGAATCAAGCAATGAATTATCAAAAATGTTGAGTTAAAATTTATTATAACTCTACAACAAATGTGTACAAGGTGTGTAAGCATGTATTGAGGTCGAATTCAGGAAGCAAACGATAGAAGGAACAAAAAAATAATGCACACAAAACTTGTCTTTCATTTCTCGTTCATTTTTATTGTTTTGTGGGTTTTTTATTTTATTTTTAATCTTATATTTTGAATTTTGTTTTTAATGTTATAAACTCAACCATGGCCGGTCCCAAGCCCGGGTAAATGAGGAGGGTTGCGTCAGGTAGCCGACAGCCAGCGTAAAACAGTCAGAGACAACTTCCTAAATAGTACTTTTTTGTCTTAAAAAATACTATTTAAGAAGATGCCTCATGAAAGTCGGATCTTTTCAACATGGATTTAAGCAAACATACAGATTTCGTTGGGGCGTTCCCTATTTGCGACGCGTTGCATCGCCCGAATGCAATGAAAAATGAGCAAGGGCCGCTACATCACAGCCTGGATGTAGTTCAAAATCATAGCAAACACTCTCTTCAAGAAGAGGGAGGAACGTTTATTTACTTATAAGAGTGGGCCAACTAGAACACAGATAGATTACTTTGCGTTGAGGAGAAGAGATCGGTTGTGTTGTAAAGACTGCAAAGTAATCCCAGGAGAGAGTTTGACAACCCAACATTGTTTGTTAGTCTTGGATGTACAAATGAAAGGGTTGGTAAAGAAAAGGAAGGTTTCTAAGATAACTAGAACTAGATGGTGGAATCTTCCACTGAAGCAAGCGAGCTTCAGGGAGAAGGTTTTAGAAGACTTATCTTGGGATTGTAGCGGTAGTGCAAACGAGATGTGGGAGGCAGTAGTATCTTGTATCCGAAAGATAGCCAAAGAGATGCTGGGTGAGTCAAAGGGAGGAGCTCCAGGTCAAAAGGAGGCTTGGTGGTGGAGTGAAGGGGTGCAAGAGAAGCTAAAAATAAAAAGAGATTGCTTTAAAGCTATGTCTAAGGATAAAACAGAGGAAACTGTCACAAACTACAAAATAGCGAAGAAGGAAGCAAAGAATGCCGTAAGCGAAGCTAAGTCAAAAGCTTATGAAGTTTTGTATAAAAATCTTGGCCAAAGCAAGGGAAAGAAAGACCAAAGATCTTTCTCAAGTAAGATGCATTAGGACGAGGAAGATCATGTGCTTGTTACTCAGAAGGATATAAAGAGTAGGTGGGAGCAGTACTTCCATAAACTTTTCATTGGGGAAGGAAATAGAGAGATCACTTTGGGTGATCTAGCTTGTAGTGAAAGTTACTTGAATTGCGCAAGCTATAGACGGATACAAAGAAAGGAAGTAGAGGAGGCTTTGAAGGTTATGAGACCCGGGAAAGGTGTAGGACCGGATGACATCCATGTAGAAGTATGGAGAGTTTTAGGTGAGCGTGGTTTGACTTGGCTTATGAATCTATTCAATGTTATTTGGCGAAGCAAGAAAATGCCTGAAGATTGGAGGAGGAGTACCGTGGTGCCTCTTTATAAGAATAAAGGAGACATTCAAAATTTGTTCAAATTATAGAAGTATCAAGATGATGAGTCACACTATGAAAATTTGGAAACGTGTGATCAAAAGAAGGTTGATGCAAGTTTCCAACGTAAAAGAAAACCAATTCGGATTCATGCTAGGATGCTCAACGATTGAAGCCATCCATTTGCTGAGGAGAACAATGGAGATTTATAGAGCAAAAAGGAAGAACCTCCACATGATCTTTATTGATTTGGAGAATGCTTATGATTCTGTCCTACGAGAGATATTGTGGAGAGTGTTAGAGAAGAGACAAGTACATGTCCTATACATTAACCTCATAAAGGACATGTATGATAGGGCTTTATCTTGTGTAAGGACCCCGTCTGGGAAGACTGGATATTTTGACATCAACATTGGTTTACATAAAGGTTCTGTTTTGAGTCAATTTCTTTTTACTTTGATTATGGACGAGTTGACAAGTCACATTCAGGATGAGTTACCTTGGTATATATTATTTGCTGATGATATTGTGTTAATTGACGAGACTAGAGATGAAGCAAATGAGAAGCTTGAGGTATGGAGACATGAGTTGGAGACTAATGGATTTCGTATAAGTAGGGCTAAGACGGAATATATGGAGTGCGCCTTTGATGGAAGCAATGGTGAAGGAATCGAGGTGAAGATTGGTGACGATAACATTCAGAAGAGAGATTCCTTTAGATATATGGGATCTATTCGGCAACATGATGGGGAAATTGATGGAGATGTTACTAATAGAATAAATGTCTGCTGGCTTAAAGTGGAGAGGAGTCTCTGCTGTTCTCTGTGATAAGAAAATTCCTTTAAAAATTAAAGGAAAGTTTTACAAAGCAGTCGTGAGACCTGCTATGCTTTATGGATCTGAATGTTGGCCTGTGAACCATAAACATGTGCAAAGAATGAATGTAGCAAAAATGAAAATGTTAAGGTGGATGTGTAGACGCACACGTAAAGATCAGATTCGGAATGATGTAATCAGAAAGAAAGTTGGTGTAGCTCTGATCGAGGATAAGATGCGAGAAAATCGCTTAAGATGGTTTGGACATTTGCAAAGAAGATCAGCTGATGCACCAGGTAGGAGATGCGGGTGTTGGGATGTTGAGTCGGCTAAGAGAGGGCGAGGACGGCCCAAGAAGTGTTGGAAAGAGACCATACGAAGGGAGCTTAGTTTTGTGGATATAAGCCCGAGATTGACTCAAGATAGATCTGAATGGAGGCGAAGAATCCATGTAGCCGACCCTACTTAATTGTGGGAAAAGGCTTTGTTGTTGTTGTTGTTGTGTTTTTAATGTTATAATTTTATACTTCCTTTTTATATTTTCAGCTTTTTATATTTCTTTTTCTTTTATATATATAGAATATATAAGGCTATATATATATATACATATACATTAATATGTTTATAAATACTAATAAATATAAATAATACAAAATAGAATTGTTTTTGTGTTTTATATATTTTTCTATTATTTTTGTATTTTTTCTGGATTTTTTGCTAATTTTTATAGATTTTTAAAGTCAAAAATATCCCAAATAAGAGATCAAATAAATAGGATGAAATTGTTGAATATTAAATAGTAAATAGGTTCCAAAATTATCCAAATGAATTTTAATATATAAATATTTATACAAAGAAAATTATAAACCAAAAAGGCATATTTTTTGGATTTTTTAATGATTTTTTAGATTTTTATACAGGTTTTTGGGATTTTTAATTTTTTAAGCTTTTTTTTTCATTTTTAGTGATTTTTGGTCTGTAATTAAAATATAATAAGATAAACAATATGTAATTTTTTTGGAATTTTTCAAGACGTTTTTATTTATTTTTTTTTGATATTTTCTAAGCTAGATTGTATGAAAATAAACTCCTTTGCATTTTTAATAAATGGTTAGAAAGCCAAAAAAATGCAAAATAAATTTATGGCGTGAAAGTACATGCTACCATGCATTTAACCCTATTTTTGCACAATTTTCGGAGCACATTAGCTATTTATAATAAATAGTGGAAATACACAAAAATACATGTCCTGGCAAGGGCATATTTGCAAATAAAATAAAGTCCAGGGGCTTGAATGCAGCTTTTACAAAAATATACAATGTATATTTTATTTTATTGGATTAAAACTAAATATACAAAGCCGCAAGGGTGTTCCTGCAAATTACTCAGCTCACATGGGACGACATGTCATCTGAGTTGGACCCAAATGCAATTAAATTAAATACAGGGGTCGGGATGCAAAATGTCCATTTTATTTTTAACATTACATTTTATTTACAGGACTAAATAATAATTACAAAAAAGTCAGGGTGAAGTTGTGCAATTTACCCATTACATATACGAGATCGAACGACGCATAACCGTCCGCTTGTCATGCGTCGCTTCTAGAATAGCCAATGATGCTTCGGCTTCAACGATAACGATCAGATCATGCACGAGGATCCTACAGCACTGACGTGATGCATCAGACAGTGGATAAAGAACCTGGGGGACCAGCTCGATCGAACGGTCGCGAACCCCCCTGCAAGAACAGGGAAGAACACGTCGTGGGTCTAGCTTCATCCGGCGATGCAGACCTGCTCCGTCCACCTGGAGACAATCCTAGGCGCGAAAAACATTCCCCAACCGCCCTCGTGTATGCTAGTAGCATTAAAAGGGGTCCTGGAGGTCTGATGATGTCTGGCGAGCTCGGGGAAGAAAGGCACCTCCAAGTACCTGCAGATGATGATCCTTTGGCCCGTCAGCACCTGCAAGAAACTTAGACAGAGAAAACGAATGGTCGGGCCTTATTTGGTGGATAGGAATGGAAGATGGGGCGAAGGGAGATGTGCTCCGGTGAAGGTGGTGGAAGGAGTACGGTGGACCCGATCGGTAGTCGATCTGGGATGAACGGCTGGTGAAATGAGGTGGAGAAGCGAGGAGAAACAAAATGGGGGTGGAAGCGAGGTCGGGGGATCAGCGTGGGACGGTGAAACAGTCGTCGGAGCTCGAAAGCTCCGACGAGGGTAACGTAACGTAATCTACCTAATTAACCAACTAAAATATGAAATAAAATGCTTCAAACGAAACCTACAACTAATTCTAAGCTAGAGAAACTAATTGGCGCAGCTCCTTACCTGACCGGAGACCAAGGAGCACAGGTGGTCGGAGTTAGTCGCCTTGGGTGCAACCTCCACCTCCTCCAACCGATGTGGACTCAAAGACCTCCCCTTGTCACGGGGATGAACTCATTGGCCGAAGCCACGGGGTTCTAGAGGGTAGAAGATGACCAAAGAAGCAAATGGAGAAGGATGTCTTTATTTAACACATGAACGAGCACCCTTATTAACTGGATGATTGACGACGATCGGGAGTATGTACAAGAAATACAAGTGGCAGCGTGGATCCTGGAAGATCAAGGAACAAATCTCATGAAGAGGTCGAGAGTAATTGAGCGAAGAATCGAACGTAAAAATGGGAAGAAATTGCGGGAAAAGATGGTTCTGACAAAAGTCGGAGTCCGTTGGGATAGTCGACTGGAGGTCAACCATCGGGACGACATGATTGGTCCACGTCAGCCCGCAAACGGACAAAATTGCACTCTTATTCAAAAATAAATAATTAAAAATAGTGATTATATTAAATTTTGTGTATATAATAAAAAAATGTTTATCATTTTATGTAGTATTTTAATGTGATTTTTATTTATTTTTTGGTGTTATTTATTATAAGTTAAATTTTAAGTGTATATTTATAGGTATATTCATCTATATTTTGGCTTATTTATTTTTATTGGTATATTTAATTTTATTGTTTTACTTTTATTTTAAATATTTATAACTTATTTTTATGTACATAAATATATTTTTATTATATTTTGTGATGTTATTTGTACACTTAAATAAATAAGTATATATATTATATACGTATACATATAGGTATTTCATCTATGATTTATATACATTATTTTATTTAAGGTATTCTCTTGGGTTTTATTTTAGCTTTATATTTTTAATAGAGTATAAAAAATATTTACAAGAGTATAAAAACATAAAAGAATAAAGAATAAAGGAATAGGGTTCACTTTTATTTATGTACAAGTGATAGCATAGGTGTATTGCCTATATAGTTATATAAACTTATTATATTTGGTGTTTTCTTTTTGGTTTTATTTTGGTTTTAATATGCACATAGGTTATCAACAATGTTTAAAAAATTAAAAAAATATGAAATTATAAAAATAATAAGGAATGAATAAATTGAATATCTTAATCGAGTATAATGTACAATGGGGGTCCAAAACCTAACTTTCACACCTTAACTCCAAAAATTATGAAACCACCTCAATTAAATAGCTTATGAAAAGTTATATACAATTAGAGGTGATTTTGATACATTTATTTGGGAGATATGGGTCTGTGAAGTTGGGATTTTGGCTTTTATTTTGTGTATAAAATGTACATTGTATGTTACTTTTGTGCAAACTCAATTTTGTATTTTTATTTACATTATTATCTACAACTTTCATGTACAGAGTATATTTATTTGGTGTATAAATAATAAAGAATAAAATAGGTGTCAAAAATACTTTATTGAATGAATAAATAAATGAGTTTTATTTTTTTTGGCCCTTATCTCCCCCTACTTCATTCCTTGTCGACCAACTCAATTCTTGACTTGGTCTTGAGGTTTAGGGTCATAAAATATCTTCGATGTTTTATTCTTTTTTCTTCTCTTTATTCTATAATTTTGGCATTAAAAACGGTATTATTTGCGTAATAAATGCAATGGATGTCGAATGCTATTTTGTACAAAATGATGCTATTTACATGCATTAGCTAGGGTTTTTAAGGCCAAAATGATAGAATAAAGGTGATGAAATGGATTTACTTTCTTCAAAGGATCACCATTATCCATAGCTTTTATGTTTGTTTATTTTGATATGTGGCTATGAATTCTAGTTCTTTATGGTATCTATTTTGAAATTTGGATGAAACATTTCTTGAATTTGACAATATTTGATCTATATTGTGAATCTATGATTATTTTTCTTATTTATTTATACTTTTTTAATTACTTACATATATTTAATAATTTTTTATTAATAAAAATGCAAAATTGCATAACCCGTTTAATTTCCGTTTAAACTCCCGCATACTATTTCATCAGTAATCAATGACCCTACCGACTAAATACAGCATATCACTTTTTGCAATCTTGGATAACCTCACCAGAGTCAGCATTAGACAACATGTCGCATGTAGGAGAGAAATGCATAATAGACTCAAAAAATGTGGCATCTGCACTCACATAATATTTTCTTTCAACAGGATCAAAACAGCGATGCCCTTTTTGGGTACGAGAATAGCCAACGAACACACACTTGACAGCTCTAGGAGAGCTTGTCACGAACTGAAGTAAAATTGTGGACAAACACCACAGTTCTAAAGACTCTAAGGGTAAGTGGGAATAAGTCCTTCTCGAGAAACCCAATCAAGAAAGGAACTTTTTCTCCAAGCATAGTGAACGGCATGAGGTTCACCAAGTAACATGCAGTAAGAACCGCATCACCCCAGAAAGAATGAGGAGCTCGGCTCTGAATCAAAAGAGTCCTTGTGACATCCAAAAAATGATGGCGTCTGCGTTCAGCAATACCGTTCTGTTGTGAAGTGTAAGTACATGAAGTTTGATAAACAACACCAATAGATCTGAGGAAGTCTGATAACTGTTAAGTAGAAAACTCCAAGGCATTGTCAGTGCGAATGAATTTCACATTGGCAGAAAAATATTTTTAATCTCAATAAGGAAAGATTTGATAATAGGACCAACCTCCGACTTATTCTTCATTAGAAATACATAAGATAATATAGAATAATTGTCTACAACGACCGTATAAACCAATGTCCCTGATAATCAGGAGCGTGACTAGGACCCCAGATATCAAAGTGAACCAACTCAAATAACTGACCAATGTGACGACTCTGACGACTTGGAAAAGAGGAACGATGGTGCTTCCCAAGCTGACACGCCTCACACTCTAGACTAGTACGAGTAGAGATCTGTGAAAGGACATGACACAGCTTCTGCAGAGGAAGGTGTCCAAAGTGAAGATGCCATAGAAACAGGGAGACAGGTCCAGAAGGTATAGTAGCAGCCCATGCACAAAGAGGTTGGATAAGTATGTAAAGTCCCCTCTGCTCACGGCCACATCCAATCACCCTGCTCGTGAGTACCCTGATAATCAGGAGCATGACTAGGACCATGGCCTCAAATTTCGGTCGAATTTCGGTTTCGGTGGATAACTGAAATCCAGCCGAAATGCCCTATATCGGCCAAAATTTGGGGGCCTTAGTTGAAAAAACGACCGAAATGACCGAAATTTCGGTCGAATTTCGACCGAATCAGTTACCGAAACGAAACCGAAATCCGACATTTAAGGTCTTGACTAAGACCCCATATATCAAAGTGAACCAACTCAAACAACTGACCACTGTGACGACTCTGACGACTTGGAAAAAAGGAACGATGGTGCTTCCCAAGCTGACACGCCTTACACTCTAGACTAGTACGAGTAGAGATCTGTGAAAGGACATGGCATAGCTTCTGCAGAGGAAGGTATCCAAAGTGAAGATGCCATGGAAACAGGGAGACAGGTCCAGAAGGGATAGTAGCAGCCCATGCACAAAGAGGTTGGATAAGTCTGTAAAGTCCCCTCTGCTCACGGCCACATCCAATCACCCTGCCCGTGAGTACATCCTGAAACATAAGAGAAGAAGGGTCAAATATGGCACGACAATGTAAATCTTTTGTAATCCAGCTAATAGACGAAAGATTCATCTGAAATGTTGGAGCACGTAAGATAGCTTGCAGACGCATCGAAGGGGCTAGAACAATCTCCCATATCCAACAATGGGTAGATGAATCTCATTGGTAATAACACTGATCTACCCGAGGGATGGACTTGTAAGAAGTAAAGTGTACTCGATCGCCGCACATATGATGAGATGCTCCAGAGTCCATGATCCAGTCAGACAAATCTGAACCGCTGCTATTAAGTAGGGCAAAAGCAATACCTAACGAGCTCGAAGAGGCTCTAGCAATGTGTGTGACATCTGAAGAACCTGCATGCGAAGTAGTTGGAGTAGTCATCATCTCACGTAGCATGGAAACAATATCATCAAAGTGTGCATCATGAGCCGGTGCAGATGTCGACGGAGGTTCAATCAGCTCAGCAACACGGGCGGAGGCTGGATAACCATGCTTCTTATAGCATGTCTCCTCGGAATGACTAGGACGGTGGCAATGTGAACATGGCCTCGATGACGACATGATCCTCGACCACGTGGTCCTCGATCACGGAATTGCGAAGTATTCCCTTTACCACGAGAGACTACCACAGTAGTGGATGATGTAGTAATTCTGATCAGTCTCTTGTAGACCTCCTCCATTGGAGGTATTGTCTCTCCTATAAGAAGTTGAGTATGTTGCATCGTACTCAGAGTCTAGAGATGACAAAAATACCCCTACCATAGTTGCATTGTGATACGACTGTTGTTGCTCAGTGCTCGTAGTAAGAGGCATAAAGCTATGCAGACGCTCAAACATGCCTCTGATATGCGAGAAGTGAGCATGAAGAGGTCGACCATTCTGCTTGGTCGAAAAAATATCAAACTGCAACTGTAAGATTTTGCTCTCATTTTTCGCATGTCCATACATGGCTGCTAAGATATCCCGCATAGCCTTTGTATTAGATTCATTGACAATATCATTGGCAATCTCCGTGGTGAGCGACCGAAGAGCCAAATGCGAGCATAGACATCATCTTACTTTCAAGAAGCATTAGCCTCAGTTTTGTCCTTCGCTTCTGGATCTGTAAGTGTGCTCTTTGTTATGGCACTACTTCAGGGAGTGAAACTGCAAGGACCATAACTCATAGTTAGTCACATCCATCTTCACGATGGGAACCGAGCCCTTGAAGGCACCGGACGAAAAGTCATCATCCTTGTTCTTTATCATGGTAGCAAGAATGCTGAAATCCGAAACAAAACTAAGGAGTAGACTTTTATAATTAAGTCTACACAATCATATAGTAGATTGATTATATTTGCAACCATACTCATCTCTTGTTGCTTAAGCTAAGTGCAGTGTTGCGCGTTGTTGCACGCAGATGTACGGATGATGCTCGCAAGGGCACGCAGATACACGTGAAATGCACACAAAAACATGCAAGATGTATGCATGATGCACGCATGATGTATGCACGTGGGATACACAAATGTGCACAGTCGGAAGGGCGTGCAGATATACGAGCGTGCGCAAGGCACGGGCCGTGAGGCATAGGGCAGTTGCGGGGCTTGATGGGCAACCACACGGGGGGAGGCACTGGGTGACGTGTCACGAGTGAAGGATATGGAAGAATCCGTAAGCACATCACGAAAGCGTGAGAATCGCATCATATATGATCGAGAGCAATTAGTCGTACTAGTAGCTCATGTTAGCCGTGTGAGCCTGAGGCGAACCATTCTTACAATAAATGTTATTGTAATGTTTGATTTATCAATAAAAGTTATTGATTCTTTCACTCCCTTTCTGAGATTGAATGAATGAATGCACTATAAGGTCCCTCTGTACAATTAGAGGTTATATACCATGACCATCTTAATAATCATACAGTTGTTGATTTGATAATTGAATCATAGAGGCTGGTGCTTGGATGAATATCTAAGGAGTTAGATTAGTTAGATTGATTGTTAAGAGATGATCTCCAGCCTGAGTAGGAGATGTCAATCCTTTCTCATTAGGTTGATATCCGACCGACATCTTGATGCAGGTCCTCTGCATGGGAATAGAGATTTGGAGGTATCAGATTAGTTAGGTCAAAGAGTTAGCTTAACGAGATCGAGATAACCAATGTTCTATGTCGTAAACTGTCACGATATAGGTACACATCCTCTAACCGAAGACAGATGTGTTACTATATGTCTAACTACGTACATTTGGCAGACCCATAGGTTGATGATCTAACCAAGGTCTATACACCGGCAAGCTAGTGTGCATATGAGGGCATATGAGTAATACGATCTCTCAAAAGGGTCATTTAGGTTCAACCGTTCAATTGTGAATGGAAAACATGAGCTCACTAGTGAAGTATTAGGACCGATCAAATTCCATGCATGGTCGTTGTGCTTTGGAAGCATGACAAGAATTTGAAAGGTATGATATATGCTTTTAAAAAACATATGATCGATACCAACTCCCAATGACAAAGAATGAGAAACTTGATGATGAAACCCTAAAGATGACAGCGAAAAATTGATCTATATCGTCGGGTTTATCATAGGTCTTCCACTATGCATGATGTACAGGAATACCTGAGGGTGATGTGATAATAAACGATTGTATAACCATGACGCTTCCATTCCGAGGTAGTGATGAAACAGGTCTGGATTTTAGTGACTCCTCTCGGTAGAGAAGTAATATTATCTTGATCAAAGTGTTGGACATTGATCTGAATGAGATTCAGATGCAGTGGGAAGACTGGATTTGCGGTCTTGATTAAATCAAGCATCTATGAAAGGTCCATGAGATCTGAATTAAGATGTGATCTCAATATCCAAGTCATTATACGTAAAACGTACGATCGCCCTGTCTGTATCTCCAAATATCTTCGGAGAAATCACATTATTCTTAAAAGAGTTCAAGAATAATTCCATTGTTGAATTATATCTAAGCATTGAGAAATGGATAAATTAATTGTGATTTAATTATCATGAATAATATGAATTTGATCCATATTACTTGAATGCATGAGAATGATAATCTAAAAAATGTATTTTAATTATTATGGATATGAAAAATGTAGATCGCACTATCCAATTATTCATATATGTAATAAATGTGATTTATAATGAGAGAGTAATTGCGATTTATATTTTTTGATTAATTATTGATGTGAATTGGATTCACATTAATTGATTAATTGAAAATATAATTACATTTTATTTTGGGTTGTGAATGTGATTCACATAATTCCAATGGCATGATTGCAATCTTTACAAGATAATTATGAGTAATTTTTGTGAGATAATCTTGAAATTTTCATGAGATAATGTAATCTCATGAATTTGGAATGAGATTGACTCATTCCAAGTCAAGAGGGTGGATGGCCACATTGTCCTAAAGGGGCTTCGTGGTCGTCCCCCTTTTCAGAGATGAGGCAATATCTTCTTCCATTATCTCCAAGATTAAAGGATTTGATTCTGAAATTAATTATATTAATTTATCAATATATATTAATTTAAAATAAATTAATTGTTGTTGTGTTTTTTGACAACAAAATCATTACCATTGAAATTAATACAAACAAGGTTGCAAAAATCGGTAGTCGGTACTCGGTCGGTTGGATCACTAACTAAGGATTAATCGCCAGTCTGACGATTAATCAGATTTAGTTTGACTTTGATCGGCTTTAAATTTTTAAATATATAAATCATTTTTATACATATATTATTATATATTTATATATATTTCTATATTTTTATACTATTATAATGAAATAAAAGAAGTAAATGAATTTAAATAAAACATTAAGCATGTTATAGAAGTTTGCTTTTAAAAAAACAAAAAAACAAAAAATATGGTGTCTTAAAGCAACTATTAGTCGACTAGTGAGCCTAATCGGTACGCAGTCGGCCAGCCTACTGACTAGACTAGTCGGACCTACTAGTCGGACGACTTTTACAACATTGAATACAAATCAATCTCATACATTGATTTTGTGTTGTCCATGAATTAAGATCCGCGAACTCCCAAAACCCTATATAAGAAAAGGCACCCCTTGCTCTTCGGACGAACAACTTCGACAATGTCTCTCTCTTTCTCTTTCTCAAGCCAACCCGTCCCCTTCTCCTTGAGTGGTCGTCCACTCATCTCATAAAGAGAAGATCGCCTTCGTCGTCGTATCGCTGTTGTGCTACCGCTTCGACGTCTCTTGGATCTCTGTCTTCTTTGGCGTGCCTCGTTCGTAAAGGTGTTCGATCTCGTGAGACGAGATCAAGAGATCCATTACTTGGATCGACTTGTATTGCGAGAAGCACACGATTTATCTCCGCGCTCGCAAGCGTCTCTTCTGACAGATCAGATTTGAGATAGGAGGTCTCTTCTCTTAGAGGCTCGATCACAACCACGCTACAAGAGGTATTCCTTTAACTATTATATGGCTAGATGAAACAATCCAAGAAATATTCTTGGATCATGTGGTTTCATCAATGAAAATTTTTAAATTCCACTGCACCGAGCAATTAGTATGACTAGTCGCTCTCAGTCATATATGATACGATCCTCAAGCTTCCGTGATGCACTTAAGGATTCTTCCATATCCTTCAAGTGGTATCAGAGCCATAGGTCGGAAATTTTAGATACGATCCATAAACTTAGGAAGACATCGGTTCATTAGGGCTTGCGAAAATTTTATCGCATTTCATTCACGCAACCTATTTTGTTTTTTTCGACCATGTTTAAAATGATTAAACAAGAAATTATCACTTGGATTATGTTCCGCATTAATTAAGGAAATCGTGGGATTTGAGTTTGCGTTATTTAGAATCCGATTGCTCAAGATATGATCTTTTTAATGAACATATATCCACTGTTTCAGAGATGGCGAATCTTGACGTAATTAAAGGGTTAGTTACTATTTTGAAACACTTGAAAATGCGTGCTAATCACTTGATTTCTATTATAAATCAAATTAGCAAACTTTAAAACTTATTTTGCATGATTTGGATTTAAATTGATTGAGATATGGTAATTTTAGTGAGTGAGGATCACTGCTGGAAATTATATTCCTAATCAAGAACCTTGTGATTGTCATTTAATAAATTAATTAAATTAATAATTAATTTCTTAGAATAATTATGGATAAATATTTGACAAATATTTGATGATAATTATTCCCTTAAATGACATTGCCTTAATCAATAATTGATTAGATATGCTCTAGATCACAAATTGGTTGCATCATCCACCTTTCAACATACAAAGTTGCTTGAATATAATTGGGAATTCGTTTAGCAAATTTCCTTATAATTTAAACCAAAATGGTTTTATTTATTATCATATGGTATAACTTCAGTTGGAAAATCGATTATCATCTCAAGTACAAAGTGATCAATTTGGCATTATCTTTCCCGAGGCGGATATGGTGTCTGGACAGGGAGCGTTGAGGTAGCAGGTTGCTCCGTGAGTGGTTTGTCTCACTCCCTTCAGTACTGGGCATGACAGCGAATAGGGAAGGGATAATGCTAACGAGATCAAGATGTATTTTCCTAATAATTAAAATTCAAAATACATATTTTTGAGATAATACCATCCTTTCAAGTAACAATCAAGTTTGTTGGTTAATAGAATTGGATTGATAATTGAGTTAATATGATTAAATCAATTATATCCAAATTAAAACATTCTTATGAATAGATGTGTATTTCCCTTATAAGAATTAATTATATTAATGTGATTCGTGATAATTAATTAGGATTTGAATATGAGGTGGATGATCAAATAAGTGACATCCATGGTCTTTCGTCAAGGCAAAGGGTTCTGTCACCAGATATTGTATGTAGGAGACGCATGTCCGAGGTGATAGCTCATGCATACAAGTGCATCTGGATCGGGCTCTTTGCTTATTGAAAGAGTAAAACCGTATATGTAATGATCCCAATATGGGTTTATCATTTTATTGGGGCGATATTGTATTGCGGATAGCGAGTTTTAAGCATGTTGATGGTTGATTCAATTAGTGTCGGGTCAAAATCACCTTAGGGGTGGTGGGCTCGGACGTTAAAGATCGAATTGGGAAATGCAAGTTAGACTTGCAACGCAGAATGTATTCCTGCTTCTTTTCATCCGAGCTACGGGTTCTCGCATTATTGGGATGTGACAAAGATAAAGAGGAGATCCAAAATCTTACTAAAGATATAGCGGTAAGTATATCTCTTGTTTTGAAAGTGGTTAAGGGAATAAACTTTCAAAGTTGAAAATGTAAGACTAATTTGATTAAAAATTCTTTAATCAAAGAAATACAATTGAATATATTATTATTTATATATTCTAATATAGTGCATTCATTAATTTAAGAAAATGAAGGCCATGAACCCACTTAGCAGGCTCCTCGAGGTCAATCAGTTGACCGGACCAAATTATTCAGATTGGATCCGAAATTTTGATCTTGTCCTTTCCGTTGAACGCATCTCTTATGTGATGTCAAAGAACAAGTACACAAAGCTAAAGACTCCGGAAGAAATTAATTTTAATGAAAAAAATGATGAAGATTATAATCTGGCAAGATGTTACATTCTGTGTTCATTGTTCAATGTGCTTCATAAGCAACATGTGGAGATGAACACTTACCAAGATATCATACTGAATTTCAGAGAAATGTTCAGTGATATAAATCGCACACATCGTTATAATATAATGAAAGAGCTTATTCGCTGCAAGACGCAGGAGAGGACCTCTGTCAGAGAACATGTACTCAAAATGTTTGGGTACCTTTCTGAGCTGGAAACTTTAGGAGCCTTCATGGACTCAGATATGCAGACTGACTTCATTCTGATGTCGCTCCCTAAGTCTTTCAACAACTTTGTGGTCACGTTCCACATGACCAAAGTTGATTATACTATCGTTAGGTTATTGTCTGTATTAAAGTCTGCAGTAGACGTAATGAAGAAGGATGGCCCCTCTGGCAGTGCAATGGTTGCACAAGTCAAAGGAAAGCGCGGTCGGAAGCATGGTTCTCGGAAGGATCCGGTCCATAAAAGAAAGAAGAAAGTCAAGACATTGGCTCCTCTTCCAATGCATCCACTCTGTGTTTTGACTTGAAAGATGAGCCAACGCCTTGACTCTTCTTCTTTCTCTTCTGGGTCGGACCCTTTCGACAATAATGCTTCCGACGCGCTTTCCGTTAACTTGTGCAACCATTGCACTGCCAGAGGACCATCCTTCTTCATGATGTCTTCTGCAAACTTTAATGTTGGCGCGCGCCACGCTGTGTCTCCCCCGAACCATTTGTTTTCAAAAAAAAACTTTAATGCTGACAATATATCAATGTTAGTATAATCAACTTTGCTCATGCGAAACGTGACCACAAAGTTGTTGAAAGACTTAAAAAACAACAGCAGAATGAAGTCGACCTGCATATCTGAGTCCATGAAGGCTCTTAGAGTTTCCAGCTCAGAAATGTACATAAAAATTTTGAGTACATATTCTCTGACAGAGGTCTCCTCATGCATTTTGTAGCGAATAAGTTCTTCCATTATATTATAACGTTGTGTGCGGTTTACATCACCGAACATTTCTCTCAGATTAAGCATGATATCTTAGCAAGAGTTCATCTCCACATGTTGCTTGTGAAGCACATTGGACAATGAACCCAGAATGTAACACACTGCCAGATTATGATCTTCATCATTTTTTCATTAAAATAAATTTCTTCCGGAGTCTTCGGATCTGTGTGCTTGTTATTTGACAGCACATAAGAGATACGCTCAGCGAAAAGAACAATATCCAAATTTCAGATCCAATCCGAATAATTTGGTCCGGTCAACTGATTGACCTCCAAGAGCCTACTAAGTGAGCTTATAGACTTCATTTTCTTAAATTAATGGATACACTATATTAGAATATATAAATAATAATGTATTCAATTATATTTTTTTTAATTAAGGAATTTTTAATCAAATTGATCTTGCTTTTTCAACTTTGAAAGTTCATTCCCTTACTTTCAAAGCAAGAGATATAGTTACATCTATATCTCTAGCAAGAACCGGGATCTCTTCTTTATCTTTGTCACATCCCAATAATATGATAACGTGTAACTTGGATAAAAAGAAGCAGGAACACAATCCGCCTTGCAAGTCCAACTTGCATTTCTCAATTCGGTCTTTAACGATCAGGCCCACCACCCCTGAGGTGATGTTGACCCGTCGCCAATTGAACCAACCGTCAACAGGCTTAAAACTCGTTATGCACAATCTAATATCGCCCCAATAATATAAGGACCCGATATTGGGGTCATTACGTATACGATCTTACTCTTTCAAGAAGCAAAGAGCCCGATCCAGATGCACTTGTATGCGGAAGCTGACACTTCGAACAGGCGTCTCCTACATGCAATCTCTGGTGACGGAACCTTTTGCCTTGATGGGAGACCATGGATGTCAGTTATGTGATCCTCCACCCCATATTCAAATTCTAATTAATTATCATGAATCACATTCATATAATTAATTCATCCAAAGAAAATACACATTATTCATAATATAATATTTTAATTTAGATATAATTAATTTAGTCATATTATATCAATTATCAATTCAATTCAATCAACCGATAAACTTGGTTGTTACTCGAAAGGATGGTATTATTTCAAAAATGCGTACTATTTCGAATTTAAACAATTAGAAAAATACATCATGATCTCTCAAGCATTGTCCTTCCCTACCCGTCATCATGCCCACTACCGACGGGAGTGGGACAAGACCGCGCACGGAGCATCCTACTACCCCACCGCTCCCCGACTAGACACCATATCCACCTTGGGCAAGGATAATGCCAAATTGATCACTTTGTAGTTGAGATGGTAATAGATTTTTTAAATCGAAGTTATATCATATAATAATAATCAAACCCATTTTGATTTATATTATAAGAAAATTTGCTAAACAAATTATCAATCCTATTCAAGCAACTTTGTTTATTGGAAGGTGGATGACGTAACTAAATTGTGATCTACATCAAATCTAATCAATTATTAATTAAAGCAATGCCATTTAAAGAAATAATTATCATCAAATATTTGTCAAATATTTATCCATAATTATTTCAAAAATTAATCATTAATTTCACTAATTTATTAAATGACAATCACAAGGTTCTTGATTAGGAATGTAATTCCCAACAGTGACCCTCTTTCACTAAAATTATCATGTCTCAATCAATTTAAACCAAAATCATGCAAAATAAGTTTCCAAAGTTTGCTAATTTGATTTATAACAGAATCCAAGTGATTAGCATGCATTTCCAGGCATTTCAAAACAGTAACTAACTCTTTAATTACGTCAAGATTCGTCATCCCAGAAACAACGGATATATGTTCATTAAAAAGATCATATCTTGAGCAATCAGATTCCAAATCACGCAAACTCAAATTCTGTGATTTCCTTAATTAACGGAGAACATAATTCAAGTGATAATTTCGTGTTTAACCATTTTAAACATTACCGAAAAAACACAAAACAGAGCTACATAAATGAAATGCGATAAACTTTCCACAAGCTCTCATAAAACCAAATCATCCTAAGTTTATGGATCGTATCCAAAACTTCCGACATATGACTCTAATACTACTCGAAGGATATAGAATAATCTTAAAGTGCATCACGAAAGTGTGAGGATCGTATCATATACGATCGATAACGACTAGTTATACTAGTTGCTCGGTGCAGTGGAATTTAAAATTTTTCATTGATGAAACCACATGAATCAAGAACATTTCTTGGATCGTTTCATCTAACCACATAATAGTTAAAGGAATACCTCTTGTAGCGTGGTTGTAGTCGAGCCTCTAAGAGAAGAGACATCTTGCCTCAAATCGGATCCATCGGAGGAGTCGGTTGCGAGCACGGAGATGAGTCGCATGCTTCTCGCAATCCAAGTCAATGATCCAAGCAATGAATCTCCTGATCTCGTCTCACGAGATCGAACGCCTTCTTCACGAACGAGACGTACCAAAGAAGACGGAGACCCAAGAGTTGTCGAAGCGGCAACACAACGGCGATGCGACTACAAAGGCGAACTTCTCTATGAGATGAGGAGACGGACACTCAAGGAAAAGGAGAAGGGGTGGCGTGAGAATGAGAGAGAGAGAGACGTTGCCGAATTTTTTTATCCGAAGAGCAAGGGGTGTCTCTTCTTATATAGGGTTTTGGGAGTTCACGGATCTCAATTCATGGACAATACAAAATCAATGGATGAGATTGATTTGTGTTAATTTCAATGGCCATGATTTTGTTGTCAAAAAATACAATAACAACTAATTTAATTTAAATTAATATATATTGATAAATCAATATAATTAATTTCAAAGTTAAATCATTTAATCTTAAAGATAATGGAGGAAGAGATTGCCTCATCCCTAAAAAGGGGAGGACGACCACCAAGTCCCTTTAGGACAATGGGGTCGTCTACCCTCTTGACTTGGAATGAGTTAATCTTATTTCAATTCATGAGATTACATTATCTAATAAAATTTTCAAGATTATCTCACAAAAATAATTCATAATTATCTTGTGAAGATGGCATTCATGCCATTGGAATTATGTGAATCACATTTACAACTCAAAACAAAATGTAATTATATTTTCAATTAATCATTCAATATGAATCAAATTCACATCAATAATTAATCAACAAATATAAATCACAATTAGTCTATCTCTACTATATTATAAATCACATTTATAACATATACGAATAATCGGATAGTGTTATCCGTATTTTTTATATCCATAATAATTAAATCATATTTAATTATACTGGATTATCATTCTCATGCATTTAAATAATATGAATCAAATTCATATTATTCGTGATAAGTAAATCATATTTAATTATACTTTTCTCAATGCTTATATATAATTCAACAATGGAATTATTCTTGAACTCTTTTACGAATAATTCGCTTTCTCGGCAGATACTTAAAGATAAGGGCAGGCGATTGTACGTTCTACGTATATCGACTTGGATATTGAGTTCACATCTCAAATATAGGTCTCATGGACCTTTCATAGATGCTTGATTTAATCAAGGCCGCAAATCTAATCTTCCCATTGCATCTGAATCTCATTCAAATCAATGTCCAACACTTGGACAAAGATCAGATTACTTTTCTACTGAGAGGAGTTACTAAAATCCAGACATATTTCATCACTCCCTCGGAATAGAAGCACCATGGTTATACAATTGTTTAGACCACATCACCTTCAAGCATTCATAATACATGTACATCCTGCATACTAGAAGACCTATGATAAACCTGAAGATATAGATCAATTTTGCATTGTCATCTTTAGGGTTTCATCATCAAGTTTCTCATTCTTGGTCATTAGGAGTTGATATCGATCATATGTTTTCCAAAAGCATATACCATACCTTTCAAATTCTTGTCATGCTTCCAAAGCACGACGACCGTGCGTCTAATTTGATCAGTCCCGATAGCTCATGAGTGAGCTCATGTCTTCCGGTTCATAAGTGAATATGTATGATCCTTATGAGAGATCGTATTACTTATATGCCCTCATATGCACACCAGCTCGTCGGTGTATAGACCTTGATTAGGTCATCAACCTATTATCTGCCGAAAGTACATACTTAGACATATATTAACACATCTGTCTCCGGTCAGAGGATTGTGCATATATCGTGACAATTTACGATATAGGACTTTGGTTATCTCGATCTTGTTAAGTCAACTCTTTGACCTAATAATGTGACATCTTCAAATCTCTGTTCCCATGCAAAGGACTTGCATCAAGAGGTAGGTCAGATATCAGCCTAATGAAAAAGGATTGCCATCTCCTACTCGGGTTGGAGATCATCTCTTAACAATCATTTGACGGTGATTGATGAGTCCTCAATCTAACTCCTTAGATATTCATCTAAGCACCAGCCTCGTTGAATCAACAGTTGTATGATTATTAAGATGGTCATGGTACATAACCCTAATTGTACAGAGAGACCTTATAGTGTATTCATTCATTTAATCTCAGAAAGGGAGTGAAAGAATCGATAACTTTTATTGATAAATCAAATATTACAATAACATTTATTGTAAAAAAGGTTCACCTCGAACTCCTATGGCTAACAGCGGGGTACGGTGGGGGGGTCTGAGGCGCAGGGGGGATGGGGTAGGGCAGGGCGCACATGGAGGAGGAGAGGCGACGCGCGTGGGGGAAAGGTTAGGGTGGGATACAGGAACCCCAGTCTAGGACCGTTTCTTGATACCATGTTGGGAAAAATCAATTACATGATGTTCATAGAACCCAGGGCTCTCTTATACAGAAGAAAAATCCTTGGGTAAATTACACGATAGATACACGAAGAAAAGAAAAAAAACATAAATAACACCAAAGGATAATAATAATCCCACCAGAGTAAGGTCAATCATCTTAAAAAACACACCATGTCTTTTTACTCTTTCAACTCATGAACAAAAAAAACTCATGAAAACAAAGTAATATTTGTAAAGAGAGGTGGATGAACATGCCCTTATCCTTGTTGCAATTTTTTAGTAAATCTATTTCCATTTGAAATAGGTAAGAATGATTTGTATGTCTCTTTCCTAAACCATTCTAAAGACCACGCATTTCTTTCTTCTTTGATCTAACCACCACAACCGATTCCTCTCTTTTCTTACACACCTTTAGTCAACCTCGCTTCTCTTCCTCGCCATATGCTCTTTACCAACTTAAAAATCAATGAATTTTCTCCCTTTGTTGTCCTTGGCCATCAAATAACTAAGTTGTTCCATGCGAACCTTCATCATTTGAAATATGTAAGAATGATTTGTATGTCTCTTTCCTAAACTCTTCTTAAGATCACGCATTTCTTTCTTCTTTGGTCTAACCACCACAACCGATTCATCTCTTTTCTTTCACACCTTTAGTCGACCTCGCTTCTCTTCCTCGCCGTATGCTCTTTACCAACTTAAAAATCAATGAATTTTGTCCCTTTGTTGTCCTTGGCCATCAAAAAACTAAGTTGTTCTTTGCGAACCTTCATCACAAAACCATTTAACAAACCTTGACAGACTCCTAAAATATCTCAAACTAAATTTATCTACCCTAACTATTGAGATGCTAATTAATCCTAATTTATTTAATGAAAATAAAAATGAATGACCCAACCAAAATTATTAACAATGGACAAAAAACCCTAATCTCTCAAAATCCTGATCCAAGCTTGTGTCAAGTAATATATACGCAATCACAGTCCTTCATTCAAAGTCATGGGCATGTTTGTTCTTTTGTTTTAAGTTCTTTGGATCTAGTTCGATGGGTATGAGTTTCCCACATTGCTTAATGGGACTTTATCTATAGATTATTAATAATGGACAAAAAATTTTAATTTATCAAAATTCACAATCCGTGTTTGCATCAATTAATATATACACAATCACAATCAAAGTCCCTCATTTAGAGTCATGGGTTGGTTTGTTTTTTGTTTTAATTTTCTTTGGGTCTAGTTATGTGAGCCTGACTCTCCTCTCCTACAGTGCTTAAGGGGACTTTATCAATGGGTTATTATTTGTTCCTGCCACACGTTTTTTTATCTCCAGTTCACAATAATATACGTCAATAAAAGTCCTGACTATGCTTGCTTTTTTCTAAACAAACCCCATTGTTCATTTGACTGATTTATTCTTATTTTATTTCATGGCATCTCCCACCATAATCTCCAGTATTTAAGCGTAATTGGTTAATTTTGGTCAGTAGCTTTTAAGATTATTGCCTGCAGAAATTTCGTCAAATTTGACTAACCACGTAATTATGTTTGACCATAGGGTAGAGGGTTGCCCACAGAACGTAACTAGTCATTGCAAGACATGTGCGAGCACATAGGTCACATAAATACTAACTGTGGATATTTTTGCATGTAGGATTGCATCAAAACCCTCACTGGTAAAGCTTGGTTTTTCTCATGGAAACCCCAAGGCAATCAGATAAAGGGCAAACTCCATCTGATCTCTCCAATCAATATCTTTCTTCAAATGCAATGCCTAAGTACCGGATAGGTCAGCAAAAGCCATGATATGATCTCCAAAACTGTGATACAGGTGTACTGTGACGATCAGTGAGTCAGCATAAACTCAGCAACAACTTGCACCATCATTCTATATCCACATGTATGTACCTTTCGCCTGACAACACGACCACTGAAAAACACAACAACAAGAAGAGCATCCACTTTGACGGTGCCACCTCTCTGGGTCTACTATATAATGCTCTCATAAGTGACCCACCACTCAACAGTGACAGAAGCGGTACACGGTAATGATGTTCTCTCGCACGCAACGCGCAGCCAGAAAACAAAAGTTTTTTAGGGAAAAGAAAACAAAGGGATTCCATAGAATCGTCGTAAAGTAATCCAACTGCACGAACTAACTGACGAATCGGTTGAACAAACTAAGCTAAAATCCATTAGCTTACAACATTCAAATGGTGAATTACACTCCACACCGTGAAATCACTTTGGACCACAGTAATGCAGACGGAAAGTAAGTGATGATAAACAGAATGCCGAAACCCTAACGGTCAAAGTGCGATCGAAACAAGGAGCCGAGGAGGTACTCACGATGCGATCGTTGGTTCCGACCGCGCCATCAAGGATGCGGATCTTGGCGCCTGTTTCGTCGCACATCTTCTTCACGAACTCGCCCTTTCGGCCGATGATGGCCCCGCCCTTCGTCACCGGCACCACCATTCGGAACGCGCTGTAGCCCGGCCATCCCGGCCACTTGTTGATCTCCACCTGCTCCTCCGCCTCGGCGGAGGATGTATCGGAATGGGAGTCGGAGGTGGTGGCTTCCTGGGACTCCTCGGCGGCGGAGGTAGAGGACATTTCGAATAGGGGGAGAGGGGTTTTAGGCAGGGCGGTGAACCGTGAATGCGTGTGAGCGTGGGTGGGATATATATTTGCCGGTTTGCTGGTAGGGTTTGAAGGAAGGGGTTTTTTCTTCTTTGTAAGGGGTTTTTTCTTCTTTGTAAGGGGTTTATCCGACAAAGGCAAACAGATTACTTATGTAGTGTGCCTTTTTTTAAGCAAACTAAAAAATAGTAGCTTGAGAAGACATTCAATGACAAAGTCCACCAGCTACTTCAAGAAATAAGGTTAAATATCAATTAGCAGCTTAATAAACTTGGATGTAAAATAAAAAAATTATTTAAAAAATAGCGTCATGAAGTTACCAACAGTCATTTGTTGTATCGATGCATGTTCACTTTCTTGATTTTAAGGGATATTCCTGAAACATGACCAAAATATAACAAGATTTTAATCTCTTTAATTAGGTCTTTGTATAAATTAGCTAACCTTCACTCTTGGATTTTCCGGATGGAAATTAATAGTTCCACATTTTCTTTATTATATTATTTGTAATCTTTATACATATAAAGGAACGTAGATATGCCATTGTTCGTGGAACTGTAGCACATCCATGGAGCTTTATATATAACTCTGTTGCTATCATGTGCATGTGCAGTAAAAAGAATAAATTGATTATTGACTATTGTTGATGACATATGTAGTGATGTTGGGTATCTCTCCCATGTCTTTCATCTTTATCTCTCCCTCAGAGGCAAGTCATATCTCTCCTCTGATCTAGCTAAATCTCCATCATGAACATATTTTATATGATCTTCTCTTACAAGAAAACCTCCCTCCGTCACATCCTCGGAGCCTTCTCTTTACATTTTTGATTGGGCTCTTTATAAAAGCTCTGGCAACTCATGTTGTTCATCTCACGATAGAGAGATGCATACGACATTGACAGTTTTTGTTATGTATAAATATATCAACATATCTGCTGGGGATTTAAGTATGCATGTAACATCTTCAGAACCGTTCTCTTGATCGTTCCGATTATGCTCTTTCGAAAAGCTTTATGTGCCACATTTCCACTTTGATCAAATGTACGGGTCCAATGAAGATCTCAGGTGGTTCCAGCTTCCTCATGTGGTGCTTGGCTCGTGCGAGAGTGTAGGAGAAGAAAGAAGGGGCAACAATAAAACCTTCTTTGTAAGGGCTACGCACTTGGGTTTTCACCTTGGGTGATTTCTTAACTTCTTCTCATATTACCTTGTTTAGTAATATTTTTTCGTTGATACACAAACAAGAGAGTTTAGTTTATGTCCATTCTGAGGAGAACATATATATCATTAACTATAGTGGAGTAGTTTTGGGTCAAGAAAGCATCATGGTTTTTTTGAGGGTTTCCGCATTAAGATCATTGTGTGTCTTTTTGCTTGTTGTTTTGTGGTTTATTTCCTTACCATTTATCTTGGTAAGGGATCTTTGCTTCCGTCCCATGTGCTTCCGCAAGCAAGGGTTACTCGTGTTCTAATCCCAACAATTCTTAGACTCGATCGATTAATTTGATACATGCTTAAGAGAATTTTTGTCTATTCATGTTCATTAAATGTGTAAACCCCCGTTGTTGCTTTAAGTTTTCAGGATTCCAAGTTTGTTTCTGTTAAGGTCTAAAATCAGTTTCGTGTCTTAGTTCATGTTTTGACTATTCAGTTTTACGCCATTAGGGCATACATTTCAGGCCTTTAGTAGATTAATGTCAAGTAATTAAACATAAGTAATAGTTGTATATTTGTTCTACTCTATTTTGTTTGAGGATGGACCATTAGATCTTCATAGAATTAATCATTTGGAGATAACAGAAGTTATGCGATTAAAAGTCTACCTATTTTGATCATTGATGCATAATTTTCTAAACTGGAAGAACTTGAACTCGATTTGGCATATGATATAAGGAGTCAAACAGAGGAAGACGACATCATCTGGAGGACACATTGACGAGGAATTTTTTGAATCTAATCTCTACTGCTATTGATTGCATTTGCTAACAAATTTGCAAGTGCATCCATTGATTCAGATTTGGATACTTCTATTAATTATAACATTGAGAATATCTGATTGGATAGCTGATGGATATGTGATTTATCATGTTTTATACATTTTGATCAAAATATTACATGTTTAATCCATGTATCTTGCTTAGCTTTCTGCATAATTTTCATTTTATAATTTTCATCTGCATTGCATTTAAAATCATCTAAAAAATACATAACATTCCTCACAAAAATAAATTAAAGAAAAAAAGAACAAAAAAAATTGCATTAATTATTTTTGGTCAATGAATATGAGCTCCATGCTCGTATTAAGTTTCTAACTAATTTTTATTTATTTGTCCAGGTCTATTTTGGAAGAGGCCCACACTCTCATCTTCCCTCTTCATTTGAAAAAAAATACTACATGACAAAATAGCTGACATCGGCATCTCAAAAAATAAAAAGGGTGGCTGATGTCAGCGCCCCCTCTCTTCTTCGCCAAGAAACCCCTGCGCATGAGCCTCTTCTTCTCCCCCGCGAATAACTGTCATGATCGTTCCCCTCCTCGTTACATGCAACCGTCGGCCACCTGTTTCCTCGTTGTTGCAACTGCATCGATGGCTCCTCATCTCCTTCATCTCCAACTATAAAAGGAGGAGGAGAAGGACCCATGAAAAAAACCATCATGGGACTTATTCCCCCTGCCGCCACCGCTCTTCGTACCACTGTCTCGTCACCTCACGATCGCCCTCGCCTCCACCACACACTTCTTGTTGCACCATTGTCGCAGTTCCATCGCAGGCGGCCAAGCAAGGAGTCTCCATCGCCATCCTGGAGAAGAAGGGGTCATATGGGCTCTTTTGTAATTTGTTTTATTTTCTGTATTTTTTATTTAGTATGGACCTCACTGCAGTTAGTTAAAACTTTATTTTTTATCTATGTAATTTACCCAATCCTAATTATATATTCAATGATATTTATAAGTTTTTCAATTCAAGTTTCTATAGTTATGTTTAAGTCATCCAGTACTATTTGCAACTTTTTTTCAGAGTTTATTTCTTTCTCTGCAATTTTCCTATTAAGTAAGTTTTTTCAATGATTTCTTATGTTCAGATAATTTTTAGTAATTGCAAATAAGTCCTTAGCTTTTTAATATACTTCAGTATATGTTAGCTTGTAGTTGAATAAAAATTTATCTGAATATCTCGATTTTTGTGTGTGCACACAACGATGCATAAAAACAAACTTTTAGTGCTCCGGAACTCGTGAATTCATTTTTTTCATAAGCCCGATAAATTTTGGGGTTCGGGTATCCCCTTTTATTAGACGAAAAGATATTTACAAGAGGTGACAAAGGACAAGTCCTTCTTACCTAAGGTGGCCAACATGGCCTCAAGTGCTAAAAAGAAAGGGAAGATGGCCAACATGGCCTTAGAAAAAAGATGAAATAAATGGCAGTGGTCTACACGACCTTAGAAAAAGTGGAAAAATGAACTTAATTAAAATGGAAGAAGTTCCTAAGGTATGGGGAAGAGGACTTCCCCTTTTTATTCCTCGCTTGAAATGCTTTGAGATCCAAAGCCCTACGCTCAATGTAAGCATCTTCCTTGTTTCTTCTTGGTAACTTTCTCTTGAATTCAGCATTTCATCTTTGGTCCATCATGAACAAAAAACTGCATACTTCCCTGTATCTCCAAGAGTCCTGATAGAGTCCCAAATCCTTACCACCCAATCTTCTCCAACCCAAAAGTCTGGAGCTATTGTTTTTCCTTTTCACGACTTCTTGAAACCCACTGCATTAGAGGCTTCAATTTGCTTATTTCTCACTTCTGTTAGTTCTGTATCAGAAGAGGGATAAGTATCCACAAATTCAAAATCATCTTCATGTACTTCGTTCTTTTTTAGCATTGAGTAGCCTTCCATCCATTCTTTTAACACTCTAGGCTTCTTTCTAAACAGACCATCGTAGATATGCTCTCTACTCACATGGAGGTCCGGGTTCAAGCCTTCTAATAACATATTGTCTTCAATGCATGGTTTCTTCTTTACAAGAAATCTTTTTGCTAAAAGAGCCTTTGGAGTCTTTTGCGAAGATTCATATAGAGAATCAGCTATCTCTTCAATGATTTTAGAAGCCACATTGTTTATAATATCACCAGCAAGTTTCTCTGTCGAGTCTTCACCAGGGATTTCACTGGATTTATTTAGGTCTTCTTTAGACTCTTCAGAATCCTCATCACTGCAAACCAAAATTCCATCCCTCCTGATGGAAAGAGCAGGAGGTTCGATGTCATCTTCAGACCTTTGCAATAAGGAAGTTTTGCCTTTCTGTGAAAATCTTTTCTTATAATTAACAAGTATCCAATTTCCTCGTTAATAAATTCCTTTTCCGCTTGAATTTTCAGTCCCTCTTTATTCTGATTTTGTTGTTGTTCCTTCTGATTCCTACAAGAAAGATGCTCCCTCACCTCATCACAATGTTGTGAAAGAGCAGGAGGAGGGCTTTCTTGTGTTTTTTCTTGGTTGTGTTGTTGGAAAGATGGACCAGGATCCCCCTTCACAGTTTGATCTTCAAGAGTAGCCCCAGTGGGTTTCCACTCCTGTGCAATGCGCTCCTTCCCCTTCTTTTTGAATTTGCATTCTTCATTGTCATGTCCAATGATAAAACAAGAAGAGAAAAACTTAGGAATTTTCACGGATCCATTTTGGCACTGTTGTCGGAGACTTGACAACTTTATGCAATTTATTTTGGTATTTCTGTTATTTTAATTTTATCTTGTACATTAATTTTTTTTGTTTTTATTTCATGTAAAAATACAAAAAATTGGGTCTCTCTCTCTCTCGTTCTCTCTAAGCTCATATTCTGGATCCAACAAGTCGCATACTGTAAGGTCCTTTCAAGCACTTATGCATTTCTAGGCGCTTGCATTTATGTATGTATAAAAAAATCCTAAAAATCATAAACCAACTTCCTCTACTGCATTCATCCTTGTAGATCTCTCTCCCTCTGCTCACCAACATCAAACCATAATTTTTGCTCGCATAAAATCAGATAAGTCTGTAAAGTCATCACATGGCTCGGACTAAAGTGGTATAAAGTGCTTTGAAGTAATGCACATTGTACACAATTTCACGTGCACTAAAAACCAACCTTAGGTCAGAATAAAAAATCTTACATTGGTTTCTTGACTATTCAATCTAAAATGTTTAGCCATTTTTCAGTGAGGGAAACCTTTAGAAGATTGGGTGATTAAAGGACACAACATTTGGGAACGTCCTCAAGAAATACAAGTAAACGTTCTACTATCTGTATACTTGCACCTATGTTGGTTGAAAGTGGATACAACTAAGTGTAGGAATTTGTGGCAGTCTTTAAATTTACAAGCAGATTTTAGATCAATCTTTTTGTGTGCCTAGAGTTTTGTGAACAATAAATTAATTTTTTTATAAAAAGATAACCACTTCTGCAGCAACTTGCATACATTGGTGAATCAATCTTGATTTGTGTTTGCATTGTTTTCCTCTCTAAAAATGAATCCTAGTGAACAAACATATGCCTACGTGAAGGGTATGCCAGATACCAATTCTGCACCACAATATATAGACGACTCTTCACAGTATTAACCATCTTATGAGGGTGATTTTTACTTGAACTACATCGTTCACAATCAAATTCTGGGATATCACCCGACCCCATTTGGAAAGTCAACTCGACCCATTTGACTACCGACAAATTCAAGACCCTCCACAATTCCAACCATTCTCCTATCCGAGTGTTGAATCGTATAACTCAAGGATGTATGACCAATCCGAATCTTGGTATGGGTCTACATCATTAACTTATTGCGCCCCTTCTCCGCCTCAATCTCTTGCCAACCAAGTGACGAGACAATCTTTGAGGGTTTTAATGCCCTCTTGAATTCGATGGAAAACTTTGAGATGAATATGAAAAGACAAAATACGGAGAATGTCCGTCAATTCGCTAAAATCTACGAACAATTATTTGCCAACTTATGAATCGCATTTTCACCACAATAAGAATCGTCTCTTGTCGTAGTACATGTGGTAAAAATGGTTCAGCAAAAATCACAATTTCGAATATGTGGAAGTTAATTTACTTGTCAAGTATACCAAGGTCGAACACAAGGACACGAGCCTCTTCATCTATTTATCAAAAATTATTATTTCATTAAGGCATGATTATTTTCTAGTTTTAGGTATTCATACAGATGTGATATGCAATGCATATAAACCAGTGCAAAGACAAGTGATGCATGTAATTTTTTTTATTTTTAGATGCACTTAAAAGGTGTGATGCAATATGAAAGGTATACATGCATATATGTATGTGTAAATATAACCCAAGACTAAATTATTGAACAATAAAATGGGGGTCGATTTCAGCGATAAGTGGAGCATCGAAATTAAGGTTAGGAATCTGTTAATGGTAAATATTTATAGAGCAAAAGACACCATGTATCATCCAAAAATTAGCATATTTAATTAAGTGTCAAATCAATGAATAACATATGACATTAGATAGAGAATAAAATAAGTTTCAAAATGAAACTAAAATCATGCGATTTGGACTTAAAATGCTCAAGATATGATCAAAACAATGCTAGGGCATAGATGCAATAAAGATGCAAGGAAAATAAATATAAATATTGCAAATAGGCCCCTAGAGGGATCTCTTTGCAAATAACAAAAACTGTCTGGGCTTCTATGAAAAATTCACAAACACTTACATGAGGCACGCGCGTTTGGACCTTCTTTAATTCTAGAAAAGGCCCGGGGCATCTCTGCAAATTACCCAGCTCCTCACGTGCGAGGCACACGAGGGACCAGGCTTGGGAGGCAGCGAGGCTCAGGTTGTCCATGGCTGGATCTGACGCTTTAGCTATTGGCTTTGGCCATCCGAGCCTCCTTGCCTCAGAATGGCGACGTGGCTGCTTCTGAGTCGTCCGATCGAATTGATCGAACGACACTTGTACAATGCGTTCATCAGCTCCACCGCCTCTTGCGACGGACTTGGTGGGGCTCTGACGTGCCCAGGGAAGCTCCATCATGCTTCACTCATCTACCTGATGGTCGATGAAGCTCCTAGAAGCCTTGGTGTTGAAGTTACGATGTCATGTGAGGCGCGGGGATGGTTGGAAGTTGCTGAAAACAAAGACTTGCCAAAGGTGGAGCTGTAGAACGTGCCTCCAGCTAAACTCCGGCCAATGAAGGTGTGGGCACCTACAATTGTCAGAGTGTAGTTGAGGTGTGTAGTGCGAATGGGTTGTGAGTGAAATGGGGGTCCGTAGAGGTGAAGGAGCGGGGGGACCAATGGTCTTCTCCTCCGGCGAAGCATAGGTGAATGTCGGTGAGGTGGAATGGGATCCTGGAGAAGGGAAGGGGGCGAACGAAGTGTTTGGCGAAGGTGATCGATGTATGGTGGAGGTGAAGGGATGATTAGGGAACGAAGGAGATAAGTGTGTGCTTGGGGGAAAATAGAAGAAATCGGAGACAAAGAAATGGAGAATTGTACCTAATCGGAGATGAAAGAATTGGTGGAGGAGGCGGCCTGGGTTGAGGTCCATAAGGACTTTGGGTCCACACATCGAGGTCGGTCGGCCTCGGGGCCCGTACCGCCGCCAGGGAGGTGGAGCATACATGACGTTCCACCATGGATAACACCTGGAACTTGCAGCCGTCATCGCTGATGAATCCCTAATTCTCACTCATTACTCTTTTATTTTAGCTATTTTATCTTGGCAAAGCAACATGTAAATACTTGTAAATACAATAACTTAGCATTCTGCATGCATTTGTTAATATTGCATAATTAGCATGTTTTTGTGCAGAAATAAAAGAGTAAAGGAAAATAAAAGGGAAGGAGGTATTTAGAATAAATGCAAAGTGACCCAAACCCCAAAAGAAGGTCAAGCCTTGACCAGATCACAAAATAAAACAAGTAGAGAGATATGGGATCCACGATGTATTGTATATACTACCTATACTTTGTACATATTATGTACGTATATATTTTTGGCCAAAATAAATTAAATTATTTCTCCACTCCCTTGTATATATTTCTAAAAATAAAATAAAAATAAAATAAAAATCATAAAAATTAAATAAAAATAAAAATAAATCTCCACTTGTTGTACAAAACACATGTATATACATCACACCCTCTATTTATTATGTATCACTAAATAATTTGTAAAAATAAAATAAAAATTATTATTTTATACTCCTAAAAATATATTATAAATAGATCAAATATAAAATGGGGATATTTGTGTAAAAATAATAAAATAAAAATAAATTTATATAATATATATTATACATGTATATAATATTGTATATACATTAATTTATTTTTCATAAAAATAATTAAAAATCACAGAAAAATAGTTTGAAAAATAATAAACATTTTTATACACTTTTTATTTTAAATTCATTTACTATTTTTATTGAATTTGTAAGTATTTTGTAAATCCTAATTTTCTGATTGGTCTAGACGATTCGTTCATCGCCGGTCAACAGCTCCTTCTAGCCGGGTCAGACCCAGATATCTCTCGTCGGACCTCCTTCTCCCCTTTTTCCAACCCGACTCTGGCCGACTCTCGCCCCGATTTCTCGCCCTTCGCTTCTCCTAGGATCCATGATCCTCGCAGATCCCTAGGAAGGCGCGGATCTTCTTAGGGTTGGCCGGAGAGCTCTGTCGCGTTCAGCCTCCCCGCCCGTCGCAGCGTGGTTGAGGCCATGACCCCGTCTCCCATCACCGCCCGACCTTGCTAAGTTCGTCAGTACCCTCGGGTATCCTATCCATCCACTCCTTTTCTCACTTCGATTTAATCTTTCATTTCGCCACTACCGCACATCCACCTGCTCCAACCAGCTGGTTGGAGCCTCGTTTCCCATCTCCATCCGTCTCGATCGACAAATCGCTTCTCCAATCACCTTCCTGTGTAGTATGATCACCCTTAGACTTGACCCTAAGGTCGAGATTAAGGTCAAGACTCCCCTCCTTCACATTTGTCGGGGGTCGAGCTCAATTCCCCCACGCTTCCCTTATCATTGTATGCAATAAACGACGGCCAGAGCTGTGTCTTCGAGCGCTCTACCCTTTACAGGTACTCGTATGCGCGGGGAGCACCATCTGGACCCCCAACTGCTCAGGCAGAGCCACCCCATCCTGTCCATCCGACCGTTGGCCCCTTCATCGGACCCTTCCATCAAACGCATAATACCTTCACGACCGTGGTGGACTCCTTCACGCCTTCATCGGAGTTCTGGATCCCCGTCCACACTCAATTGAAGGTCACCCTCGACGAGTTCTTCCAGGACCTCTCTCTGCCATCGATCAGGCACTCCACCCCCAGTTCTGATCCATGTCGTTCATCAATGCCTACTTCATAACGGTCTGACCATAACCTGGGACCGATCCGCACTGTACGCCCACACCACTTCCAGGGTTGTCAGATCCGTACTGTAGAAGTCCATCGCAAACGCATTTCCCCGATCGTGTCAGGACCGTCAGATCCTTTTTAGGGGACAATCAGAGCCGCCCGAGCCTCCATGCACCATACACGTGCCCCAAGGGATATATTTTTATCTTACCCCTGCTTGTTTATGTTTCATTATTTAGTCTAGTAAATAAATGTTGTTATACAAACATTTTGCAGTTAGAACCTCATCTTTTCAAATATTTGCAATTCAGTCCCTCTTTATGTGTAGCATGTGGACTCGCACGTGACCCTTTGGGTTATTTGTAGTACTAGAGCCATACTTGAACTTCTTTCAGACTGTTGGTCTTGTGGTTAGTCGTTCTCTAGTGAGGATTTCTTCGGGTAGCTAGTAAGCGTTCTGGGACTTCCTTAGTAGAGTGGATAGATCTAGTAACCGAAAAACGGTCTGCAATCCATACTGGCTGGGAAATATCCAACTGTGGGATTGGACCAGTCTTTTGGGAGCATCGGGTTCCTAACAGCTCGCTTAATCGCTCTTACAAACAGACTGATCACATTGACAAGATTAACGACTGAACCCTTATGATCAATAGCTCAGTGTTGCGTAGGTGAATTAGGGGTTTGATTTCTAATCTTGTTTGCATTCCAGATCTCATCTGCATTTATCCCTACATCACGATGATGGGAAGTAGGTCCCTTAGACTGTCTTTGATGGCACCGCTCTCGAGCACTCCTTTCCAGTCATCTAGGGCAGCTTCGGAGAGTCCAGACCCACTCTCCGAACCTGAGTTCACTACCACCCTGTTCCACCTCGACCATCCTTCTTCCACCAGTCTCGAGGTGCCCGAGCAGAGTCCAGCACAAATTTATGTTCATTTGAGCATATGAGTTAGGGTCTTTTGCCTTTGCAGAGACCCGCAAGATGACCAGCAGTGAGGGACACACCGATGAGCAGTCCCAGGGTTTTACTTATGTTCTTGATCAGGGTGCCATCAACAACACACTCTTGGCCTCCCTGGGGATGATGCAGAGACAGATTAGAGATCATGGAGCATCTATGGCAGAGGTGCGGCGTGAGTTAGCGCAGATGCGGTGCTGACAGAGGAGAGCCGGAGCCATCAGCCGGTGGAGATATACCAACAGTTGGAGGAGGAGCAGACTGATGACCAGAAGAATCGCAGGAGCCAGCCAGACCCGCATAGATGATGATGCAGTTGCACAACCCTGATGCAACCCTCACCCATCGCTGGATCCAGCTTCCGGAGATTCAGGGCGACTTGAAGCTTGGCCTTCATACGATCCAGTTACTGCCTATGTTCTATGGGCTAGCCACCGAGGAGCCGCATCTGCACCTGCGAGAATTTGAGATGATCTACAGTACAATCCACAATAGATTCATGGACTAGGACACCATCAAGATGATGGCATTCCCTTTCTCCCTGGTCGACAGAGCAGCCTACTGGCTGAAGCATTTGGGGAGATATGTTACTACTTGGGAGAAGCTCTAGATCGAGTACTTGAACAAGTACTATCCACTCGATCGGACCAATGCAGCTAGAGCACTGATCAATAATTTCACGATGATCCCCAATGAGCAGTTTCATGAGGCGTGGGATCGCTTTAGAGAGCTCATCGCCCAGTGTACACACCATGAGATATCCAAGCCCAATCTAATTCAGTGTTTCTTTTATGGGATGACACCGGAGCTGCAACGCTTGTCAATGCCTCATGTGGAGGGTCCTATTTCACCAAAGATGAGGACCAGGTCTGGGCCATCTATGAGGAGATGGCAAAGATTACATGGTGATGTCCCAGACCTGTGTCTACACACAAGGGAAGCTCCTTCCACAAGTCGTGTATTATCAAAGGATAACACGGGTTGATGCATGTCCGTCTACTTCGTCAACAGCAGTAGCACATTCAGAGTCTTCAACAGCTGACATGGGGATTATTGGTGAGAAGCTGGACCACAATGAGATCATAGATAAGAAGCAGTACCAGGGCATGACATGGATAGATCAGTTAGCACAGAAGCTCAGTGACTTGAAGACCCAGATCATGTGTCTCCAGGAGGCACATACGGCTCCTCAGGCTTGTCTCAGGTCACAGGCTAATCACAGCAGCAACAACTCTTCCCAGCCACCTGCCATGTACCATCAGGTCCACCATATTCAGGCAGAGTCGGTTCAACCATTGCAACATTACTCCCAGCCACCGCCATCTCACGACACTCAGTTGGTGGTGTATCAGCTGGATCAACCCCTGACAGTTCTCCCCCCTTCCCCTTACGAGCAGGGAGCCATTGATGGAATTCAACAGGATTTGATATGACCGGCAATAGCCCGAGATCCACCGTGATCATCCCGGATTCAGGTGGTCTATCGGAGGTACCTCATCCCAACAACAGCCTCCAGCTCAGAATGGACAGAGCAACCAGCAGCAACAACAATCCCAGTACTCCCAACCACAACATCACTTCTAGCAGGGTCCTCGTCCCTATCATCAGGGACAACAGTGGAGGCATCGTCATCATCAACAGTACACCCAACCCTCTCCACACCAGCACCGGCAAAGCCGACCCCATTTCCAGCGAGGCAACCCATCCGGTTCTCATGGACCCATCTATGAGAACCCAACCCTTGACGATCTCTCCCATCTACATTCAGACCAGCATGCATCCTTCCGGTGGGAGATGGACAAGTTCCGGCAGGAGATGAGGGATATCATCAAGGTCAATGCCACCATACCCGCTCAGATTGAGTCGAATCCTAACAATCTGAAGAGAAAGTCTGAACAGGTACAGTTCACAAAGACCACCACTCATAGTGATTCTTTGGGTGATATTTCTTCCTACATATTTAATGCTGATTTTGTGACACTTAGGAGCCATAGGATGCCAGCTGGTGGAGCCTCGTCTGAGCAACGACCACACGGACATCCAGGAGCGCCAAACGAGGAGGATAGCGGTGCTGATGCTGCTCATGATGATGACGGTGGTGTTGATGCCACCAAGGACATTGATCCAGCTGACGGTACTGAGGCCATCGTATCTCCAGATGCAGCCGGTGGTACTGATGCCACCATTTCACCTGATGTTGAGCCAGAGCGTGATGCTGATACTACAGACGCTGTGGGTGATGCTAATGACACCAGTTTTCATTCAGTTGTGCATCCTTCTGTTATTGTATCTCAGGATATTTTTGAAAAGACCAAAAATATGAATAAAGGAAATGTTTCTTTATATTCTTCGAGCCCATATGTATTATATGATGATCTTGGTATGGACTCCATTCCCTCACATGCATAGGAACCTCTCCCTAGTCCGCTATATGAGGAGGGCCCAGTTATCCCCTTCCCTTAGACACTCCACTTGGCGAAGGGAAATAAAAAGAAAATAAAAAAAGACACAACAATTAGAGTTCAGCTAGCAGATGATCGACAGATTCCATATCTAGCTGACTCTACAGGAGGCACTTGAGCACATCCCTCTCTTCCAAAAGAACTTGAGAGAGAAGACCACCATCCGCAGGAAGAGAAGGAACCACAATGCCGAGACCCATTTGCTCACTCGTGCCACATGCTTCACGATCCAGAACCGTTTGCCAACCAAGAGGCCAAATACAGGAGCTCTATCAGATGCCATATTCATGAACAGTGGTTCGATCAAACTCTACTAGACATCGACTCTTCCATCAACCTCCTTCCGACAGCCTTACTCGACCGATTCGAGTTTGGCCCTCTTCGAAAGTGCGTGACAGTCCTTCAGTTTGTTGATAGATCTGTCATGAAGTCAAAGGGGTTATTAAAGGGCGTGGTCGTCACAATCCAGGACTTGAAATTCCCCATCAACTTTGTTGTATTGGAGATGGAGATCCCTGAGTCTGTGACAGATACCCTCATCATACTAGGATGCCCATTCTTGGCCACAACCAAGGCGGTGTCCGATCATGATAGTGGGAAGGTATACTTTCACGTCGAGGGCGAAAGTGTACAAATAGAGATGATCGATGAGACCAGAGAGAGAGATTCAGCTTGCTCCGAGCAGTCCAACAATACAGAGCATATGACAGAGCGAGACGTCCACCAGGAGTGCGATTTTCTGATCACAGATGATGAAGCAGTTTGGTCTGACCCTGTATCATGAGCTCTTATCTCACCTTCAGACACTAGAGATTCACAGTTTCTAGCAAATGAGAGCTCGGATAGCAAACTCTTGGCCAAGGACACATTTGAGGCTGACGATCGCGGTTTGGATAGCGAAGCAAATTACATTTCCCGCTCGTCGGATTCAGATCCCTTGGATTTAGACATTGATTAGGCAAAGTTTGATGAGTTTCTACCTTGTCTGATTCCCACATAGCCGACAGCTAGGGTGGAGATTGAGCCAGCACCGATTATAGACACACCCACAGGGCCATCTTCACCAGTTTCACATGATCAGCAGGAGTTCTCCCACGCAGATTTGGTTACTTTCATGCAGACATTCCAGAAGCCAGATTTACCACCTCCCAATTGCCCAGAGTTGAAGCCCTTGCCACAGTCACTGAAGTACAGATTCCTTGTAGGTGAGCCAGAGATGTACCCAGTCATTATCTCAACGGATTTGACTGGAGAGCAAGAATCTCGTTTGATGGAGGTTCTTGAAAGGAACCACAAGGTGATTGTATGGAGCGTAGCTGATCTCTAGGGGATAAGTTCGACCCTGTGCTCCCACCATATTTATCTCGAAGAGGATGCAAAGCCATCATGTGAGTTCCAACGACGACTGAACCCGAACCTTCGAGATGTGGTCATGAAAGAGATATCAAAATGGTGGGGCATCGATTTTATCTACCCCATCTCCGACTCCAAGTGGGTTAGTCCATTACATGTGGTGCCCAAAAAGACGGGCATCACTACAGTTGTGAGTGAGTCTGGAGAGGAAATCGCTACTCGGGTACCTACTTCTTGGAGGGTCTGTGTGAACCACATATGATTGAATCAGGCCACCAAGAAGGATCCTTTCTCGCTACCTTTTATTGATCAGATCATTGAGAGGCTAGCTAGGAAGAGTCACTACTGCTTTCTTGACGAGTACTCCGGCTATAACCAGGTGGCCATAGTGCCCGAAGACCAGGACAAAACGACATTCACCTGTCCGTTTGGGACTTATGCTTTCAGATGGATGTCCTTTGGTCTATGTAACGTCCCAGTGACATTCCAAAGGTGTATGTTGTCCATCTTCTCGGACATGGTGGGTGATTGCTTAGAGATCTTCGTGGATGATTTCTCGGTCTACGACGACGGGTTTGATGCTTGTCTTGACTGCCTAGACCGTGTACTTCAGCGATGTATCGAGGTCCATCTTGTCTTATCTTGGGAGAAGAGTCACTTCATGATGACTCAGGGGATGATTCTTGGCCATATCATCTCCAACAGGGGCATGGAGGTCAATTCGGGCAAGGTGGATATCATCAAGAAACTCAATCTACCGTCCAACCTACGGCAGTTGTGGTCTTTTCTGGGGCATGCTGGTTTCTACCGACGATTCATTCAAGATTTCAGCAGGATTTCCCGACCGCTTATTGATCTGTCGATGAAAGGCACCAAGTTCATTGTAGATGATAAGTGTCTTGCGTCCTTTGAGACTCTTAAGGGATTAGTTGTCGAGGCTCTTGTCCTTCAGCCGCCTGATTGGTCTCTTCCATTCGAGATCATGACGGATGCTTCTGATTTTGCCATAAGGGTTGTGCTAAGACAGAGGAGGGATGGATTACCTTATGCCATTCACTATGCTAGACGTACTTTGGATGCTGCTCAACAGAACTACATTGTCATAGAGAAGGAGATGCTAGCAGTAGTTTTTGCCTTGGATAAATTCATATCTTATATTCTTGGATCCAGAGTGACGATGTTCACTGATCATACTGCCATTAGGTACCTCATGGCGAAGAAGGATGCCAAAGCAAGATTGACCAGATGGATCCTTTTACTCCAGGAGTTTGATATTAAGATTTAAGATAAGTATAGAGTTAAGAATGTGGTGGCGGATCATCTCTCTCGATTGGAAAATCTTGAGGATTCAGAGCATACAACACCTATTATAGAAACCTTCCCAGATAAGGCGATCCTTGCTATCGCCTCGTTCCCGTGGTACGCTAACATTGTAAACTATCTTGTTGCCAAGAAAGTTCCACAAGGTTGGCCCAGACAACGATTTGAGACCTTCCTTGCGAAGGCCAAGTTGTACCATTGGGAGGATCCCATCCTTTATTATGAAGTATGGGATAGCATCTGGTGACGGTGCATTCCTCAGGAGGAGCACCATAGCGTCCTCACATACTGCCACAAGCTTGAGGCAAGAGGACATCATTCTGGGAGAAGAACAACACAGAAAGTGCTCCAATCCGGCCTATGGTGGCCTACTCTCTTCAAGGATTCTGATGAATTTGTGAAGAGGTATATTGCATGTCAGAGGATGGGCACTTGTGGACAACGTGATATGATGCTGGTGTAGTTCATTCACTTCTGTGAGGTTTTTGACGCATGGGTCATAGATTTCATGGGTCCATTCCCTAAGAGTCAGGGGTTTGAGTACATTCTGTTGGCTGTTGATTATGCGAGTCGTTGGGTTGAGGCCATCCCGCCCGAATCGCATATGCTAAAACTGTTTGCCAATTTTTGAGGAAAAATATCATTTCACAGTTTGGGGTGCCTAGAGTTTTTATATTTGTCTATGGGTCTCATTTTATCAACGATAAGGTATAGGCCCTTGCTAACAAGTTCAACATAGATCATCGAGTATACACTCCTTATCATCCTCACACCAATGGTCTTGCTGAAGTATCGATCAGGGAGATCAAGAAGATACTGCAGAAGGTTGTTCGCCCAGACTGGAAGGATTGGTCACAGCTTTTGGACTTGATCTTGTGGGCCTATCAGACTTCCTTCAAGACACCTTTGTGTACATCTTCCTTTCGTCTCGTTTAGGGCAAGCTATGCCATTTACCTGTGGAAATAAAGAACAAGTCACTATGGGCAGTCATTGAGATATTATTGGATCCAGAGAGCATAGGAGATCAGAAGAAGGTTGAGTTGGCAGCCTTGGGGGATCTTAGAGATACAACCTTTTCGAGTAGCCTACAGTAAAAGGAGCGAGTGAAGATATGACATGATTCTCATATCAGCCATAAGAATTTTGAGCTGAACCAGCGAGTATGACTATTCGATGTCAGGTTGAGATTATTTCTAGGGAAGTTGCAGAGAAAGTGGAAGGGACCATACTTGATCCGAAAGGTGCACGACAATGGCAACATTGGCATATTTGAGATATCGTCGGATTCCACCTTTCGAGTTAACGGTCAGCACCTGAAGCCATATCTAGATCATGATTCACTGATCGTTGACATTACCCCTATTCATTTTGCACGAGATGTGGTCTTTGATTCAAATCATTTGCATCTCATGCCTGATTATCACTTCTCTCCCGCAACTGTATAGATCCAGTTGTCCATATAGCACATTCTTTAGTCTAACACCTCATATTCATCTTCTGATTATGCTATACTTAGTGTGCACTTTACCCTAAGTATAGGGGGTGTCAGATTTTCGATTATTCTTTTGATTCTTTTACCTCTGTTTTGCTGCCTATACTTAGGGATATTTTACCTTAAGTATAGGGGAGGTAGACCCTGTACATTCTAACCCTCGGTTTCCCCCTTGTATACAAATGTTGTACTTAGGATTACTTGATCCTAAGTATAGGAGGATCACCGACTTCTATTGATTTATTATTTCATTCGTCATTGTAGTATAGCCTTTCTTTTCACTTCCCAATATTCAGCACGAGTTATTGTTAGCAATGTGAGCCCGAGGTGAACCATTCCTACAATAAATGTTAGTGTAATTAATGATTTATCAATAAAAGTTATTGATTATGTTTCACTCCCTTTCTGATATTGAATGAATGAATGCACTATAAGGTCCCTCTGTACAATAAGGGTTATGTACCATGGCCAACTTGATAATCATACAGCTGTTGATTCATTGATTGAATCATAGAGGCTGATGCTTGGATGAATATCTAAGGAGTTAGATAGAGGACTCATCAAGCATCATCAATGATTGACAAGTACTGATCTCCCGTCTGAGTGGGAGATGGCAATCCTATCTCATTAGACTGATATCTGATCGACCTCTTGATGAGGGTCCTCTGCATTGGAATATTGATTCGGAGGTATCAGATTAGTTGAGTCAATGAGTTGACTTAACGAGATCAAGATAACCAAAGACCTATGATGAATACTGTCACATCACAGGAAAACATCCTCTGACCAGAGACAGATGTATTGCTATATGTCTGAGTATGTACATTTGGCAGACCAATAGGTTGATGACCTAACCAAGGTCCATATACCGGCGAGCTGGTGTGCATGTAAGGACATATGAGTAATATGATCTCTCAAAGGGATCATACAGGTTCACTTGTGAACCGGGAGACATGAGCTCACTCATGAGGTTTTGGGACTGACCAAATTCCATGCATGGTCATCATGCTTTAGAAGCATGATATGAATTTGAAGGTAAGACATATGCTTTGTGAAAGCATATGAGCTGTACCATATCCCAAGGACCAAGATTGAGAAACTTAGTGATCAAACCCTGAAAATGATAGTGTAAAAGTGATCTATATATTCGGGATGATCATGAGTCTTCCAGTATGCAGGATGTACAGGTATTAGGAATACCTGAGGGTGATTTGATCATAAACGATTGTATAACCATGACGCTTCCATTCCGAGGGAGTGATGACACAGGTCTGGATTTTAGTGACTCCTCTCATTAGAGAAGTGACCTAATCTTAGTCCATATAATGGACATTGATCTGAATGAGATTCAGATGAAATGAGAAGATTAGGTTTACGGTCTTGATTTAATCAAGCATCTATGAGAGGTCCATGGGGTCTGGATTTGAGATGTGATCTCAATATCCAAGTCACTATACATGGAACAATACAATCGCCCTGTCCTTATCTCCAAGTATCTGAGGAGAAATAACATTGTTCTTAAATGGTTTAAGAATAATTCCATAAGATCTAAGCAATGAGAAATTGATAATTAAATGTGATTTAATTATCATGATGTATGAGGAATTATCCAATATAATTAAATGTGATTTAATTATTATGGATAAAAATGATGTGGATAGTAATATCCAATTATTTATAATATATTATAAATGTGATTTATAATGTATTAAAGAGAGCTAATTATAATTTATATTTGTAAATTAATTGTTAATGTGTATTGGATACACATTGTCTAATTAATTGAAAATGTAAATTATATTTCGTTTTGGGTTGTGAATGTGATTCACAATTTTCCAATGTCAAGATTGCAATATTCCAAAAATTAATTGAGAATTATTTTGGTGAATGAAATCCCAACAAATAGTTGTTGGAAATAAGTAGAGAGAAAATCAAGGAGAGATGCAATCTCATGGAAATCCATGAGATTGCCCTCCCCATATGGGGAGGAGGTGGCGGCACCCAATTCCCTTGTGGAATTGGTGGTCGTCCACTCCCTCTTATGGGGATGGATGATCTCCCTTGTATTTCACTCCTTATTTGATTGATTTAATTTGGTATTAATATATATTTGATTTACCAAATATATTTGATCAAAATTAAATCACAAGTTGTTGGCTTTTTCCAACAACAATCTTGACCATTAGAGTGACATAAATCAATCTCATCCATTGATTTTATATGTCCCATGGATTGAGATCCATGGATCCCAAAATCCTATAAATAGAGAGGCATAACATGCTATCTATTTACATGCTATTGTAGCACACTTCTCTCTCTTTCTTCCTTCATACATGACAACCCTCTCTCCCTCTCTTCTTGGTGGCCGTCCACCATACCCTAGTAGAGAAGATCGTCGACGCCCACGCCACCGTGTTGCCGCTTCGGCGCTCTGCGGTTCTCCATCTACTTGGAGTGCTTCGCTCACGAAGGAGACGTTCAATCTCGTGCGACGAGATCAGGAGCAACTGTGCTTGGATCAACTTCTTGAATTGCGAGGACTACACGATTCATCCCCGCGCTGGCAAGCATTCTCTCTGACGATCGGACTTGAGACAGGAGGTCTCTTCTCTTAGAGACTCGATCAACCACGCTTCAAGAGGTATTGCATTATACTTGTTGTGGTCATAGATAAAACGATCCGCGAATCATTCTTGGATCATGTGGTTTCATCGAATAAAAATTTTAAATTCCGCTGCACCGAACAACTAGTACGACTAGTCGTTCTCCGTCGTATACGATACAACGATCACGCTTCCGTGATGCGCTTGAGGATCTCTCCATATCCTTCAAGTGGTATCAGAGCCTTAGGTCTACGGTTTCGAATATGATTCACAAACCGAGGACGACTTGGGTTCGTTATGGTCACGAAAGTTTTTATCGCATTTGATTTCTCAGATCTGTTTAGTAAATAATTTCGTCCATGTTTAAAATGTTTAAGCACGAATTATTTACTTGGATTTTGTTCCCCATTAAATAAGAAAACCATAGGATCTGAGTTTGCGTAAATCGGATTTCGTATGCTCGAGATATGGTTGTTTTAATGAACATGTATGCACTGTTACAGGAACTGTAGATCTGAACGTGATTAAAATGTTAATTACTGTTTAGACTTGCCTCGAAATACGTGAAACATCACTTGGGTTCTGTCCTAAATTAAATCAGCAATCCATAAAAAATGATTTTGTCTAATTTGGATTTAATATGAATGAGATATGCTAATTTTAGTAAGTAGGGGTCACTGCTGAAATTACATTCCTAATCAAGAACCATGTGATTGTCAATTAATGAAATTAATTGTTAATTTCAAGAAATAATTACAGAAAATATTTGAGAAATATTAGAAGATGGTTATTTCCTTAATTGACTTGGCCCCAACCAATTAATTGATTAGATTTGATCTAGATCATAATTGGAATCACAATCATCAAACTCCTTGCTTGAATAGGATTTGGAATTTGTCTAGCAAATTTCCTTATAATCAAAATTGTTTTGATTACTATATGGTATAATTTCGGTTGAAGAACCGATGATCATCTCAAGTACAAATTAATCTATTTGGCATTATCCTTTCCCAAGGCGGATATGGTGTCTAGTCGGAGACGCTGGGGTAGCGGGTTGCAATGTATGTGGTCCGTCCTACTCTCGCCGGTACTGGCCATGACAGCGGGTAGGACCGGGATAATGCCGAAGAGATTAAGATGTATTTTTAATTATTAAAATACGAATTAATACATACTTTGAGAATAATACCATATATATATTCAAGTATAATAATCAAGTTTAATTGATTGAATTGGATTGATAATTAATTTAATATGATTGAATTAATTATGTCCAATTAGAATACTCTAATATGATTAGAGTTAATAATTCCCTTGGAAGAATTAATTATATGAATATGATTCATGTTAATTAATTAGAATTTGAATATGAGATGGAGGATCACACAAGTGACATCCATGATCTCCCGTCAAGGTGAAGAGCTTCGTCGCCAGATATTATATGTAGGAGACGCCTGTCCGAAATGACAGCTCCTGCATATGATCCATTTGGATCGGGCTCGTCACTTCTCGAAAGAGTAAGGACGTATGCGTAGTGACCCCAATATCAAGTCCTCATATTATTGGGGCGATATTGGATTGTGCATAGCGAGTTGTATTCCTGTTGACGGTTGGTTCAATTAATAACGGGTCAACATCACCTTAGGGGTGGTGGGACCGGGTATTAAAGATCGAATTAGGAAATGCAAGTTGGACTTGCAAGGCGGAATGTGTTCCCGCTTCTCTTTATTGGAGTCATAAGTTCTTATATTATTGGGATATGACAAAGATAAAGAGGAGATCCCAGTTCTTGCTTGAGATATAGCGGTAAGTATATCTCCTACTTTGAAAGTGAATGAGGGAATAAACTTTCATAGTTGACATAACAAGACTAGTTTGATTTAAAATGCCTTGATCAAATAAAATTGAATTGTATATATGATTAATATGTTCTAATATAGTGCATTCTCAATTTCAGAAAATGAAGTCCATGAACCCACTGAGTAGGCTTCTGGAGGTCAATCAATTGACCGGACCAAATTACTCGGATTGGATCTATAATTTGGAGCTTGTACTCTCGGTGGAGCGCATCAGTTATGTGCTCTCAGAAGACAAGCATGAAAACCCTAAATCTAAGGAAGAAAAAGCATTCAATGACAAGTATGATGAAGATCATGTCTTGGCTAGATGCTACATCTTGGGTTCTCTCTCCAATGTTCTTCAGAAAAACATGTGGAGATGAGTACTTGCCAGGAGATCATGCAGAATCTAAAGGATATGTTTGGTGACATTAACCGCACCCAGTGGTACAATGTTATGAAAGAACTTGTTCGCTGCAAGATGCAGGAAGGGACCTCGGTCCGTGAACATGTACTCAAAATATTTAGGTACTTATCGGAGCTAGAGACTCTGGGGGCAACGGTGGATGCAGACACGCAATCTGATTTCATTATGCTGTCATTGCCCAAATCTTTCAATAACTTTGTGGTATTATTCCACATGAATAAGTTGGAATTGACAAATGCTGGGCTTCTAGCTGCATTAAAGTCTGCAGAAGACGTAATGAAGAAAGATGGTCCTACTAGCACTACAATGGTTGCACAGGTCAGAGGGAAGCACGGTCGGAAGCATGGTTCTCGGAAGGGCCCGACCCAGAAGAGAAAGAAGAAGGGACAAAGTGTTGGATCATCTTCCAATGCATCCACTCTAATGGCGTCGAAGAAAACCGACGTCTGTCACTACTGCAAAAAGCCGGGGCATTGGAGGCGTAATTACCTGGATTACCTGAAGTCGGTCGACAAAGGTAAAGCCCCAACAGGTATGAAATCTACTTTTATCATTTGAACCGGTTTTCTCGTAGGATGAGAAGGAAGTTGGGTTGTTGATTCTGGTGCTTCTGTTCATGTATGCAATTTGTTGCATTTGTTTCAGGAAACTAGAAAACTTGAAGAATGGGAGATAGTCATCCAGATGGGATCTGATGCAAGTGTTGCAGCAGTCGCCGTCGGGACTTGTCGGCTATCATTATCTAGTGGTAGAGTCCTAGTACTTAAAGAGTGTCTTTATGTACCTGAAGTCAGGAGGAACTTATTATCTGTATCTAAGCTAGTTCGAAGTGGATATTCATTCATGTTCTGTAATAAATTAGTCATAAAACATTATGATAAATATATTGCAGATGGTATTTTGACTTCTGGAGGACTCTATGAATTGTGCATTAATGAGCATGTCATGAATGTTACAACCACTAATAAAACTCTAAAAGATCCAGGAATAATGAAAATCATTCAAACATGATTTGGCATCAAAGGCTTGGTCATTTATCTGTTGATAGGATCAATAGACTGATAAAGGATGGACCTTTAGATTTTCTACAGGTTCAATCTTTACCTACATGTGAACATTGTATTCGTGGTAAAATGACTAGGATGCCTTTCCGTAAGAAGGTTACTAGATATGAAGGTATTATTGACTTAATACATACCGATGTATGTGGTCCCTTCAGTACCGCGACTCGAAATGGATATCGATATTATTTGACGTTTATTGATGACCATTCGTGATACGGGTTTGTCTTCCTGTTACGTCATAAATCTGAAACCTTTGAAAAGTTCAAAGAATTCAAGGCTTTGGTTGAGAACCAAACCGATAGGAAGATTAAACGTATTCGATCTGATCGAGGTGGCGAGTACCTCTCAGATGAATTCAAGGAATACCTTAAAGAGAATGGAATTATCTCCAATCTCACTACTCCTGGAACTCCCCAACTTAATGGTGTTGCTGAAAGACGCAACAGGACCATCATGGATATGGTCCGTTCAATGATGAGTAAAGCACATTTGCCACTTAGTTTCTGGGGATATGCAGTAGAGACTGCAATATATATCCTGAGTAAGATTCCTAGCAAATCTGTACCTAAGACTCCTCATGAGCTCTGGTATGGAACCAAACCTAGTGTTAAGCACTTGAGGGTTTGGGGTTGCTTGGTCCATGCGAAGAACGTGGATGCAAGTAAGCTGGAATCTCGCACTCGTGAGTGCTACTTCATTGGGTATGTTAGAGATGGTATTGGATACCAGTTCTATGACCCTAAGACCCAAAAGATTTTTGTCTCTAGAGATGTGAAATTTTTGGAGGATGATTTCCTTAAAGGTCAAGACAAAAATGAAGTAGAGGAACTCATAGAATCCCCTGAGGATTCTGAGCTTCCTAGACCAGAAACTGAAGAAGTAAATAAAGATGAAACACCCATACCTCTTCGAAGGAGTTCGAGGGTGGTTGCACCACCTGAAAGGTATGGATTCCATGTGTCAAGTGAGATTGACAATGATCCTACTTCATTTGATGAAGCACTCGCGGATCATGACATGGATAGATGGATGCTAGCAATGAAGTCAGAAATTGACTCCATGCATAAGAATGGTGTATGGACCCTAGAGGATCCACCTAAAGGGGTAAAACCCCTTGGGTGCAAATGGATCTTCAAGAGAAAGAGGGGACCTGATGGGAAAGTAGAGACTTTCAAAGCACGGCTCGTAGCCAAGGGCTACATACAGAGAGAAGGCATCGACTACGATGAGACATTCTCTCCTGTGGCTATGCTTAAATCCATCAGGGCATTGCTGGCTATAGCCGCATATCTTGACTATGACATCTGGCAGATGGACGTCAAGACGGCTTTCCTCAATGGATACCTCGAGGAGGATATCTACATGGAGCATCCCCATGGCTTCATGACTGAGGATGGCAAAGTATGCAAGCTGAAGAAATCCATCTATGGGTTCAAGCAAGCTTCTCGTAGCTGGAACATCAGATTTGACGAAACCATAAAGAGTTATGATTTTGTGCAGAATCCTGATGAACCTTGTGTATACAAGAAGCTTAGTGGGAGCGCCATTGTGTTCATCGTGCTTTATGTAGATGACATCCTTATCATTGGAAATGATACATGGATGATGACCAGTGTGAAGATTTGACTGTCCCATACCTTTGAGATGAAAGATCTTGGAGAAGCCTCTTACATCTTGGGTCTGAAGTTGTTCAGAAACTGAGAGAAGAGGATATTGGGATTGTTACAACATGGATACATTATGAAAATTCTTGAACGATTCCGTATGGATAGTTCCAAGAAAGGATTCCTGCCCTTAAGACATGGTATCCACTTGTCTAAAGGAATGGCTCCTCAAACTGTCGAGGAAAAGAAAGCCATGGCTGGATGCCCTTATGCATCAGCTGTAGGAAGCTTGATGTATTCTATGATGTGCACTAGGCCAGATATCTGCCATGCAGTGGGAGTGGTAAGTCGTTACCAATCCTGCTATGGAGAACAACACTGGAATTCAGTAAAGCACATATTCAAATATCTAAGACGGACGCAAGATTACATCTTGGTCTATGGAGATGGTGATCTCCAAGTCTTGGGATATACAGATTCTGACTTCCAATCGGATATTGATGATCGAAAGTAGACATCAGGGTTTGTGTTCCTGTTGAATGGTGGTGCTGTGAGCTGGAGAAGCAAGAAGCAAGACACTACAACATATTCAACAATAGAAGCCGAATACATTGCCGCATCGGATGCTGCAAAGGAGGCGATGTGGTTGCGCAAGTTCGTCCAGGAGCTTGGCGTAGTTTCCTCTAATACTCCCATTCCGCTACTCTGTGATAACACAGGAGCCATTGCCTGGGAAAAGGAACCCAGATGGCATCAGAAGAGCAACCACATAGAAAGGAAATACCACATCATTCGGGAGATTCAAAAGCATGGTGACATCATCATCACCAAGGTGGCCTCTACCGACAACGTTGCTGATCCTCTTACCAAACCTCTAACACAGAAGATTTTTGACCAGCATGTAATGAGTATGGGTTTAAGGATTGTTCCTGAATGGTTCTGAGGGCTAGTGGGATATTGTTAGCAATGTGAGCCCGAGGCGAATCATTCCTACAATAAATGTTATTGTAATTAATGATTTATCAATAAAATTTATTGATTATGTTTCACTCCCTTTCTGATATTGAATGAATGAATGCACTATAAGGTCCCTCTGTACAATAAGGGTTATGTACCATGGCCAACTTGATAATCATACAGCTGTTGATTCATTGATTGAATCATAGAGGCTGATGCTTGGATGAATATCTAAGGAGTTAGATAGAGGACTCATCAAGCATCATCAATGATTGACAAGTAGTGATCTCCAGTCTGAGTGGGAGATGGCAATCCTATCTCATTAGACTGATATCTGATCGACCTCTTGATGCGGGTCCTCTGCATGAGAATATTGATTCGGAGGTATCAGATTAGTTGAGTCAATGAGTTGACTTAATGAGATCGAGATAACCAAAGACCTATGATGAATACTGTCACATCACAGGCAAACATCCTCTGACCAGAGACAGATGTATTGCTTTATGTCTGGGAATGTACATTTGGCAGACCAATAGGTTGATGACCTAACCAAGGTCTATATACCGACGAGCTGGTGTGCATGTAAGGGCATATGAGTAATATGATCTCTCAAAGGGATCATACAGGTTCACTTGTGAACCGGGAGACATGAGCTCACTCATGAGGTTTTGGGACTGACCAAATTCCATGCATGGTCATCATGCTTTAGAAGCATGATATGAATTTGAAGGTAAGACATATGCTTTGTGAAACCATATGATCTGTACCATATCCCAAGGACCAAGATTGAGAAACTTAGTGATCAAACCCTGAAGATGACAATGTAAAAGTGATCTATATCTTCAGGATGATCATGAGTCTTCCAGTATGCAGGATGTACAGGTATTAGGAATACCTGAGGGTGATTTGATCATAAACGATTGTATAACCATGATGCTTCCATTCAGAGGGAGTGATGACACAGGTCTGGATTTTAGTGACTCCTCTCATTAGAGAAGTGACCTAATCTTAGTCCATATACTGGACATTGATCTGAATGAGATTCATATGCAATGAGAAGATTAGGTTTACGGTCTTGATTTAATCAAGCATCTATGAGAGGTCCATGAGATCTGGATTTGAGATGTGATCTCAATATCCAAGTCACTATACATGGAACAATACAATCGTCCTGTCCTTATCTCCAAGTATCTGAGGAGAAATAGCATTGTTCTTAAATGGTTTTAGAATAATTCCATAAGATCTAAGCAATGAGAAATTGATAATTAAATGTGATTTAATTATCATGATGTATGAGGAATTATCCAATATAATTAAATGTGATTTAATTATTATGGATAAAAATAATGTGGATAGTAATACCAATTATTCATAATATATTATAAATGTGATTTATAATGTATTAAAGAGAGCTAATTATAATTTATATTTTGTAAATTAATTATTAATGTGTATTGGATACACATTATTTAATTAATTGAAAATGTAAATTATATTTTGTTTTGGGTTGTGAATGTGATTCACAATTTTCCAATGTCAAGATTGCAATATTCCCAAAATTAATTGAGAATTATTTTTGGTGAATAAAATCCAACAAATAGTTGTTGGAAATAAGTAGAGAGAAAATCAAGGAGAGATGCAATCTCATGGAAATCCATGAGATTGCCCTCCCCATATGGGAAGGAGGTGGCGGCACCCAATTCCCTTGTGGAATTGGTGGCCGTCCACTCCCTCTTATGGGGATGGATGATCTCCCTTGTATTTCACTCCTTATTTGATTGATTTAATTTGGTATTAATATATATTTGATTTATCAAATATATTTGATCAAAATTAAATCACAAGCTGTTGGCTTTTTCCAACAACAATCTTGACCATTGGAGTGACATAAATCAATCTCATCCATTGATTTTATATGTCCCATGGATTGAGATCCATGGATCCCAAAACCCTATAAATAGAGAGGCATACCATGCTCTCTATTTACATGCTATTGTGGAACACTTCTCTCTCTCTTCCTTCATACACGACAGCCCTCTCTCCCTCTCTTCTTGGTGGCCGTCCACCATACCCTAGTGGAGAAGATCGTCGACGCCCACGCCACCGTGCTGCCGCTTCGACGCTCTGCGATTCTCCGTCTACTTGGAGTGCTTCGCTCACGAAGGAGACTTTCGATCTCGTGCGACGAGATCAGGAGCAACCGTGCTTGGATCAACTTCTTGGATTGCGAGGACTACGCGGTTCATCGCCGCGCTCGCAAGCATTCTCTCCGACGATCGGACTTGAGACAGGAGGTCTCTTCTCTTAGAGACTCGATCAACCACGCTTCAAGAGGTATTGCATTATACTTGTTGTGGTCATAGATGAAACGATCCGAGAATCATTCTTGGATCATGTGGTTTCATCGAATAAAAATTTTAAATTCTGCTGCACCTAACAACTAGTACGACTAGTCGTTCTCCGTCGTATCCGATACGACGATCACGCTTCCGTGATGCGCTTGAGGATTTCTCCATATCCTTCAGTTACGTCTTCTTCATCGCTCTATGATCACTCTGAGGATATCGTTCGAGCTAAGTATAGGGGGTACCGTATATATTGTATATATACTTTAGCCATAACTCGTATTTTGTGTGAGTGTGTTAATAAATAAAATGGCTAAAAATTACAAGCTAAAAATCACAAAATTTTTAAAATTTTCTTGTATATAAAATTCTTTCTTGCACATACAAGTCTGCAAATATCTATTTGTAAAAACTATTTTTGTACAAATGCTTATAAAAATGCTTTGTTTGTAAAAAGTTTGTAAATATTTTTGTATCAAAATTATGTATATAGTATAAAATTTTTGAAAAATCTTTGAAAATAAAAGTTTGCAAAATTTTGTTTGTAAATGTTTATAAATAGTTTGCAAACCTTCTTCCTCCTTGCATTCAAACATTTTTCAAGAATTTTGTATGTTTTGAAAATCGCATCTGAATCAAAGTTGACATTTAAAGTAGTATTAAATTAAATTGGAAATGGAGCTTGGTTAAAATCTTAATCCACCTAACTCTTAGAGGAACCTTATAGGATTTGGGGTTAAGACTTTTCAGGTCCATTAGTGACTTAATTCTTTGAGTCCACTAGTCTATGTTCACATGTCATCTTGATGAGCCTAAGTACAATGGCTTTACTTGGATCTGCACATTACACATAGTTCCACACGGATAAGGTGATGAGGAGGCAGTTTTCTTTGGCTTGGAGAAGCATACGAGGGTAGTACTTCTAGGCGGAACCTCTCATCTTCCTTTAGGGAGGGATGTGCATCTCAACTTGGTCTAATAGCAGTGAGGTCTAAAGACAGGGGTTGTGGGTTGCAATAATGCTTTAAAAGAGAGATAGTTGACGGATCGTAGATTGCCAGTGTTAAAATGTATGTCGCGATGGATTATCGTATAATGTGTCGTTTCGTTGTAGGCGGGCAATCGGAATCGGTCAAGAAAGAACCACAATTATTTAGTTAATTTTTACTCGCGTGGTTTTATGTTTATTTTACTTGGGCAAGTCCCAAGGTCGAACACAAGGAGGTAAAGGAACAACCTAGAATTTTATCTATCAAAGTTCGTGCATAGTTTCCGAGGTGGTCTTTTTTTGCAATTTTTAATGTAATTAGGGATGCAAAATGCAACTTTGGCCTATTTTAGGGACTAAAATATAAAGATCAATCAAACGATGTTCGAAAAATACGAAACTTGACCAAGATGATAATTACGATGAAATGAATGCACTGTAATTTTTTGGAATTTCCGAATGCATGATGAATTTTTTTTGAAATTTTAAATGAGTGAATTTTAATATTTAATTATAATAAATATTAAAGCTAATTATAAGGGATAAAATTATCCAAGGTCTATCACTAGGTGATAGATCTCAGAAAAATCCTAAACCTCAAAAATACAAGATTCAATACCTATTAAAAATTAAATGTTAAAATATGCAAAATGATTTTTTGACGGCAAATGATGCATGCAAATGCGATTCTTTTTAGGCACAATGTAAAATACAACTAAATCTACAATCCGTGAATTTTCGACAATTTTCAGAGCAACGGTTAATTAGTTAGGAATTATCAAGCACAGAATGGGAAAAATACGCAATTGTCCACAAAACACTTAATTAATAATTAACCACAAGTCATAAAAATGTCAGACATATGCCATATTGTAGAGAATTTATTGACGAACAAAATGCCTATTTTTGATGAATAAAACAGTGTAATGCAGAGGTTCAAAATGATAAAGGAATACATGGTTATTTATGCAATATTAAATAAATATAAAACTGTAGAGGGAAGACTGAAATGTAAATACCAATAGTCCTGAGGGTGATGTTGCAAAATTACCAAATGGTCACGTATGTGGCACGTGACCTCTGGTTAGGGGATTAATGTGCGAAGGTGTGAAACTTCAAGGGCTTCTTCTGCAATTTTCACGTCCTCCACGTGAGTATCATGTGCGAGGGGTATTCCTTTGATTTAAAGTCTTTGCATGGACACCGATGCGAAGTCCCCCCAATGTACGTACGAGGTACGTGCGTGGGGTCTCGGGCTTCGTGCCCGGTTGATGGAGCGACGGAGTATGTGAGGCCCTGGTGGAGAGAGTCGACCGGTGCTGGCGGTGGTCGTCATTGAACGGCGGGGCTGATGAGAGTCGACGGAGCCGGATGAAGTTGTCCAAGGCGTAGCGGTGGAGGCGAAGCTTCTGGCGCCTCTGGATGGAGATCTTGTCCGGTGTTGGGTGTTGCCGAAGTCGACGATGAAGCTTGGAGAAGAACAACCTGATGTGGTGATCGTCGTTGGAGTAGCTTGTTGATGGAGGTCGTCGTAGGCTCCACGACAGTGCTGGAGCTGGGGCACAAGCCTGGAGTGGCGCTGCGACAAAGATGTGTGATCCTCGGATCTCACCGATGAAGGGAGCACAACGATGCTGTCACCACCTTGCGCTTAGCCTTGATATATAATCTGCGGATGGAGGGGATGATCGCGGTGGTGGTGTTTAATAGGCTCGTGGGGCCGGCCGGAGATGGCAGCAGGTCGGGAGATCATGGATTCGATTGGGGATTGGAGACAGTCTTCAAGCGACGAGGTTTGATGGATATTGGTGGTGATCGAAGGGTGAAGATCGGTCAAGGAAGGAAGGAGGATCGCGTGAAGGGCAACGATGAGAGAGATCGGTGGAGAAGAGATTCTCGGGGCATGCGGTGGTCGGTGGAATTGGGGGGCAAGCAGAGGAAGATGAAGGTACAGGGGCCGTCTGATCGGTCGAGATCGGACAGCCCTGGTCTTGCCACGTGGCGTCAGGAGGGGAAGTTTGAGGAAGACGCCCAGAAGGCACGTGCCACTCACGTGCGGTGGTTTTTATTTTTATTTTTTATAAAAATGAAATATAAAAACCCAAAAAATGGGTGACACGTGGCGGCTCCAGGAGCGGCCACATGTCAATCCCACAAAAATCAGAAAATAAACACCTTAATAATATACGTAAAAAATAGTAAATGACCTCAGATCAAAAAAGTTTCTTCACAAAAGTTGCTCGTCTCGATGAGATCTACAAGTTTTATGAAGACATTAAAACCAAAATTGATCATTTGTGCAAAGTGATATTTTTGGGTGTCCCATGTACATAGAATACCTTGATTTTTGGGTTTTATATTTTTTTGTCATTTTTAAACCAGATAAAAATCCGGAAAAAATAGGAGAAAATCAAAGATAAATATTTACACATTAATCTATTTTTGGATTTTGTTAATAAAGAAAAATAAGAAATAAAATAAAACACAAAAAGACCAATTTTGTATAGACAATTAGTGAAGACTTGGACTCAGTTAGTTTCTTTGATTTCGAGCTCATTTTGGATTTGGATTTTTGCGCATTTTAATAAAATTTTTATCAAAGAAGGCAAGTGAAAAAGAAATAAAATAAAATGGATTAATTATGTACATAAAATAATATGTCAAAAACCGTAAAAATACAAAATGTACAAAAGAGGCCCAAAACTCAACTTTGACATATGAGCTCCGATTCACTTGAACTTGGTCTTGTTTTGAAGGTAATTGAACGTACATTAGTTTAAAAGTGAGTAGGATCAAAATGGACACTAGATTAGGAAGATATGAGGGTTTTAGTCCGGAAATCCTAGAACTAGGGTTTGGGTTTTTGGTCCACTTATTTGGGTTAGTGATTTTTTTGTATTTTTCATTTATTCTTATTAGTGATATGTACACAGTGGAGGTGGTTTCGGGTCCTTTGGAGTTAGCATGAATGAGTTAAAAATCAGGGAAGTTAGGCTATTTACAGGTCAATTGGACTGGGATTTTTGGCTTCTTATTTTGTGTGAAAATAAGTGCTAAAATGCAATTCTTATTAAAACATGCGTGAATGCTAATTATGCAGAATAAATGAAGAAATGCCAATGATTTTGAGGGATTTGAGTTTAATTAATCAATTTTAGAGTGATGAATCTGTGATTCATCAATAGTCTACTAGATCAAGAGGAAAAACTCCTTATGTATATGCTGCACCATGTAGATATGTTGTACATATGCACATAAAAAAGGTGCAAAATCAAGAAAAACTCCAAAAAAGTGGACATGTCCGATTGAAAATAAAATGCCTGCCGGAGTGTATATAGTCAAATAAAGCAAAGCTTATGTATTACACCTTCTCATCTCATGAAGCTTGCAGCGGGAGACTTAGCTACACTGGTCAGGCTCCCAGGGATACGTGGCTACACTGGCCACAGTTCATTCTCTTCTTTCCCCCTCTTCTTAAGCCAGTTGCACTTGAATTTAGAAGGGAATACCCTCTCCTCGAGGAAAGAGCTGCTAGACTGAGGAATTAGAGTTACCTTGTTGAGGGAGGTTGTTTCTTTGTCATTTCTGAGGTGGGGAGCTACATATCACTTACACAGTACAAGGAAAGATGCACAATCATTAGAGTTGCGTATGTAGACTTGTTCTGACCTGGTTTATTGAGGAGTCGCGACCATAGAATGGTGAAACTTAGAGGCCGTTGAGTCTTAAACCTATCTCCCAATAAGGTTCCAACAAACTAATAATCCAAAGATCTGACTGAGCTTCATACTTCAATTTAATGAATATAAGTTTAATAGTCAACCTTAATTCACTTCCTTTTTCTTTTTTCTTTTCTGTTCACTTATTTTTCGAATAAGTGTTCGCTAAGGGACTAGCGAAGGTAACGTATAGGGGGTGATGAATCCCTGATTCTCACTCTTTATTATTTTATTTTAGCTATTTATCTTGGCAAAGCAGCATGTAAATACCTGTAAATACAATAACTTAGCATTCTGCATGCATCTGTTAATATTGCATAATTAGCATGTTTTTGTGCAAAAATAAAAGAATAAAGGAAAAGAAAAAAGAAGGAGGTATGTAGAATACATACATAGTGATCCAAACCCTAAGAGAAGGTCAAGCCTTGACCTGATTGCAAAATAAAATAAGTAGAGAGAGATAGGGTCCACGATGTATTGTATGTACTGCCTATACTTGTACCTATTATGCATGTACTTATTTTTGGCCAAAATAAATTAAATTATTTTCCCACTCCCTTGTATATATTTCTATAAACAAAATAAAAATAAAATAAAAATCATAAAAATTAAATAAAAATAAAATAAATCTCCACTCGTTGTATAAAACACATGTATATACATTACACTGTATGTTTATTATGTATCATTAACTAATTTGTAAAAATAAAATAAAATTATTATTTTATACTCCTAAGAATATGTTGTAAATAGATAAAATATAAAATTGGGATTTTTTTTATAAAAATAATAAAATAAAAATAATTATATATAATACATAGGTATATTATACATGTATATAATACTATATATTGTATATACATTAATTTATTTTCATAAAAATAATTAGAAATCACAAAACAATAGTTTGAAAAATAATAAACATTTTTTATAAACTTTTTATTTTAAATTCATTTACTATTTTTTTATTGAATTTGTAAGTATTTTGTAAATCCTAATTTTCTGATTAGTCCAGACAATTCGTTGACCGCCGATCAATGGCTCCTTCTAGCCGGGTCAGACCCGAATATCTCTCGCCAGACCTCCTTCTCCCCTTTTTCTAGCTCGACTCCAGCCGCCTCTCGCCCTGATTTCTCGCATGTCGCTTCTCCTAGGATCCGTGATCCTCACGGATCCCTAGGAAGGCACGGATCTTCCTAGGATTATGTGATACCGCTCGATCTTTGGAGACTCCTGGAATGGGCTATATAAGCTCTCCTCCACATCCATGCACCGCGGCTCGTGCCTCACCCCTTTCTTCACCCCTAGGGACCTTCAGCAGAGCGACAGCAACCCATAGGTACCTATGGATTGAAGCTTGGTGGCCCGAAGCCGCAGCTCGACCACTTGGCCGGAGAGCTCCACCGCATTTAGCCTCCCCACCCGCCTCAGCGTGGTTGAGGCCACAACCCCGTCTCCCATCACCGCTTGACCTTGCTGAGTTCGTCAGTACCCTCAGGTATCCTATCCACCCACTCCTTTTCTCGCTTCGATTCAATCTTTCATTTCACCACCGTCTCACATCCACCTGCTCCGACCAGCTGGTCAGAGCCTCGTTACCCAACTCCAACTGTTTCGATCGACATCTCGCTTCGCTAGTCACCTTCCTACACAGTCTGATCACCCTTAGACTTGACCCTAAGGTCGAGATTAAGGTCGAGACTCCCCTCCTTCACATTCTTGGGAGTCGAGCTCCATCCCCCACGCTTCCCTTATCATTGTATGCAATAAATGACCGTCAGAGATTTACCTTCGAGCGCTCTGCCTTTTGTAGGTACTCGCGCACACGTGGAGCACCATCTAGACCCCCAACTGCTTAGGCGGAGCAGCTGCAGGCGGAGCCACCCGTCCCGTTCATCCGACCATTGGCCCCTTCATCGGACTCTTCCATCAGATGCAGAACACCTTCGTGACCGTAGTGGACTCCTTCGTACCTTCATCGGAGTTCTAGATCCCTGCCCCTGCTCAGTTGAAGGTCGCCCCCGATGAGTTCTTCCAAGACCTCTCTCTGCCTTCGATCAGGCACTCCACCCCCAGTTCTGATCCAGGCCGTTCATCCATGCCTCCTTCATAACGGTCTGATCAAAACCTGGGACCGATCCGCACCATACGCCCACGCCACTTCCGAGGCTGTCAGATCCGTACTATAGCAGTCCATCGCAAACGCACTTCCCCGGCGGTGTCAGGACCGTCAAATCCTTTTCTGGGGACAATCAGAGCCGTCTGAGCCTCCATGCACCATACACGTGCCCCAAGGGATATATTTCTATCTTACCACTGCTTGTTTATGTTTCATTATTTAGTCTAGTAAATAAATGTTGTAGTACAAGCATTTTGCAGTTTGGACCTCGTCTTTTCAAATATTTGCATTTCTGTCCCTCTTTATGTGTAGCACGTGGACTCGCACGTGACCCTTTGGGTTATTTGTAGTACTTATCCTGAACTTTACTCTCGTTATGAAATGATGGTTTATTAATAGTATTTGCATTTATAACCCTGTGAGCCTGAATCACATGTGGGGCGTGTGTTTGCTTGGACTTTTTTGCAAGTTGGGCCTTGCGCTTTTTTTTCCTGTTATTGTTTGCCCCATGAGTTTGATTTTAATTGCAAGTAGGTCTCTGAGAGCCGCCTATCTTATATTTCATTAAATAAATACCAATTCAACTCCAAAAATTCTCCAAAAATTACTGTTAGCTCCCGTTGACACGTAATGTTTGTTTTGATTTTTGGGGATTAGTTTAGTTTCGTTTATTATTTTCTAAAAATAAAAAACCCCCTAAAAAGTGTTCTGTATACTTTGAAAAATACATAAAAATTCTAAAAATCACTTAAAAATTCTACAACAAAACTTTTTTGTGTTTTTATATGCTTTGTTTGCAGTAGCATTTTTGTTGAAAAAACTCTTATAAAAGATGTAACAATTGTAAAAGAACTAAAAACTTATAAAAATCATATAAAATTCTAGAAAAATCAAAAAATTATCATTCCAGTTCCTCTTTGTAGCTTTTTATATATGTTTTCTCATAAAATTCATAACCAGGATTTAGGGCATTTTAACTATTTTTAACTTGCAACATTGTCTTGATTGTGCACTGATTATTTTTTGACCCTTGTTTGATTTTTATAAAATCACAAAAACACCAGAAAATTCCCAGAAAATTGCCAAAAATAATTTAAAATTTCAAAAACTCAAAAAAAATTTTATTTGAATTTTTGAGCATTTTTAGTTTTAAATAAAAACCAAAAAGCTTGATTGCGTGCCTTGTTTCCTTTTTGCTTGATTTTATCTTTTAATTCAAAAATTAAAAATTTTCAAAACTAAAAACCACTAAAAATTTGTTTTGTTTTATTTTCTGAAATTGACTACTTCGTAGGTTTACTCTTGCTCCTTGTGTTCAACCCTGGTTGCTATACCAGGTAAAAATAAATAGCGAAGACAACTGACATCTTTGCATGCTTTGATTTATTGGTTTATCAATTTGTTGAGTGGTTTTTCTCTCTTCTTGATTGACCGAGTCGATTGATTAAGGACAATGATAATTGCATCTTTTTCCACCTTAGTCGATTGATGAATCCATGATTCATCATAGTAAAAGATGAAAATAGAGCTTCGTTCCCGAGAAATTAGCTGCATTACATCATTTATTCTGCATTTTTACCATTCATGCATGTAAAATTAATATTTGCATTTTAGCACTCATAATTGCATTCAAAATCATCTTCACATTTTCGTCAAATTTCATGCATTTTTAACTAATTCATGCTAACTCTAATTGACCTCAAACCACTTCCATTGTGTACATATTACCAACAAGATTAAAGGGAATATACAAAAACTTACTAACTCAAATAATTAGCCTGAGAGACACAATCCCAATTTCAGAATAGACAGACTAAAATGCTCATATCTTCCTCATATTTTCTGGAGATAAAAACTTTTTCCTCTCACCTCATGCGCCTTGAACGTGAGGCCCTTTACCTTCCCTCCTTCCTTCTTCAACGGCAGCACTTGTCGTCCGTCTTCTTCGCAACCTCCGCCCACACGCCTCGCATGCAGCCCTCAGCCAACGTCGCTCCACAACTGCCGATCAACCTTATCCCCTGAGCCAAGAACTTCCCCTATAAAAACTCATCATCCCCTCGCTCATCCGTCATCGGCCATAATTAGAGCAGTTTGAGGAGGAGGTGGTGACAGCCCTCCTCTCTCTCCGGCGAAGACCTCCATGACGAGATCAATCAAAGCTTCCCATGTACCACCCGCACGGTCGAGGCGAGAAAGAAGAAGGCCTCCGTCTTCTACCTCAAGGCGAAATAACCCCTATTCCCTCATTTTCTTCCTCCCCTGTTTCAACTTAAATCCTATGTTTCCATTGCTACGACTCCGTCGCTCCTTCCAGGAGCCCCGTTCATCACCTACTATTTCCATGCGTGGCCGCCTCTGTCCACCGTAGAGACCGCACGAGGTCGCAGCCTCCGGGCACCTTCAAGCCTCCAGCCTGCTCTTCCTGGACCACTGAGTGCTTCTGCCTGTAGCCGACCTCACTGCTCGCCATGGCACACGATCGCTACAAAGTTGCGCGCCTCCTGTGAGCGCTGCCCCAAAGTCGTGCCCTCCGTCGAGGAGTCTCTCCAGCTTTCGCACCTCGGTCGAGCGCCACCACCAACCACCAGCCCAGTAGCGCCACCTCGGGGTGCCGAAGAAACTGTTGCGTTGCCCCCCTGGACGACCTCCATCCACCGCAGCTGCAGCCTCGTGCTCGCTTCTTATCACGTGCGGGCCGCTCTTTATCATGAGCCGCTCCCCACTAGTCGCCCACCCCCGCCAGGTCGGGCTCTGCTCTTCCTCGACACACACGCCATTAATCTTGTCCCTCCCTCACGTGCACGACACGCGAGGCAAAGGGGCAATGGCAAAAAGGACCCCCAGGCTCCAGAAATTTATGTACACGCCCCTGCTGTCCAAGATCACGTGATTTGCACGTGACCAGTTGGACAAGTTGCAATAATGCCCTCCTATGTCTTGGTAATTAAATAACCGCCCAGTCTGCATTTTCTTATTTTATTTCTTTTCTCTATTATTGCATTTAGAACCCTGTGGTCTACATTCATTTGAACCTTATTTTGATATCATTTTATTATTTAAAAAAATGCATTATGTTGCTCAACTAATTATTTACAATATGGCATGCTTCTGATATTTTATTCTATGTGGTTAATTAATTAATATTATTCTTGTAGAACATTGAATATTTTGCCCATCTTGCACTTAGAAATTCATAGTTAATTAACCATTGCTGAAAAAGTGCCAAAAATTCATGGATCGTAGAATTAGTTGATAGTAACATTATGCCCAAAAAGATTTACATTTGCATGCATAGTTTTCTCTAGAAAAATCATTTTACGCATTTCATTAATTATTTTTTAGTAGGTATTAAATCAAATATTTTAGAGTTTAGGATTTTTTTGAGATAGATCACCTAGTGAACTATCTTAGATAATTTTATTTCCTGAAAATAAGTAGATCTAATATTTATTATAATTAATTATTGAAAATCTCATTGTTTGTATTATTTATTCATAAAAAATCATCTTCTATCTAAAAATTCCAAAAAATTTACAATGCATATTTTTCATTGCATTTCACATTCTGGTTATGTTTCATAACTTTTGGACTTGAATTGATCGAAATTTGCAATTTAACCCCTTAACTTTACCAAAATTGCATTTGCCTCATTCATTTTGCATTTAAAAATACCTAAAAAATCCCTCTTTGAAAACCTAATTTCTTGATTGATTTAAACTAACCTAAGGAGACAACTGCCTCCTTGAGTTCGACCATGGACTTACCCAAGTAGAAAATCGACCACTTGCTTTAATTGACATTAATTAAATTTTGGTCAACTGAATTGCCCGCCTGCAACGAAATTCAAACAACTTTTCAATCATTAATTCCATTGAATTAAAAGCACATTTTTAGGGTTCTTCAAATGGCACCGTTGCCGGGAAGGCACAGTTTAGGTTGTTTTTAAGAAAATAAAGTTTTTAGGTTTTCCATCCCCTGGTAGCGTGACCCCCAATTTTCTTGTAATTATTTCTCCATTTTCCCTTCTTTTCTAGTATTTTTTCTTCTATTTGTTTATATTTTTCTATGATCCTCTCTCTATTTTTGATCTTTTATTTTTCGTGCGAGGTACCCAGTGAACTTGGAGCGACTTTCTTGGAAACCGACGCATCTCGGAGCGACTGGATACACGCCTCATTTTTAATTTTTAAAGAGAGAGTGTTTTTAATTAACTGCTCATTTCTAGAGGTTCCCGATTGGGATCTCACATGTGTAAAAAGGACTGAACATTTTTCTGTAGTGTATCGGCCTGTTTCACCCTTCGGTGAGGATGGGGTCCGACTTGAGTGGCGAATTAGGATAGGCACACGATAGAGTAATTTCAAAATTGTTTATGCCCTTCGTAATTTAGGACCACACTCTCACTAAATTATACACACTAGATCATCTATCATTTAGCCAAATTACATTGTTCTATCACTCGCTAATAGAAATTAATGTTATAGGTGTGATTTCCCGTGCATGCATTAGATTTTTTTATAGGGAAATTTCAATTCTTTTTAGCATATCGCATGAAGATTGCGAGGAAGCACTATAAGTATTTCCAACTCATCATTCATCATAGTGTTTCCCGATGCACAACTTTTTCGATTCTCCCTTGGCTTTCATTCACATAGGAATAAAGGAAATTGGAATCTCCGTGTAGATGTGCATTGTTCCTCACTCAAATTCAAGTGATAACCAAATTTAAACTAGGGGACTGCTAACATTATTGATTAATTAAAATTGAATAAAATTGAAAATCATTGTTTTCGGGAGAGCAACCCCATCATTGTTTGACTTTACACTGAGTGAGGGTACAAAGGATGTGTGTACACACTAAGATAGAGCCTGAATCCCTACCTTCCAAATCAATATACCCTGCTCTTCGCAAATACCACAGGCTGAAGTATTCGAAGTTCAACTGACCATTATCAAGTAGCCTCCACTTGCTTTGGCAAGTAGATAGGGGCAAACCAACGGTGCGATGCGACAAGTTGCTTAGTAACCCCTTCGGGGTGAAGTGACAAGCCTTGTATGCCTCCACCTACTTTGGTAGATAGATAAGGGCAGGTCCCTGAACTTTATCGGTATTAACCGAGTTAGCTGGTGATAGGAGGTAAGAGAGGAAGGGTATCGGTATCTTAGGCAACATGTTAAACACGGGAGACGCAACCGGCATTGAGCCGACTCCCCTATAGGCCGTCACGTAATCCTTGTTAACTTTGCTTGAAAATCACACTTAAAACCAAACACATTAATCGAACCCAGCTTCGGGGCCTTCACTGAGTTGAGTTGGTGAAATCGGGGTTTGCATTTGTGTATTGAATTATGTGACAGTGCACTTGCACACAAAGATCATGTTTTCGCAAATCAATATTTTCCATTCCATTCGAAGGATGACGGAATGTTGGCATTCATACCCAAACTCCATGGGTCGCCCTCACATGACAAATTCCCAATCTTCGTATCAACCTTCTTTTCATAGGAACCCTCTCTTTGAGGTAGTATCTCCCCAGCCACCATTCTCTTCACCCACCCACCCACCCTTGGTTGAAACTTCAAGATACAAACCGCTCACATAACCGATCATGTTCTATGAAGACACAATGGAGCGAGCAGACTTGAGGAAGAATATTTGCGTAACCGACTACGTTAGAGGAACATGATTCCTTGTTACGTATGAAAATTCACTACTTGAACCATCCTCTACTCAGGACGATCCACAACCTGAGGGTGATCACTTTTCCTTTGACCACAAAGATGACATCCAAAGTTAAGGAAATAGGACTCATGACCTAACCCTAATCACAGAGACAGACCATATCTCGGTTCAGGAAAAAATGCCAATGTCGTGACATACCGAGCATAGTCACTCAAATCCAAGTCATGAGACGATAATGGATGGCATATCTCGGATCAATAAGAGAACCAAGATTTTGATAGAACAATTTGATAATGTCAACCAAATAGTGAAAGACATGATAATAAACCAAGAGGGGTCAGGAAAATCACAGAGCAAAATCGAAAACCATCATGTGCCTGATATGCACACACAAACACCACATACCACTAACCCTCCTACCGACTTTAGTGAAAAATAATTTTTTTTTAAAAAATTCAGAAAGTTCAAAAAAAGTAGACAATATCAATATGGAAGCGTTTTACAAAAGACTGGTCTTAGAGCTTCCATTTGATCAAGGCCATAGAGTATGTTCCCGATCTTCAGAGATTTGTGAAGAGTCGATTATCACCTAAGAAGACGGTAAAGAAAATATCTAGAACAAAATATCATTTAATAACTATGGAAAGTTCAATGGTGCTGACCCAAACAAATAAGGTCCGGAAAGTAAAATGGTTGACCAAGGTGACATGTGAATTGAGAAATTGAGTTTAATAATATTCAGATTGACGACGATTCTACACTTAATATCCTCCCAAAGTCCATGTTTGACAGTCTCGAACTTGGACTGCTCAAAAAGACCCAAGTGGTCGTTCAATTCCCTGATCGATCCACAAAAAGACAGAGAGGAATCATTTCCATCGTCATTAATTTTCAAGGTGTCGCAAATAGAGTGGACTTCATTGTCCTGGACAATGAACACCTAGGAGATACATACGAGTCTCCCATTATTTTGGGAAAGCCGTTTATAGCTTCCGCTAAAGCGACTGTTAACTACGAGACTCAAGATATCATTTTCTCGAACACAAAGCAAGTCGATCAAATTATCGAGGACACTCCAAACCTTGAGACAACTGAACCAAAAATCATCAGTCATGACATAGAATAATCTTCATATGTTCATACCTCTCCACTTATCACAGACACAAACAAAGGAGTGACATCTTATGAAACGACTGACAAGCCCATGAAGATGAATGATATCAAACAAGACACATCCAATTCACCACAATCAGACAAGATTATGTCGGATTTCCCTGAGTCCACACATGCAAAGCCAACAGAGAGTAAATACTCAGGACATGTGTTGACCTTACAAGAATATTACCATTTGTATGGAGACTCATCTGATAGGGAACTCATGGGCAGCACCTCACAAACAATACCTCCTGAACCGACTAAAAATGTCACTTTCAACATTTCATATTACTCATCAAGTTCGTAGGATAAGAACAGTATGAGAGAGCTTAGTTTGGAGAATTTGCAGCTTGATCGGAACAAGAAGTCATATATCGATCCACATTGGACTTTCCCTGTCCCTCCCTATTATTCATCTAAGGTCGAGTCCCCTGGTCCCATTCAATATACTGGAAAAATTCGTTATGACCAGACCGACACTTATTCATCTGAATATTCAGAGGAAGAAAAGATTGACCCGAAAACTGAGCGAGCTCTGAGAAAAAAGCTAAAAATAAGAATAGTTGGAGTGACGTGACCTTTGATTATTTTTCCAATGACAGCTCCGACGGTGGCTGGGAATCGTCTGATTCATCTTCTTCCACTCAATATTCCCTTCCACCACATTTCATGAAAAGGATCAGCTGTAAACCACCTTGATCATCGGCCAACCTTTCCCTTGCCTCCCATCAGTTTACTTGTATATTTTCTTCCTAGACTTAGGCCAATGCCTAAGTATAGGGGGAACCGATGCCATCTATATATATTCATCATTCTACTCCTCATTCGATTTGTATATTCTCCAGATCTCATCTATTCTCACACTCACTCTTGTCCTATACTTAGGCTGACCAGAGCCTAAGTATAGGAGGGACCGATGCCCGCCCTGTATATATTCATTCATTTCTCCTCTTGACCTCAACCGCTCCATTTCTTCTTCTTCGTCTATACTTAGGATGAGCAGAGCCTAAGTATAGGGGGCAGTTGATTTCTTTACCTCTTTTTATTTTTATTTTTCTCTCTACGCTTAGCACGAGCTATGTCTTCTTGCCGCCTCTTGTGCTCTGAGGACATAGCAAATGCTAAGTATAGGGGGGCTTGTATATATTACATATATACTTTACCCAAAGCTCGTACTTTCACGTATTTTTGTATATATTATTACAGGATGGGTAAATGTAAAAAAACACAAAAAAATAAAAAAAATCTCTTTACTTTTGCATATCATTGTTGTATTAGAAAAACAAAAAAAATCATCTTGCACCTCATATGCATCTGCATTTCATTTTGCATAACTAGCATATACAAAGTGGAAAGTTACCGGGTTCTGAACTGAGTATGAGTAGAAGTGGAGAATGTTCCTAACTTGTCCTTAATCTACTAATTTCTAATGGAACTTTACCGAGAAAAAGGATTTTAGAAGCTTCAGGCCTTTTGAATTAATTCTTCAAGTTCCGCATGACAATGTGCAACCTTTGACTCCTAGTGTCTAACCTGGTCTCCTAATTCCGGGTATAGCTTTTGAGTAGGGAATTAATATGTTATCTTGCACTATGCACTTAGCTTAACTCAGATGGGGTGTTGGAAGACTATGTGGGTCTCTTTTCTGGTAGCGTGGAAATCTAAAGACCAGAGTATGGGTTGAAATAAAGCTTCAGAAAAGGGATGGACGACTGGGTACAATTTTTTTCTAAGACCCCAAAACATGTACGAAAAAAAAGATTCCATATCCTTAGGGGCACAAAAAGATCCATGCAGAGTCACCAAAAATCCATACCAAAAAGGAGCTAAATTATTAGATAAATATTTGACCAAAAAGGTCCAAGCTTCAAGAAAACCTGCAGATCTTAGCGGATACTTGGCTAAACTGTCCGGCTTTGCAAGGAGAGGTGACTACACTGGTCACCCTCCAGTTCTTTTCCCCTTCTTCTAATTTCTCCCCCTTTCGATTATGAACACAACACAACAGACCTTAGAAGGAAATACTTGACTCCCCGAGGATGAGTTACTGAGAGGGGGTTTGCATGGTAGTCCGGCATTCTTGATGGGGAGAGATAAAACCTTTCACACGCATGAGACAGTTGTTCAATGTTCATGGGATATGCTTTGGGAAAAGGATTGATCTAAAATGACTTCCGAGCCGAATATGTTACAATGATATGTAGAACTTGAGAACTGTTGATTTTAAAATCTTAAGTCTCACAGAAGTTCCACCACAATTTTAATCCAAAGGTCAGGTCTAGCTCCATTTTCACCTTTTGTTCATGACTTTGGTATGGAACCCAAAATCATTTCACTTCGCATTTCATTTTAGTTGCTCGGGGACGAGCAAAATTTAAGCATAGGGGGTTGATGAATCCGAGATTCATCATACTAAAAGATGAAAATAGAGCTTCGTTCCCAAGAAATTAGCTGCATTACATCATTTATTCTGCATTTTTACCATTCATGCATGTAAAATTAATACTTGCATTTTAGCACTCATAATTGCATTCAAAGTCATCTTCACATTGCCATCCAATTTCATGCATTTTTAACTAATTCATGCTAACTCCAATTGCCTCAAACCACTTTCATTGTGTACATATTACTAACAAGATTAAAGGAAAAATACAAAAAAATTACTAACTCAAATGATTGGCCAGAGAGACACAATCCCAATTTCAGAATAGACAGACTAAAACACTCATATCTTCCTCATACAATGTCCGGTTTAGGTCTATTCACTTTTAAAGTAATACATATTCAGAGACCTTCAAAACAAGACCAATTTCATAAAAAATCAGAGCTCGTATGTGAAGTTGGGTTTTGGGCCTCGTTTGCACGTTTTGAGTTTTACCTGATTTTCACCTATTGTTTTATGTACATAATTAACTCTTTTTCTCCTATTTCTTTTCATCTAGGGATTTTATCACTTGTGCCCCTCCGAGATATCGCAATATCAGTTATGCCCCTATCTTTTTGGTAATATCAGTTGTGCCCCTCACTTCTTGCTAATATATCACTTGTGCCCCTCGGGTTAGTGACCGTCCATAATCAAGACAAACGGACGTTAACTTTAAGGATACAAATGGAATTAAATTTAAAAAAGGACAGAAAAGTCCTCCTCCCCGTCTTCTTCCTCTGTGCTCTTCCTCCTCTCCCATCTTCTTCCTCTTCCTCCCTTCTCTTCCTCCTCCACAGCTCCTCCTCCTTGAGCTCTCCTGCAGCCTCCTCCGTCCCCATCCTCCTCCTCCTCCGCCCTCCGCACAGCCCCCCGCACCTCCCCTTCGCCCCCGGCACTACCCCCATCCGCCCCATGCACCTCCCCTCCCCCCCGCACCCCCCAGCACAGCCCCCCTCCGCCTCCCGCACAGCCCCCTCCACCCCCCGCAACCCCCCGCACAACCCCCCTCCGCCCCCGCACCCCCCGCACAACCCCCCTCCGCCCGCCGCACAGCCCCCTCCGCCCCTGCACCACCATGCACAGCCCCCCTCTGCCCCCCGCAACCCTCCGCACAGGCCCCCTCTGCCCCCTGCACAGCCCCCCTCCGCCCCTGCACCACCCCGCACAGCCCCCCTCCGCCCCTCGCACCCCCCGCACAACCCCCTCCGCCCCCGCACCCGCCGCACAGCCCCCCTCCGCTCCCCGCAACCCTCCACACAGGCCCCATCCGCCCCCACAACCCTCCGCACATGCCCCTCCGCCCCTGCACCACCCCGCACAACCCCCCTCCGCCCCCTCCTGACGGGTTCTTTCCTCGACGAAGCTCGCGGTGGAGTTCGGGCCTCCCTCCTCCTACCTCATGAAACTGGGGTTCAGTTTTGTTAAATTAAGATAAAATTTTTACTAATTGATTGATAAAAATTCATCAAAAATTCAAGAAAATTCATCGTTTGATCTGTAATGAGTGATATATCTGTGAAAATGTAAAAAATTTAGAGATTCGATGGATGCATGAAGGTGTCACTAAGAGAGAGAAATAATGAAGAGAAAGGATTAAGAACAAATGGAGGAGGAAGAAGATGAAGGAGATGTATAGACAATAATACCCCTCTAACTGCACCAAGGTTTGAAAAAACCATGGTTAAGTCAACTTTTTGATGGTCAATCTGACGGAAGGGCACAACTGATGATGGAGCAAGAAGTGAGGGGCACAACTAATATTACCAAAAAGATAGGGGCATAACTGATATTGTGATATCTCGGAGGGGCACAAGTGATAAAATCCCTTTCATCTATATTCTTTGATGAAAGTTCTAATAAAATCCATAAAGATCCAAATTCAAAATAAGACTGAAATCAAAGAAACTAACCAAGTCTGAGTCTCCCCTAAAAGTTTGTACAAATTTCTCATTTTTTCCATTTTATTTTATTTTCCTATTTTCTTCTTTACTAAAAATCCAAAAAATAGATTAATGTGTAAATATTTATCTTTATTTTATCATAATTTTTTCTCGATTTTTCTCTTAATTTAAAATCACTAAAAAATTTACAAAACCCAAAAATCAAGGTATTCTATGTACATAGAGTACCCCAAAATTATCTCTTACACGGATGACCTCTTTTGCTCTTGGTCCCTTCATGAAAGTTGTAGATCCCATCGAGGGAGCAATTTTCATGTTGAGTCCTTTTCGATTCAAGGTCGTTTCCGATTTCTTATAGATTTTTTCTTTTAGTTTTGTTTTCAGAATTTTCTGGAGCTGACATGTGGTAGCTCCTGGAGCCGCCATGTGTCAGCTAGTTTTTAATCCCATTTGTTTTGTTTTCTAAAAAAATTAAAAAAAATAAAAAGACTTTTTCTTCTCACCTCACGTGCCATGCACGTGAGGCCCTTTACCTTCCCTCCTTCCTTCTCCAACGGTAGCACATGCCATCCGTCTTCTTTGCAACCTCCGCCCATGCGCCTCGCGCGAAGCCCGCAACCAACGCCATTCCAGCAACTGCTGGTTAACCTTATCCCTTGAGCCAATACCTTCCCCTATAAAAACTCCTCATCCCCTCTCTTATTCGTCATCGGCCATAACTAGAGCAGCTTGAGGAGGAGGTGGTGACAGACCTCCTCTCTCTCCGGCGAAGACCTCCACGACGAGATCAATCAAAGCTTCCCGTGTACTACCGACACTGTCGAGGCAAGAAAGAAGAAGGCCTCTGTCTTCTACCTCCAGGCAAAATACTCGATATTCCCCCATTTTCTTCTTCCCCTGTTTCAACTTGAATCCTCTATTTCCATTGCTGCGACTCTGCCGCTCCTTCCAGGGGCCCCGTTTACCACCTGCTACGTCCACGCATGGCCGCCTCTGTCCACCGTAGAGACCACATGAGGTCGCACCCTCTGAGCACCTTCAAGCCTCCAGCTTGGATTTCCTGGACCACCGAGTGCCTCTGCCCGTAGTCGACCTTGCTGCTCGCCATGACACATGACCGCTACAAAGTTGTGCGCCTCCTGTGAGCGTTGCCCCAAAGACGTGCCCTCCGCCGATGAGTCTCTCCAACTTCCACGCCTCGACCGAGCGCCGCCACCAACCACCGACCTAGCAGCGCCACCTCAGGGTGCCGAAGAAACCACTGCACCACCCCCTAGACGACCTTCAGCCACCGCAGTTGCATCCTCGTCCTCGCCTCCGACTACGTGCGGGCCGCTCTCTGCCGCGAGCCGCTCCCTGCCAGTCGCCCACCCCACCAGGTCAGGCTCTGCGCTTCCTCGACACACACCATTAATCTTGTCCCTCCCTCACGTGCAAGGCACGTGAGGCAAGGGGACAATTGGAAAAAGGACCCCCATGCTCCAGAAATTTGTGTCCACGCCCCTGCTGTCCAAGATTACGTGCTTTACACGTGACCAGTTGGGCAAGTTGCAATAATGCCCTCCTGCATCTTGGTAATTACATAAACGTCCAGTCTGTATTTTCTTATTTTATTTCTTTTCTCTATTATTGCATCTAGAACCCCGTGGTCTACAGTTAATTTGAACCTTATTTCGATACCATTTCATTATTTAAAAAATTGTATTGTGTTGCTCAATTAATTATCTATAATATGGCATGCTTCTGATATTTTTATTCTCCGTGGTTAATTAATTAATATTATTCTTGCATAACATTAAATAATTTTCCCATCTTGTGCTTATAAATTCATAGTTAATTAACCATTGCTTGAAAAAGTGCCAAAAATTCAAGGATCATAGAATTAGTTGATAGTAACATTATGCCCAAAAAGATTTACATTTGCATGCACAGTTTTCTCTGGAAAAATCATTTTACGCATTTCATTAATTAATTTTTAATAGGTATTAAATCAAACATTTTTGGAGTTTAGGATTTTTTTGAGATAGATCGCCTAATAACCTATCTTAGATAATTTTATTTCCTGAAAATAAGTAGATTTAATATTTATTATAATTAATTATTTAAAATCTCATTGTTTACATTATTTTATTCATAAAAAATTATCTTGTATCTAAAAATTCCAAAAAAATTACAGTGCATATTTTCATTGCATTTCACATTCTGGTTAAGTTTCATGATTTTTAGACTTGAATTGATCGAAATTGGCAATTTAAGACCCGAACTTTGCCAAAATTGCATTTGCCTCATTTATTTTGCATTTAAAAATACCAAAAAAATCCCTCTTTGAAAACCTAATTTCTTGATCAACTTTAAACCACCAAAGGAGACAACTGCCTCCCCGAGTTCGACCTTGGACTTACCCAAAAAAATCGACTGCTTGCTTTAATTGACATTAATTAAATTTGCGGATTTTGATCAACTGAATTGCCCGCCTGCAATGAAATTCAAACAACTTTTCAATCAATAATTCCATCGAATTAAAAGCGCATTTTAGGGTTCTTCAAATGGCACCGTTGCCGGGGAGACACGGTTTAGGTTGTTTTTAAGAAAATCAAATTTTTAGGTTTTCCATCCCCGGGTAGTCTGACCCCCGATTTTCTTGTAATTATTTCTTTCCATTCTTTTTCAGTATTTTTTCTTTTATTTGTATATATTTTTCTATGAACCTCTCTCTATTTTTGATCTTCTATTTTCGTGTGAGGTACCCTGTGAACTTGGAGCAACTTTCTTGGAAATCGATGCATCTCGGAGCGACTGGATACACGCCTCATTTTTTATTTTTGGAGAGAGAGTATTTTTAATTAACTGCTCATTTCTAGTGGTTCCCGATTGGGATCTCACATGTGTAAAAAGGATTGAACATTTTTCCTGTGGCGTGTCAGTCTGTTTCACCCTCCGGTCAGGTTGGGGTCCAACTTGAGTGGTAAAATTAGGATAGGTACATGGTAGAGTATTTCAAACTTGTTTGTTCCCTTCGTAATTTAGGACCACACTTTCACTAAATTGTATGCACTAGATCGTCTCTCATTTAGCCAAATTAAATTGTTCTATCACTCACTAATAGAAATTAATGTTATAGGTGCAATTTCCCGTGCATGCATTAGATTTATTTTTCTAGGGAAATTTCAATTCTGTTTAGCATATCGCACGAAGATTGCGAGGAAGCACTGTAAGTATTTCCAACTCAGCATTCATTATAGTGTTTCCTGCTGCACGACTTTTTCGATTCTCCCTTGGCTTTCATTCACATAGGAATAGAGGAAATTGGAATCCCTGTGTAGATGTGCATTGTTTCCCACTCAAATTCAAGTGATAACCAAATTAAAACTAAGGGATTGCTAACATTATTGATTAATTAAAATTGGATAAAATTAAAAATCATTATTTTCAGGAGAGGAACCCCGTCATTGTTTGACTTCACACTGAGTGAGGGTACAAAGAGTGTGTGTACACACTAAGATAGAGCCCAAACCCCGCCTTCCATATCAACATACCCCGCTCTTCGCAAATATCACAGGCTGAAGTATTCGAAGTTCAACTAACCATCCTCAAGTAGCCTCCACTTGCTTTGGTAAGTAGATAGGGGCAAACCAGCAGTGCGATGCGACAAGTTTCTTAGTAACCCCTCCAGGGCGAAGTGACAAGCCTTGTCAGCCTTCGCCTACTTCGGTAGGTAGATAAGGGCATGTCCCTGAACTTTATCGGTATTAACCGAGTAAGCTTGTGATAGGAGTTAAGAGAGAAGGGCGTCAGTATCTTAGGAGACATGTTAAACATGGGAGATGCATCCGGCAATGAGCTAACTCCTCTATAGGCCATCACATAATCCTTGCTAACTTCGCTTGAAAATCACACTTAAAACCATACAGATTAATCGAACCCAGTGATGATACGAAATTCGATGCGACTAAGGTAGAAAATAAAACACGAAGTCGTTGTCCTTAATCGATCAATTCGGTCAACGAGAAAAATAATTAAACTAGTTGAAGATATCAAACAATGAAAGTGTAAATGTAAGTGGTTTTCGCTATTCTTTTTACCTGGTATAACGACCAGGGTTGAACACAAGGAGCACGATTTAAAAATTAAGTAATCAAATTTCGAAAAGAATTTTAGTGGTTTTTGAATTTTTATTTTTTTATTTTTTTAAAATAAATACAAAGAATAAAAACACACGCGCACATTCTTTTTGTATTTTTCAGAATAGTAAAAAATATACAGAAAAGTCCAAAGAAATTGTTTTTATGTTTTTTATGTTTTAAAATATTTTTGGTAATTTTTTCGAATTTTTATGCTGTTTTTGTGATTTTTTAAATGAAACAGTGGAAAATAAAGAAATCTATGCACAACTAAGAATCTTTTGCAACTTAAAAATCCTTTAAGTACTCAAAATTCCTTGAATTTATTTTTAAGATAAACTAAAAAGAAATATCTACAATAAGAGACTGAAATACAAATTTTGGATTTTTCTAGAATTTTCTACAATTTTTTTTATAATTTTCATTTTTCGTAATTTTTTGGAGTTTTATAAAAGAAAAATACACAAAAATTGGATAGAAATTAAAAGGTAACAAAACACACCTATAATATTTTTTTGGGAATTTTTGGCAAGCTTTTGAATTTTTATATTTTTTTCAATTTCGGGCAAGCAAAAAGTTATTGTTTTCGATTTTTTAAATATATCAAATGGCAATAAAAATTGATGAAAATTTTATACAATGATAAGAACTACAACAGGAGCATAAACCATTTTTTGAGAATTTTTCGAAACATAAAAACATTCATTTCAATGAAACAAACATGCATTTATTGTTTGGAAAACATGGATGTAAATGCAATTATACAAAAGTTTTTGCACCATAAAATAACAAGAAATAAATGCAGGGTGAAAAGTGAACTTTACCCACTAAACATGTGCTATGCACATGACCTTCTAGAGCAGGAGTGTCTTTACAATTATCTGAATTTTCAGGGGCCTGGATGTAAATTTTTGCAATCTTTGTAAACTCCAAGGGCTTTATTGATCTTTTTCCAAAAGAAAATTTAAAGGGACCCTTGCTAGGGTTTCTTCGTTTCAACACAGCAAGGTGGAGGCAAGGGGGGCCGACCGCCTACCCTTCTTCTTTCCCATCACGCGCGGAGGTTGGAGAGCTGTGTGGGGTGTGGTTGGGCGAAGTGGTGGCGACGCGGTGCACTCAACGCGGAGGTCGGGCACAAGGGGGCCTGCTGTGCAGTCGGTGGAGGGGGCAGCCCAGTTGGTGGAGGTTGCGGCGGGTGCGCCGCCCTCGCGCTCTAGTGGCGGCACGAGGTCGGATGTGGACGGAGTCGGAGGTGGTTGGGCGTGGGATGCTGCCTCGTTGGAGGGAGTGACCGGAGGGAGGAGCACGGAAGGGCAACCCCTCGCACGGCGTCAGCAGATGGGGTCGGCCTACGCGCGGGGGTGCGGGGCCTGGAGGGAGTGGGGTCGGCCGAAGATCTGGACGGACCGCGCCCAGCGCGGAGGCGAATGTGCGGCTTGCCTAGAGCGGAGCGGCGTTCTGGTGGGCGGAGGTCATTGAAGGGGACAGGAGACGACCGCCCCTCGAGGCGGCGACGATGGCAGAGAAGAAAGTGGGCGACGACCTCGCTGCCTGCTGGAATTTTTTATTTTTTTATTTTTTTGTTTTTAAACTGCAGGAAAATGTTAGAGGAAAAAAACTGTATATTTTTTGTTTTTTTAACATGAAATGTAAACAGAAAGAGAAAGAGAGATTTTTTAATTTTGTTTTTTATTTGATCCTGCACAAACAAAGATTAGAGAGATAAAAAAACAATTATATGGTTTTTTTATCTATTTTTATTTATAAACAAAAGATGATGTGAATGGGGATCCGACGGAAATGTGAGGTATGGATCCTAGTCTCCGATCACCGTGCGTGGTCGGAGGTGTGTGGCTGCGTGAGATAGACGTGAATGGAGAGGTCACGAGATGAGGTGAAAAGTCAGGTTTAGAGGTCGATCAAAATGTGATGTATGTTTTTGGCATTTTTAAGATCTAAGGACTAATAAGATGGGAGCCAAAATTCAACCTACGATTTATCCTAAAGAAAAAGACAGGAAATAAAAATGGATCTCACCTTGGAACCGGACACACCGTAATGGCCTCGACGATAACCAAATCGTTGTCACTGATCGGATCGGAGGCTGGGCACCCTTCTACGATGAGTAGCTCTCGGAGATCGGGCTCCTCTCTCCAAAAATTGATCAAGCGTGAATGAAGGGGGAGGAGCCCATTAAAAAGAGAAGAAAAATAAAAAAGGAAGGTATGTACAAATAAGGAAAGTAATTAGTGGTTATTTAAAGAAATAAAATAATTAATAAATAAATTAATTAATTAAAAACAAAATTTGGATTTAATTGAAATAAATAAATAAATAATTTGCAAAAATTAATAGCCACCTTAATGGTGGCTAATTAAGGCATAAAATCAAATCTTTACATAAATGGTAAGTTTTCAATTCAAATAAAAGAATAAATTAAATAATTAAATATAAATTTCGTAATTAAATTAAATCAATTAATTAGTGTTAGATATTTTATTTTTTGTGATTTTTATATAAGAAAATTAATTGTATACAAATATTATGTACATATAATACAATATACACATGTATAAATAAGGAAATAATTTGTATATCCTTTTTTATTTTTTATTTATATTTTTTTTATTTTTAATAAAAATAATATTTAAAATTATGTACATTAAAAATAAATGTGAGTAATTATACAAATATGTAAGTGGTCAAACTGCACAAAACACCCTAGAAAATCGACTTTTTAACCGTAACTCCAAAAATTATGAAACCACAACCATTTGAAAGATAATTTAATTTAGAGTATAATGGAGGTGATTTTGATTCACTTTGAGATCTTATGGAGCTGGAATTGGTGTTTTAATTATAGCTTTGCGACTTTTTCCGTGTATGATTATTTGCAATATGCACATTTTTTATTTTGCAATTATTTTTATTATTTACAACATATTTTTATTAATAACTTTTATTTTCAAAAATAAATAATTTAAGGTCACTTTATGTACAAATAAAATAGTACACATTTTATACAAATATACAAGGAATTTATGTACTAATTATTTTTGGATTTTTGAAAGAAAACCATATCTCCCCCTACTTTATTCCTTGTCGATCATGTCAAATCTTGACCTTCTCTAAGAGTTCAATTCAGTCTGTATTTATTGCATAAACACATCCTTCATTTTTCTTTTCTTTTTCTTTTCTTCTTTATTCTTTTATTTTGAATAAAAAGGTGTTAAAAATGCATATTTAACCAATGCATGCAAAATGGAAAATTCATGGAATTAGTGGGTATTTACACGTGTTTGACTAAGGAAATGAAGCTAAAATAAAAGAATAAAGGCGATGAATCGTGGATTCATCATTCCCCTATACTTTACCTTTGCTAGTCCCTTAGCAAACACTTATTTGGAAAATAAGTGAAAATAAAAATAAAGAGAAGAAAAAGGAAAGAAGTTAGAACAATGTTGACTTTTAAACTTATCTTCATAAAAATGTAGTATGGAGCTCTGTCAGACCTTTGGATTATTAGTGTGTTGGAATCTTAATGAGAAAAGGATTTAAAACCTAACAACCTCTAAGTTCCATAGGACTCCTATTAAGGTCTCCTCAACAGTCAGATCAGAAGAAGACTACATACACAAATTCTTATGACTATGAATTCTTACTTGTACGGTGTAAGTGAAATATAACTCTTCATCTCAAAAGTAGCAAAGAAACAACCTCTCTCAACAAGGTAACACAAGTCCCCCGGTCTGGCAACTCTTTCCTCGAGGAGTGGGGATATTCCCTTCTAAGTTCAAGTACAACCAACTCAAGAAGAGGGGGTGGAGAAGAGAATGGACGGTAACCAGTGTAGTTACCTATCCTTGGATGCATGACCAGTGTAGTCATGTCACCTGCTGCAAGCTCACAAATATTTGACTTTGAAGCTCTTATTCTTTTTTTTCACTTGTATATACACTCCGACAGGCATTTTACTTTTCTATCAGGCCTGCCCACTTTTGGAGATTTTGCATTTTTTCCTTTTTTTTGATAATATATACAAGGTACAACATGTACATAAGGAGTTTTTCCTCTTGAGCCAGTAGACTATCCCTCTTTTGAAGCATTATTTCAAACCCCACAGCATCCTGTCTTTAGACCTTGTTAGAGAATACCATATATTATTGTTCCTTTATGTACCTCTATTCCTTATGTATCACTGTTTCCTTATCAATTGTTTCCCGATGTAACCCCATAGGGGTATTTATGTAAATCCTCCTCTGAGCACCCTAGGGTTTAGTCCTATATAAGGACCCCTAGACCTCACAGAATAAACATGGTCTTACATTCTTAACATGGTATCAAAGCATGTTCGATCCCAGCCCTACCCCACCTACCAGCCTCGTCCAATCCCGTAACCTAGGGCATCCGCCGCCCTAGGCCATCGTGCCCCCTGCCTAGTGCCTCCACGCAACCCTCGCCAGGCGCACCTCCGCGCCCCTTGACCCTCCGCCTCTCGCCTCCTGCCTGTTGCCACTCGCATCTCCGCCCACCTCCAGGCGCACCTCCGCCCTCCGCCCACCTCCAGGCACACCTCGACCCTCCGCCCCTCGCGGCGCACCTCCGCCCATCACCCATCGCCCCTTCGCCCCTTCGCCCATCGCCCCTTCGCCCCATCGCCCCTTCGCCCCATCGCCCCTTCGCCCCATCGCCCCTTCATCGCCCCTTCGCCCCTCGCGGCGCACCTCCGCCCCTTGCCCCTTCAGGCGCCCCTCCAGGCGCACCGCCAGAAGACTCCTCGACCCCGCCCCTCGCAGGCGCTCCGCCCCTCGCCCCAAGCCCCTCCAGGCGCCCCTCCAGGCGCACCGCCAGAAGCTCCTCGCCCCCGCCCAAGGCGCATCACCTCCAGGCCCCAAGGCCGCTCGCCCCAGGCCCCAAGGCCCCTGCCTCCAGGCCATCTGCATCCAGGAGCCCCTCGCATCCTGGCCCCTGCCTCCCGCCACGGCTCTCTACGTCTACTGCATCCAGCCCCTGCCCCTCGGCCCCCTACGTCCAGGCTTCTCGCCCTCTACTGCATCCAGGCTTCTCGCCCTCTACGTCTACTGCAGGCCATCGGCCACCGGCATCCAGCCCCTGTCCCTCGGCCCCACGGCTCCAGTGACCCCTTCAGCATCCTCCTCGCCAAAGCCTTGACTCTATGTTGTTAATCTTGCACGGATACATCGATATGGTTTGCTAGATGCGTATGATCTCTATTTTCTCTGCATACTAGATCATTATATTTTTTGATCACTGCGGTCACCATGACATCTGCTCCTGCATCCTCGGACTCCAAGCCCCTGTACCCTACTTCAGCGATGATGGTACAGGGCACTTCTATCAAACTAAAGGGCTCGGAGAACTATGTACTATGGTCTCGATCCTTTAAAATATTCATTGGTGGCCAACACAAAATTTATATCCTAACTACCATTCCGCCTGCCGAGACAGACGCCAACTACGACACCTGGTACGTCGACAATTGTCAGGTCATCACTTGGATGACAAATAGTGTTGATCCAAATATTGCATCAAATTTGCTCTACAAAACAACTGCAAAGGAAATGTGGGAGAGTCTTGAGAATACATACTCCCAGAAAACAACAAAATCCAGGCTTTCTGACATTTATACAAAGATTTGGTCTGCAAGTCAGGGAGAAACCTCCTTGATAGAATACTACCGGCTCTTAACAGGATTATTTGAAGAATTGCTTATTTTTCAACCTGCATGCTGTGACAAGCAAATAGGTGAAAGAGCAGAATGGCAGGTGTACCGTTTTCTATCAGGCTTACACCCACGATACAAATATGTTAAAGAACAATTCTTGACGGCGGCTGTCCTACCGTCTCTTGAAACTATTTTTGGTAGATTACAGGAACTGGAGACCCCTAACCAATCTCCTACTACAGACACTGCTGCTCATTTTGCTGGAGGACGCCCACCTTTCCAAGGAGGACGAGGGCGTACGTTTGGTCGCGGTCGAGGACGAGAACATGGACGTGGACGTGACTCGGGACGCGGCCGTGCTCGTGATTTTTCTAATGCTCGTTATCCAACATGTACTCATTGTGGCCGCTGGAACCATCCATCTGACAAATGTTGGGCAACCTTTGGCATGCCCAAAGCTAATAATGCATATGAGGCACCATCTTATGACACGAATTATGATACTATGGAAACTTCACAAGATCAGTCTCTCACAGAAGCTTCAGGATCCTTTACTGCTGCAGAATGCGCTCGTCTTCGCCAGCTTCTTCAGAACCCAGTTACTGAGACTACGCATTCAGGCCCTACTGCGACACTAGCAGCCACCACAGGTACAATTGCAAGTTCTGCCTCCACCTCTACTTCTACCTGGATCATCGACTCGGGTGCCTCAACCCACCTCACAGGAGAACGTAGTCTCCTCACCTCTCCCAGGGAGCCTTCTATGGTGAAGCACGTTCGTGTGGCCAATGGAGCCTATTCACCTATCACTGGTGTGGGGACCATGGAATTTAGCCCCAAACTCAGGCTAACGGATGTTTACTGTGCTCCTGCTTTTCCTCTCAGTCTGCTGTCTGTTCACAAATTATGTACAGAACTCAACTGCCGTGTGATTTTTGATGATTTATGCTGTTATTTTTAGGACATCCGGACGAGACAGATCTTTGGTGGGGGACATGAGAAGAATGGCTTATATTACCTGGACATCCCTTCCGACTCTGGTTTCGCTGGCGCAACCTCCATCTCTGCTGATCCTCTTCTGTGGCATCTTCGTCTGGGTCATCCCTCTGCTAAAGCTCTTTCCTTAATGTTCCCTGAACTGTCCATACTTAAACCATTCGAGTGTGAGGCATGTCAGTTCGGAAAACATCACCGTACATCTTTTCCTGCTAGAACTGAACCCCGTCGTACGATCTCCTTCTCTTTAATTCATTGTGATGTTTGGGGACCTTGTCCTGTCCGAACCATTGGTGGGCACCGCTACTTTATTGTTTTTGTGGATGATTACAGTAGATCATCCTGGGTCTATCTTCTTAAAGAACGCTCAGAAATCAATAAAATTGTCAAAAACTTTTTTGCTTATGTCAACAATCATTTCTCATCAAATATTTAGGTCTTCCGATCAGACAATGCCTTGGAATTTACTCAACGAGACCTTTCTGATTTCTTTGCTTCCCATGGGACAATACATCAAACATCTTGTCCTTATACCTCTCAGCAGAATGGGGTGGCAGAACGCAAACTCCGTCATCTTTTAAACATTGCACGCTCACTTCTCACCCAGATGAAAGTTCCCAAAACATACTGGGGTGATGCTGTTTTCACTGCAGTCCATCTTATCAACAGGATTCCTTCTCTTACTCTCAAAGGCTCTACACCATTTTCTTTGCTTCACCCTAATGATCTTCCCTTTCCTCTACCTCTACGGATATTTGGGTGTGTCTCCTTCGTACACAATTTCCACACAAAAGACAAAATATCCCCTCGTGCGATCAAATGCATTTTTCTTGGTTACTCCTACACTCAAAAAGGCTATAGATGTTATGATCCTGTTGACAGACGATACTACGTCTCTGCAGACGTCACCTTCTTTGAGCAAACCAGCTTCTTCACACAACCTGTCACCAATGTTCCTTTAGATCTTCCTCCATCACCAAGCATCCAAACCCATCCATCTCATACCTCATCACCAGATGTCCCTCTACCCATACCTCTGCCGCAGGATGATATGCCAGCTTCAACTGTCCCCTCCACTACTGTCCCGGATGATCCCGACAACCTGCCGATCGCATTACGGAGGCAAAAGAGAAAGTGTACCACTTATCCTATGTCTAACTTTACTACTACTGCTGGTCTTTCATGCACTGACAAACAATATGCCGATGCACTAATGACTATCTCCATTCCTAAAGATCATCACAGTGCTTTCCAGGATGCAGGTTGGAGACAGGCCATGAATGAAGAAATAGATGCACTCATATCAAGAGGCACATGGGATCTTGTGCCATGTCCTACAGGTATTAAGCCCGTTGCTTGCAGATGGGTCTTCACGACCAAACAATCTCCAGATGGTTCTATTGACAGACTTAAAGCCAGACTTGTGGCAAAAGGTTTCACCCAGACATATGGAGTCGATTACTTTGAAACCTTCTCTCCTGTGGCTAGGATGGGGTCCATTCGCACAATTCTCTCTGTTGCCGCTAACAAGAATTGGCCAATTTATCAGCTAGATGTAAAGAATGCCTTCCTATACGGTGATCTCGAAGAAGAAGTCTATATGATGCAACCGCCGGGTTACTCCGTCGAGGGGGAGTATGTTTGCCGACTTCGTAAGGCCATCTATGGCCTAAAACATAGTCCTCGAGCCTGGTTTGACAGACTTACCAGTGAAATCAGCTCTCTTGGTTTTCATAAGACAACATCTGATTACTCTGTGTTTATTAGACGACGATCCACTGGTACTGTGATACTTGCTGTCTATGTTGATGATATGGTGGTCACTGGGGACGACGACAATGGAATTCTCAAGACCAAGGCCTTCCTTCAGAAGGTGTTTGTCACCAAGGACCTTGGACAACTCCGGTACTTTCTTGGTATTGAGGTGATACGTACTGCAGAAGGATTACATCTATCACAACGAAAATACTGCTTGGATATTCTTACAGAAATCGGTTTACAAGGATGCAAACCATCTGGCATACCTGCAGAAGTACGAAAACACGATACATCCACTGATCCTGAGTTTGAAGACACTACACGATACAGGAGCCTTGTGGGTAAACTGATCTACCTCACCGTTACCAGACCGGATATATCTTATGCTGTAAGCAGAGCCAGCCGCCATATGGAGAGACCTCTTTACAGTAATTGGCAGGATGTCCTACTAATCCTTCGCTACTTGAAGGAATCACCAGGGCAAGGACTCATCTATAAGGTCAACGGTCATACTGATATTACTGCTTATGCAGATGCTGACTACGCCAGTTCCCCTGAGGATAGACGATCCATTACAGGCTATGCTATGTTTGTTGGTGGTAACCTTGTTTCATGGCGAAGCAAGAAGCAAACCGTGGTCTCCAGATCAAGTGCAGAGGCAGAATATAGGGCAATGGCCCATGCTGTTTGTGAGATTACGTGGCTTGTATCTTTTCTACGAGACCTTGGGTTCCCTGCTACTACTCCTATACCGCTATACTGTGATAACAAGTCTGCTACCTATATTGCCACCAATCCTGTATTTCATGAACGGACAAAGCACATCGAAGTTGACTGTCACTTCATCCGAGATGCAATACGAGGAGGACAGATCGTCACACCACATATTTCTACAGATCTTCAACTTGCAGACGTATTCACTAAAGCATTACCAAAGAAGCGTCTTTTATGGATATCTTCCAAGTTGGGCATGATTGATGGATATGCTCCAACTTGAGGGGGAGTGTTAGAGAATACCATATATTAGTGTTCCTTTATTTACCTCTATTCCTTATGTATCACTGTTTCCTTATCAATTGTTTCCCGATGTAACCCCATAGGGGTATTTATGTAAATCCTCCTCTGAGCACCCTAGGGTTTAGTCCTATATAAGGACCCCTAGACCTCACAGAATAAACATGGTCTTATATTCTTAACAGACCTCAACATCGCCAAACCAGGTTGAGACGCACTTCCATCCCTAGAGGAGGACGAGAGGTTCTGCCTAGATGTACTACCCTCATATGCTACCCCAAGCCAAAAGATTCTGCCCCCTCACTACCTCCTCCATGAAGAGCTACGTGTAGAGTGCATTGTCCAAGGTAAGCCACGATCTGAAAGAATCATGTGTGTGTTGTTAAATATTCTACTTAGACTTATCAAGATGACATGTGAACATAGTCTTATGGACTCAAAGACATATCACTAGGACCTGAAAAGTCTTAATTTCAAATCTTATAAGGTTCCTCTGAAATTAAGTGGATTAAGGTCCAACTAAGCTCCATTCTTCAAATTTATTCCGGACTTAGTTTAAATGTCAATATCATCCTGAAAAATGCTCATGCAAATGAAAGAAAATATGTACATGCAAGGAAAAGAAAGCAAAAATCTTTTTAGTGAAATAGTTTTCGAATTTTGAACTTTTTATGGATTTTTGAAAAATGATGCTCATGCAAAAGGAGTTTTTTATGCAAATAGTTAGTAATATATACAAGTATATACACACTTTTTTTAAAAGTTAGGGATGAGATACATATTTACTTGGGAATAAGTCAATTATTTTACAAGAATAAGATGAAAGGATTTACAACTTGAGTAATTTATACAGGTATATACATAGTTGGATTTTTTTGTGATGCATATATTTCTCAAATTTATTTGAAAATAATTTTACAAATACTTTTGAAAACTATAGTCCAAAATATTTTTTCAAACAATTTTATAAATATTTACAAGCATTTGAACACTATTTTGCAAACATTTTTCAAACAGTATATATAGATTTTCAAAATAATTTTCAAACCATTTTTCAAAACATTTGCAAATAGTTTTTACAAGATCATTTTATTTCACACAAAGAAATTTTTTTACAAACCAAAATATTTTTATTGAGGTTGAAAATATTTTTCAAATAGTTTTCAAAAGATTTTTCAAATAGATTTTCAAACTACTTTCAAAATATTTTTCAAGATATTTTAACCTGATTTATTAATCAATATATATAAAAAGAATTTTTGAGGAATTTTCTGCATCTTTTACTAGTTTGATTTTTTAGTTTTCTACAAGTATTTATACATTATTTTAACCATATTAAAGATATGAAAATACAAGTTATGGTTAAAGTATATATACAATATATACGACACCCCCTATACTTAGCTCGAACTATGTCCTCATAGTGATCAAAGAGCTGCAAAGGAAGACATAACTCGTACTAAGTATTGGGAAGTGAAAAGAATGCTATGCTACAACGACGAATAAAAGAATATAATCAATAGGAGTCGGTGGTCCCCCTATACTTAGCATCAAGTAATCCTAAGTATAGAAGACTGTACACAAGGGGAAAATCGAGGAGTAGAATGTACAGAGTCTACCTCCCCTATACTTAGGGTAAAATATCCCTAAGTATAGGCAACAAAACAAAGGTAGAAAGGATCAAAAGAATAATCACAAGTCTGACACCCCCCTATACTTAGGGTAAAGTACACCCTAAGTATAGCATAATCATAAGATGGAGATGGGGTGTTAGACAAAAGAATGTGCCATATGGACATCTGGATCTATACAGCTGCGGGAGGAAGTGAAAATCAGGCACGAGATGCAAATGATGTGAGTAAAAAACCACATCTCATGCAAAATGAATAGGGGCAACCTCAACAATCAGCAGATCATGATCGAGATATGGCTTCAGGCGCTGACCGTTAACTCAGAAAGTGGATTCAGATGACATCTCAGATATATCAATGCTACCATTGTCATGCACCTTTCGGATCAAGTATGGTCCCTTCCACTTGCTCTGCAACTTCCCTGGAAATAGCTTTAGCCTGGCATCAAATAACCATACTTTCTGATTCATCTCAAACTGCTTATGGCTGATGTGAGAATCGTACCATATCTTCACTCGTTCCTTGTACTGTAGGCTACTCGAAAAGGCTGTATCTCTAAGTTCCTCTAGGGCTGCCAATTCTGCCTTTCTCTGATCTCCTACACTCTCTGGATCCAAAAATATCTCAGTAACAACCCATAGTGACTTATGCTTCAGCTCAACTGGTAAGTGGCATGGCTTGCCATAAACAAGTTGGAATGGAGATGTACCCAATGGAGTTTTGAAGGACGTCTGATATGCCCACAAGACCGAGTCCAAAAGCTGTGACCAATCCTTTCGGTCTGGGTGTACTACCTTCTGCAATATAGTCTTAATCTCCCTGTTGGAAACCTCAGCAAGACCATTCATCTGTGGGTGATAAGGAGTGACAACTCAATGATCTATGCTGAACTCGTTAGCATGGGCCCTTACCTTGTCGTTGATAAAATGAGTCCCCCCATCTGATATCAACACTCTAGGTACCCCAAACTGTGAAATGATATTTTTCCTCAAGAATTTGCTAACGGTATTAGCATCTGCGGTTCGGGAGAGGATGGCCTCAACCCAACGACTCACATAATCTACAGCAAGCAAGATATATTCAAATCCCCGACTCTTAGGAAATGGGCCCATGAAATCGATGCCCCATGCATTAAAAATGTCACAGAAATGAATGGGCTGCATCAGCATCATATCTCTCTGTCCACAAGTGCCCATTTTCTGACAGTCAGTACATCTCTTCACGAATTCATCTGAATTCTTGAAGAGGCTAGGCCACCAAAGGCCGGATTGAAGCACCTTTTGTGATGTCTGTCTCCTAGAATGATGTCCTCCTGCCTCAAGCTTGTGGCAATATGTGAGGACGCTATGCTGTTCTTCTTGAGGAATACACCGTCTCTAGATGCTATCCCCCCTCATGATAAAGGGTGGAATTTTCTCAATGGTACGACTTGGCCTTCGCAAGAAAGGTCTCAAGTCGCTGTTTGGCCAATCTTGTGGGACTTTCTCGTGACAAGATAGTTCACAATATCGGCATACCATGGAAGTGAGGTGATAGCAAGGATCGCCTCATCTGGGAATGCCTCAGTAATAGGTGTCATTTGATACAAATCCTTAAGGTTCTCTATACGGGAGAGGTGATCCGCCACCACATTTTTAACTCTAGGTTTATCCTCAATCTCAATGTCAAATTCCTAGAGTAGAAGGATCCATCTGGTCAATCTGGCTTTGACATCCTTCTTTACTATTAAGTATCGGATGGCGATGTGATCAGTATAAATAGTCACTTTAGATCCAAGAATGTAAGATCGAAACATATCCAAGGCAAAGACTACAACTAGCATCTCCTTCTCTGTGACTGTGTAGTTCCGCTGAGCGGCATTCATTGTTCGGCTAGCGTACTGAATGGCAAAAGGCGCTCCATCTCTCCTTTGTCCAAGCACAACCCCTACGACAAAATCAGAAGCATCCATCATGATCTCGAATGGGAGAGACTAATCAGGCGGCTAAAGGACAGGAGCCTCGACAACTAGATTCTGGAGAGTCTCAAATGATGAAAGACACTTATCATCAACAAGGAACTCGGTGTCTTTTATCAACAAATCAGTGAGCGGTCGGGCAATTTTGCTGAAGTCCTGTATGAACCGTCGGTAAAAGCTGACATGCCTCAGAAAAGACTGCAACTGTCGTAAATTGGACGGTGGATTGAGTTTTTTGATGATATCCACCTTGGCCGGGTCGACCTCCATGCCCCTGTTGGAGATGATGTGGCCAAGGACCGTCCCTTGAGTCACTATGAAGTGACTCTTCTCCCAAGATAGGACTAAGTTGACCTCAATGCAACGCTGAAGTACTCGATCTAGGTAATCAAGACATGTATCAAAACTATCACCGTAGACCGAGAAGTCATCCATGAAGACCTCTAAAAATTCACCAACCATGTCTGAGAAAATAGAGAGCATGCACCTTTGGAATGTAGCCGGATCATTACATAATCCAAAGGGCATCCGTTTAAAAGCATACGTCCCAAACGGACAGGTGAAAGTTGTTTTCTCTTGATCTTCGGGCACTATGGCCACTTGGTTGTATCCCGAATACCCATCAAGAAAGTAGTAGTAACTCTTCCCAGCTAATCTCTAAATGATCTAACCTATGAATGGTAGCGGGAAGTGATCCTTCTTGGTAGCCTGGTTCAATCGTCTGCAGTCCACACAAACCCTCCAGGAAGTGGGTACTCGGGTAGCTATCTCCTCTCCAGACTCGTTCACAACTGTAGTGATACCCATCTTCTTGGGTACCACATGCAATGTACTAACCACTTGGAGTCGGAGATGGGGTCGACAAAATCGGCGCTCCACCACTTAGATGTTTCCTTCATGACCACATCTCGAAGATTTGGGTTCAGCCATCGCTGGAACTCATGCGAGGGCTTGACGTCTTCTTCGAGATAAATGTGGTGGGAGCACAGGGTCGGACTTATCCCCTGGAGATCAGCTACACTCCATCCTATTGCCTTGCGGTTTCTTTCAAGAACCTCCATCAAACGAGATTCTTGGACTTCAATCAAATCCGTTGAGATAATGACTGGGAACATATCTGGCTCACCCACAAGGAATCTATACTTCATGCTCTGTGGCAAGGTCTTCAATTCTGGGCAAGTGGGAGCTTGTAAATTTGACTTCTGGAATATCAGAGTGAATGCTACCAGATCTGTGTGTGAGAACTCTCGCTGCAATGGAAAGTCGGGCGAAGATGGCTCTACTGGTATATCTGTCAACGGACCTTGTGACGAGTCCGTAAAAGCCGCGTTAAGGAGTTGTTTTTAATGTTCGTGCGTAAAATAATTAATTGTCGTTCGTTGTAGACGGCGATCGGAAACAGTCAAGAAATAACCACAAATGTTTAATCAATTTTATTAAAGTGGTTTTATGTTTATTTTACTTGGGCAAGTCCCAAGGTCGATCACAAGGAGGCAAAGGAACAACCTAGAGTTGTGTCTATCCAATTTTAGTTCGGTTTTCAAGACGGTATTTTTTTGGAATTTTTCAATGCAATATGAGATGCAAAATGCAATTTCGGCCTATTTTAGGGACTAAAATGTAAATTTCAATCAAACGATGTCCGAAAAATACGAAACTTGGCCGAGATGTAAAATATGATGAAATGAGTATTCTGTATTTTTTTTGGAATTTTCTGATGTAATATGAATTTTTACGAATTTTTAAATACAAACAGAATGATTTTCAATATTTAATTATAATAAATATTAAACCTACTTATTTTCAAGAGATAAAATTATCTAAGATCCATCACTAAGTGATGGATCTCAGAAAAATCCTAAATATCGAAAATGTGGGGTATAATACCTATTAAAAATTAAATAGTGAATTATCAAAATGATTTTTACAGAGCAAATTATGCAACAAATGCAAAGATTTTTGGGCACAATGTTAATTACAATGAACTCTACACTATGTGATTTTTCGGGGAATTTTAGAGCAACGGTTAATTAACTATGAATTTCAGAGCTCAAATTGGGCAAAGTATGCAAATTTCCACAAAATAATTATTTATTAATTAACCATCAATCATAAAAATACCCACAATATCAAAGTGTAGAGAGTCAATTAACAAACATCATGCCATTTTTAGATTAATAAAATGCTGCAAGAAAGAGGTCCAAAATAGGGGGAAACACAGGGGTATAAGTGCAATATAAATGAAATAAATAAATAAGCAGAGGGGGACCTAAATGTAATTACCTAAACTGGGGGGGGGGTTTCTGCAATTTTGCCAGAGGAGCACGTGCATAGCACGTGCCCTCTGGGCAGTGGTCTGGAATGCAAATATGAAGGAATCCCGGGCCCTTTCTGTAAAATCTCCACGGTGTCACGTGCTAGGCACGTGACTTTGGACTTCAGTGCAAATAGGCGGTCGTCCGGGGTGCTGGATGCAATTGACCCAAAGGTCACGTGCTCTGCACGTGACCCCTGGGGATGAGAATGGGCCGTTGAAGTTCCCTCGGCACGTGCTTCTCACGTGTGAGGGCCTCGGGACTCGTGCCCGGTGGTGCAGCGGCGTAGGTGGAGGAGGGCCGGCGGTGCGGTACCCCGAGCAGGCTGGTGGCGCGAAAGTCGGTGGCTCGATACAGGGGCGGAGCGGCGGATGGTGCGGCGTCGAGGCAGAGCAGCTCAAGGCGGAGGAGGCGCTCGCGGGAGGGACGTGACGTCGGCCTCCCTCTGGCCGACACACGGCCTAGAGGGTGGCGTAGGAGGCGGCCTCGTGGCTGGAGATGTCGGCGATGGCGAGGCGCTGCGGTCGGAGGATCTTGGGGGCAGAGATGTTGCGGCGTCAGCTCCTGGCGATGGAGGCAATGCGGAGGTCGATGGAGTGGTGGAGCTTGGCGGCGGAGCTGTTGCGGCGTCGGAGGCGGAGGTGTAGGGCGGAGACGGAGGCAGTGATGGGTCGTAGTTGACGTCGTGGTCGGAGAAGAAGATGGTTGAAGGCGGAGTCGTAGGCGGTGGCGGTGGTTGGTGAAGAAGTCGGTCGTGGGGCTCGACGGTGTCCCGGAGCAGAGCAGTAATGGCTGTAGCCTGCTGCGATGAGGGGCATGGCCCTCGGATCTCGCCGGAGAGGGCCACGCGGAACTGTCACCTCCGGTGGCGGTAATGGAGCGCAATCGGCGGATAGCCCTCTGGAGGGTCGGCGATGGAGTTTAAATGGGGGAGAGGCTGGAGATCTCGGGGCAGCGCGAGGATAGAGGAGCGGCGGTTGCGGAGGGATGGCGAGGAGGCGGTCGTTGCGAGGTTGACGGAGGCGCGGCGTTAGGTGGCGCAGGACTCAGGGTCCGTTGGGATGAGGGCGACGGCCAGCGGCCGTTCGATCGGCTGCTGATCGAACGGCCGCGGATGGAACACGTGGCAGGTCCAAAGGGGAGGAGGCGTGGCACGTGCGACGCACGTGCGGGCGCTTTTATTTTTTTTTAAATTTTTTTTATAAAAACGAAATTAAAAAATGCTAAAAACCGCTGACACGTGGCGGCCTCTGGGGCTGCCACGTGTCAGCTCCAGATAAATCGAAAAAAATAGTAAACAACCTCGGATCGAAAAAGTTTCTTCACGAAAAATGCTCGTCTCGACGAGATCTACAACTTTCATGAAGACATCAAAGCCAAATTCGGTCAAATGTAAAAAGTAAATTTTTGGGGTATCCCATTACATAGAATACCTTGATTTTTGGGTTTTCTAATTTTTTTTGTCATTTTTAAAACAAGATAAAAATCCGAAAAAATATGGAAAACTCAAAGATAAATAAAAGACACCTAAATCTATTTTTTTGGATTTTTAATGATAAAGAAAATATTTACATAAAATATAGGTCAGAAAACCGTGAAAAATACAATGTACAAAAGAGGCCCCAAAACCCAACTTTCACATACGAGCTCCGATTCACTTAAACTTGGTCTTGTTTTGAAGGTAATTGAATGTGCATTAGTTCAAAAGTGAGTAGGATCAAATCAGACACTAGATGGAGAAGATATGAGGCTTTTAGTCCGAAAATCCTGAAATTAGGGTTTGGGTTTTTGGTCCACTTAACAGGGTTAGTGATTTTTTTTGTATTTTTTATTTATTCTTGTCAGTTATGCGTACACAGTGGAGGTGAGTTTGTGACATTCGGAGTTAGTATGGAGGAGTTAAAAATAGGGGAAGTTAGGCCATTTACAGGTCATTTTTGGCTTGGATTTTTGGCTTCTTATTTTATGCAGAAATTAATGCTAAAATGCAATTCTTATGAAATCATGCCTAAATGCTAATTATGCGAAATAAATGCAGAAATGCAGTTGATTTTTAGGGACTTGAGCTTAACTAATGAGACTTAGAGTGATGAATCCGAGATTCATCATCCCCCTATACTTAAACCATGCTCGTCCCTGAGCATCAAAAAGGAATGCCATGAAGTGAAATGAGACTGGGTTCCATACCAAGACCATGAACTGAAGGTGAAAGTGAAACTAAACTCGACCTTTGGATTTATAATATGGTGGAACTTCTGTGAGACTTAGAATTTTAAAATCAACAGTCCTCAAGTTCTACACATCATTGCCACAGTTTCGGCTCAGAAGTCATCTTAGATCAATCCTCTTCCCAAAGTATACCCTATGAACATTGAATAACCGACTCAAGTGTGTGAGTTTTTAGCTCTTCCCATCCAGACTGCCGGACTACCATGCTCCTCTCCTCTCCAGTAACTCGTCCTCGGGGAGTCAGGAATTTCCTTCTAAGGTCTGTCGCGCTGTGTTCACAATCGAATGAGGGAGAAGATAGAAGAAAGAGAAAAGAACTGGAGGGTGGCCAATGTAGTCACCTCTCCTTGTGAAGATGGCCAGTGTAGCCGAGTCTCCACCAAGATCTGCAGGTTTTTGAAGCTTGGACCTTTTTGGTCGGATTTTTATTTGGTAGAATGCTTCTTTGTATTTGGAATTTTTGGTGGTTCTGCTTGGATCTTGTTGTGCCCCTATGGATATAGAATCTTTTTGTTCCGTACATTTTTTTGGGGTCTTAGAAAAAAATTTGTGCCCAGCCGTCCATCCCTTTTCCGAAGCTTTATTTCAACCCGTACTCTGGTCTTTAGATTTCCACGCTACCAGAAAAGAGACTCACACAGTCATCCATCATCCCGTCTGGTTTGAGCTAAGTGCATAGTGCGAGAGTGCGAATTAATTCCCTATTCTAGAGTTGTACCCAGAATGAAGAGACCAGGTTAGACACTAAGAGTCAAATGCTGTACATTGTCATGTGGAACTTAAGGAATTAAGTCAGAAAGACCTGAAGCTCTTAAAATCCTATTTCTCGGTGAAGTTCCTCTGAAAATTAGGTGGATTAAGGTCAAGCCCAGACCACTCTCGGTTTTCTGTTCATAACTTGGTTCTGAACCCAATGACTTTTCACAGATGCAAATGCATGTAATGTTGAATGAAGTGTAGGTGTGTGCAATGTAGACACATTTTTTTTGAATTTTTTTTGACATTTTATGCAAGAATTTTTTTATGCAGAAAATGGAATAAGAAGCCTCTTTTTTTTTTCAAAAATTTTGGGCAAGTCAGTGTTAGTAGCAAAACTCTCTTTTTTTTCTTCTTTTTTTTGTTTTTTTTTGTTTGTTTGTTTTTTTTCAAGTTAGTACCCACCCCGTAAATACATATAGACTTACGCGCAAGTACGAGATATGGGTAAACTATATACAAAGTATATATACAGACCCCCCTATACTTAGCGAGTGCTGTGTCCTCAGAGCACAAGAAGCGTAAAGAAGACATAGCTCGGGCTAAGCGTAAGGGAGTGAAAAAAAATGAAAAGAAAAATGAAGCGATCGGGATATGTGAATGAAGAGAGTATATACAGGTGGAGGTCGGTTCCCCCTATACTTAGGCTCTGATCAGCCTAAGTATGGAAGCAGGGTGGAAATGGAGTGATCGGGAGTTAGGAGAAGAATGATATATACAGATGGCATCGGTCCCCCCCTATACTTAGGCCTTGGCCTAAGTAAAGGAAGAAGTTGCACAAGGAGACCGATGTGATCGGGAGGGAGGGTGGGTAGCCGATGATTAAGGCGGTTTTCGGCTGATCTTCTTGTGAGCCTGTGGTGGGAGATCGTAGTGATGAGTCGGAGATGAGGCATATGATTCCCAACTACAATCAGTGTCATCCTCAGAAAAATCATGATGGATAGATGAAGTGTTTGAGTCAGATGAAAGATATCCATTATCAGAGTTATCCTCAGAGGAGTAGTATTTGAAAGTGGACATACTCCAAGTATTCTGGTCTTTTTGTTTCTTCAGTTGTTTCCTCTGACTTCGTTCCTTCTTGGGGTCAGTCGGTTTGTCCTCAGATGAGTACTCAGAAGCACCGGTCTCAGTCAGCTCATACGAAAGAATTCCAGTGTACTTGAAGAATGCAGGAGCATCAGCTTTGGATGAGTAGTAGTTAGGAACGGGAGTTGTCCAACGAGGATTGAATTTTGGATCCTTACGAAGATATGGCTTTAGGGCTGCCGAACAGACTTCACTCATGTAAACCATCTTTTCCGGACCTGATGAGGGATCATCAACTGATTCCTCTTCCGAAAGGTCAAAGGTGACTCTCTTTTTAGTTCGTCGTGAAGGTGTCGATTCACTCGAATATCCAGATGAATAGCCATTTGAATTTTCCTTGGTTGGTGCTTGGTTTGCGTGATTGCTCTTAGTCTCCCGAATGTTTGAGCACTCTCGATTTGGAATGATTTGGTCAAGATATTCAGAGAATGTTGCTCCAGGGTGTGACCATGCATATGTCTCAGGATCGTAGTAGAAAGATTTGTCTATTTTGAGATACTCGGGGATTTGAATATTGGGGAGAGTCTCTGCATGTTCTTTCTCAATTGATTTGATGTTGGCGCATTCCTGTGTCGAGTTGATGTAATCCATGTAGTTAGAGTAGGTTGACCCAGGGTGTGCCCATGCATAAATCTCCGGATCATATGATTCATATACATGATTCTCCATGGTGAGAGCGGCTGGGAATGGAGCAGGGGGGAGATTTTCTACACCAATAGTCTCATCAACAACTGCTATCTCAGGTGTAGTTGCGGGGTAGGGCTCTTCTACCGCTTCATGGTTACGGTTGTTGGGGACTTCGTGGGTTGCCTCAGAAGATCGTGGTTCCTCAAAGATAGGGTCAGATTTAAGTGCTTCCAATGCTGTGAAATTGATTTCCCGAGTCTCACAATCGATACTTACCTTGGCCAATGCCAAGAATGGCTTTCCGAGAATGATTGGAGACTGGGTGAATTCTCCTTGATGCTCAATATCAATGATCGTGAATTCTACTTTGAGCGGAGCACCTTGGAATTTCATGATGACAGAAATGGTTCCTCTCGGCCTTTTTATTGATCGGTCCGCCAATTGAATAATCTCTCGTATCTTCCGAATAGGTCCAAGTTGGAATTCATGGAATACAGAGGTCGGGAGGATATTAATTGGTGAATCATCATCAATCCGAGCATGGGTGAAAATTGTGTCTTTGATTTCGCAGTCAAATCTGGGCAACCGCTTCACTATGCGGCTCTTGGTTTTTCTCCTCAACACCAAGGAGGTAGCCATTGACAAAATATGTCTTTCAGTCTTTGTTCGTATCCTACCCGACTTTTTGTTCATTAATTTATCGGTTATAAATCTTTTAAGGTCGGGGAAGTGTTCAATGGCCTGTATAAAGGGAAGTTCAAACATCAAACGTTTCTCCAGTGCTTCCCGTATAGTCGGATCCAAATTCCTCAGATCGTCTTCAGTTTCAATTTTTATGAAATTTTCTGAATTTTCAATTTTTTTTAGATTTTCAAATGTTTCCATTTTTTGGTATTTTCTGGGTGGTGTGGGGGTGTGGTGTGTTCTTCAGATGAGTCGGGGCTCTGGTGTTCAGCAGCATAATCATTTTCAGAATTGTCCATAGGTCCCTGAATATCCTCAGATCCAGTTATTTCCTCATTCATTTTACTGTCCGAGCCACCATAGAATGCGATGAATCGATCGGTAAATTTTTGAAATCTCTCCTCTATTGAGATGAATATCTTATTTATCCTCGAAATATCCTCCTCAAGATTCGGTTCATAATTAATTATGGGAGCAGTAGGTGTATGTTCGATGATTTCATCTTCCATTTTTCCCTTTGTGCTGAGAGGAGAGCTTCTTGGAATATCCGAAATATGATTATTATTTTCTGAAAATTTCTCCTCAAAAATAATGGAAGGAGGCTGCTCATATGGTTCAGACATGTGTTGTTGATTGGTCAGACCTTGATATTGTGGAGTCAACATACAGGGTTTATGTGTTTCTAAGTGGTCAGTCCAATCCTATGTATGAGTATCATGTCTGACGAGGGGTCTATCATGGTCAATCCAATGTCGATGATTATTCAGTGCATGTCTATCCATCTGAGTTTGGTCTCTCTTCCAGTCATGAGATTTGAAGGGATTTTGATCTTGAAAAGTTTCATTGGCGAGAAACTGAGAATAAGACGATTCGGTCCACGATGGTAGGTGGTCATTTATGGTTGGATGGTTCGAATAGAAATTTAATGAGGAGGCCGAATTTATCTGCGGGTGAAAGCCTCCTGCAAATGTTGGAGGATTATTGAAAGAAGGGGATTGAGTTGATTTGGGTCTAACCGAAACAAATTCATTTTCATAGTATAGCTCTGATGGGTGTTCGGTCATTTTTGAGAGGAACGGGGAGTTGGATCTGCGAGAGTTTTTGGACAAGAGTTCCATTATGAGGTTTAAATCAAGAGAGGGAAGAGATGATTGCATGGGATAGTCAAGAGAATTTTTATCGAATGTGCGGCTATTGATCTTGAAATTGGTTCACGCACACCAATGCAAACACAATTCAAACCCCGGGTTCACCAACTCACACAATGAAGCCGTAAGAGTTTGGCTATTATCTTTTCAATTTTAGTTGGTGATAAATTCAATCTTGCAAGCCGTTTAAACGAGCTGTTAGGTTTGGAGCTGGGCTCTATCCTAGTGTGCGTTTCTCTCCTCGCTGCAAGATAAAATCAAACAATGTCGGGGTTGCTCTCCCGCAGAAATTCTTGATTTTATAGGTTTTTAAGATCGGCTATATTTAGCAGTCCCAATTTTAATGAGGCGATCACTGAAGAATTTAAATGAACACAAATACATGTCTACCGTTCAGTCCCAATTTCCTTTAGATTTATGTGATAAAACAAGAGAGAGGAATTCGGGAAAAACCGATGCACGCGGAAAACTATGATGAATGCTCAGTTAGAAGACTTATAGTGCCTCCTCGCAATCTCCATGTGGGATGCAATACAGAATTTTAAAAATTTATACTAAATGCGTGCAAGCTGATGAAAACCCGCACCTAAGCAGAAAGTTCTATTAGCGGGGAAGAATTGAATTGAATTTGGCTAAGTTGAACGATTTATGTGCGTCTTGATTAAAGTGAAGTGTGGCTTAAGATCTTACGAGCACAATCAAAAATATAAAAATGCTCTAAGAGCCGTATGTGCAGGTCTATCCTAATCGCCACTCAAGTCGGGCCCCACCCTCTCCGGAGAGTGAAACAGGCCACGACACACCACAAATAAAGTTCAAGGTCTTTTTACACACGCGAGAGTCCAAACGGACACCGCTATAAATGAGTAGAAATTAAAAGTGCAGAAATTAAAAACCTAAACTCTACTCTCTCTCACGACTCGACTCGATCTTAATTTAATTGCGGTTTCTTCGGGTGTCGGTGAAGATGCGTCGGTTCCTTAAAAAACCGCTCCACGTGCGCCGGGTACCTCGCAAAAAAATAAGAGAGAGAATGTAAGAGAGTGACTCAGAAAATAATCAAAAATAAAATAAATGAAATAAATGCTTAAAAATAAATACAAGAAATAAAATGGGATTTACAGTGAAAGAATCGGGGGTCAGACTACCCGAATTCGGAAAACCAAACAAAAATTTTCAAAACAAAAAACTAAGCCGTTTGCCTCCTCGGCAACGGCGCCATCTGACGAGTCCGCAAAAGCCGTGTTAAGGAGTTGTTTTTAATGTTCGTGCGTAAAATGATTAATTGTCGTTCGTTGTAGGCGGCGATCGGAAACAGTCAAGAAATAACCACAAATGTTTAATCAATTTTATTCAAGTGGTTTTATGTTTATTTTACTTGGGCAAGTCCCAAGGTCGATCACAAGGAGGCAAAGGAACAACCTAGAGTTGTGTCTATCCAATTTTTAGTTCGGTTTTCAAGACGGTCTTTTTTTAGAATTTTTCAATGCAATATGAGATGCAAAATGCAATTTCGGCCTATTTTAGGGACTAAAATGTAAATTTCAATCAAACGATGTCCGAAAAATACGAAACTTGGCCGAGATGTAAAATATGATGAAATGAGTATTCTACAATTTTTTTGGAATTTTCTGATGTAATATGAATTTTTTACGAATTTTTAAATGCAAACAGAATGATTTTCAATATTTAATTATAATAAATATTAAACCTACTTATTTTCAAGAGATAAAATTATCTAAGATCTATCACTAAGTGATGGATCTCAGAAAAATCCTAAATCTTGAAAATGTGGGGTATAATACCTATTAAAAATTAAATAGTGAATTATGCAAAATGATTTTTACAGAGCAAATTATGCATTAAATGCAAAGATTTTTGGGCACAATGTTAATTACAATGAAATCTACACTATGTGATTTTTCGGGGAATTTTAGAGCAACGGTTAATTAACTATGAATTTCAGAGCTCAAATTGGGCAAAGTATGCAAATTTCCACAAAATAATTATTTATTAATTAACCATCAATCACAAAAATACCCACAATATGTCAAAGTGTAGAGAGTCAATTAACAAACATCATGCCATTTTTAGATTAATAAAATGCTGCAAGAAAGAGGTCCAAAATAGGGGGGAAACACAGGAGTATAAGTGCAATATAAATGAAATAAATAAATAAGCAGATGGGGACCTAAATATAATTACCTAAACTGGGGGGGGGGGTTCTGCAATTTTGCAAGAGGAGCACGTGCATAGCACGTGCCCTCTGGGCAGTGGTTTGGAATGCAAATATGAAGGAATCCCGGGCCCTTTCTGTAAAATCTCCACGATGTCACGTGCTAGGCACGTGACTTTGGACTTCAGTGCAAATAGGCGGTCGTCCGGGGTGCTGGATGCAATTGACCCAAAGGTCACGTGCTCTGCACGTGACCCCTGGGGATGAGAATGGGCCGTTGAAGTTCCCTCGGCACGTGCTTCTCACGTGCGAGGGCCTCGAGACTCGTGCCCGGTGGTGCAGCGGCGTAGGTGGAGGAGGGTCGGCGGTGCGGTACCCCGAGCAGGCTGGTGGCGCGAAAGTCGGTGGCTCAACACAGGGGCGAAGTGGCCGATGGTGCGGCGTCGAGGCAGAGGAGCTCAAGGCGGAGGAGGCGCTAGCGGGAGGGACGTGACGTCGGCCTCCCTCTGGCCGACACACGGCCTAGAGGGTGGCGTAGGAGGCGGCCTCGTGGCTGGAGATGTCGGCGATGGCGAGGCGCTGCGGTCGGAGGATCTTGGGGGCAGAGATGTTGCGGCGTCAGCTCCTGGCGATGGAGGCGATGCGGAGGTCGATGGAGCGGTGGAGCTTGGCGGCGGAGATGTTGCGGCGTCGGAGGCGGAGGCGTAGGGCGGAGATGGAGGCAGTGATGGGTCGTAGTTGACGTCGTGGTTAGAGAAGAAGATGGTTGAAGGCGGAGTCGTAGGCGGTGGCGGTGGTTGGTGAAGAAGTCGGTCGTGGGGCTCGACGGTGTCCCGGAGCAGAGCAGTAATGGCTGTAGCCTGCTGCGACGAGGGGCGTGGCCCTCGGATCTTGCCGGCGAGGGCCACGCGGAGCTGTCACCTCTGGTGGCGGTAATGGAGCGCAATCGGCGGATAGCCCTCTGGAGGGTCGGCGATGGAGTTTAAATGGGGGAGAGGCCGGAGATCTCGGGGCAGCGCGAGGATAGAGGAGCGGCGGTTGCGGAGGGCTGGCGAGGATAGAGGAGCGGCGGTTGCGGAGGGCTGGCGAGGAGGCGGTCGTTGCGAGGTTGACGGAGGCGCGGCGTTATGTGGCGCAGGACTCGGGGTCCGTTGGGATGAGGGCGACGGCCAGCGGCCGTTCGATCGGCCGCTGATCGAACGGCCGCGGATGGAACACGTGGCAGGTCCAAAGGGGAGGAGGCGTGGCACGTGCGGAGCACGTGCGGGCGCTTTTAAATTTTTTTTTTATAAAAACGAAATTAAAAAGTGCTAAAAACCGCTGACACGTGGCGGCCTCTGGGGCTGCCACGTGTCAGCTCCAGATAAATCGAAAAAAAATTGTTTTGTAAAATCAAAAAGAAATAGTAAACGACCTCGGATCGAAAAAGTTTCTTCATGAAAAATGCTCGTCTCGACGAGATCTACAACTTTCATGAAGACATCAAAGCCAAATTCGGTCAAATGTAAAAAGTAAATTTTTGGGGTATCCCATTACATAGAATACCTTGATTTTTGGGTTTTCTAATTTTTTTTGTCATTTTTAAAATAAGATAAAAATCCGGAAAAATATGGAAAACTCAAAGATAAATAAAAGACACCTAAATCTAATTTTTTGGATTTTTAATGATAAAGAAAATATTTACATAAAATATAGGTCAGAAAACCGTGAAAAATACAATGTACAAAAGAGGCCCAAAACCCAACTTTCACATACGAGCTCCGATTCACTTGAACTTGGTCTTGTTTTGAAGGTAATTGAATGTGCATTAGTTCAAAAGTGAGTAGGATCAAATCAGACACTAGATGGAGAAGATATGAGGCTTTTAGTCCGAAAATCCTGAAATTAGGGTTTGGGTTTTTGGTCCACTTAACAGGGTTAGTGATTTTTTTGTATTTTTTATTTATTCTTGTCAGTTATGCGTACACAGTGGAGGTAAGTTTGTGACATTCGGAGTTAGCATGGAGGAGTTAAAAATAGGGGAAGTTAGGCCATTTACAGGTCATTTTTGGCTTGGATTTTTGGCTTCTTATTTTATGCAGAAATTAATGCTAAAATGCAATTCTTATGAAATATGCCTAAATGCTAATTATGCGAAATAAATGCAGAAATGCAGTCGATTTTTAGGGACTTGAGCTTAACTAATGAGACTTAGAGTGATGAATCTGAGATTCATCACCTGGCTCACTCTCCGCCCTAGATGTCGGCTCGGTAGGCACCAGACACAGTAAATATTCATCGAACTACTGCCAGTCAAAATCGGTGTCTGTGTCTGAGGAATCTGAATCTGAAGCGCATGAGATAAAATCATCTTCGCTATCCTGATCATGATAAACAACCTCTACTGTATCATGTGCCATGAGTGTGCTCTTTGAACTCTCATCTGCCATGATATGTGAATCTTCACTGTCTGAAGATGTGGCAAGAGCTCGTGATGCAGGATATGCCCAAACTACTTCATAATCTTTAATCACAAAGTCACACTCCTGGTGGATGTCTAGTTCTGCATCTGTCATCTGCTATGAGTCGGTCATCTGATCTGAGCACTCTGAATCTCTGGCTCTGGTCTCCTCGATCGTCTCTATTTGTACACTTTCACCCTCGATGCGAAAGTTTACCTTCCCACTATCATGGTCGGACACCACATTGGCTGTAGCTAAGAAAGGTCTTCCTAAAATGATGGGGGCATCGATTACACGTTCATGGATCTCCATGTTTAGTACAACAAAGTCCACGGGGAATTTCAAGCCCTGAATTGTGACACCAACGTCCTTAAGTAACCCCTTTGGCCTCTTAACAGATCTATCAGCAAACTGAAGGATCGTCCTGCTCTGTCTAAGAGGGCCAAACTCGAATCGATCGAGTAGGGCAGCCGGGAGGAGGTTAATCAAAGAACCGCTGTCCAATAGAGTACGATCGAATTACTGCTCATGAATGTGGCATCTGACATATGGAGCTCCTGCATCAGGTCTCTCGGCTGGCAATTGGTTCTGTATAGCGAAGCAAGTGGCATGTGTAAGCACATGGATTTCTGCATTACGATTCCTCTTCTTCCTATGTACATTGGTCTTCTCTCTCAAGTGCTTCTGTAAGAGAGGGATGTGCTCTAGTGCCTCATGTAGAGTCAACTGGATATGAAATCTGTCAATCACATGTTGGCTGAACTCTAACTGTTATATTTTTTTTGGATTTTCTATTTTCTTCCCTTGCCCTAAGCGGAGTGCTTAAGGGAAGGGGATAGCCGGACCCTCCTCAGATAGAGGGTCAGGAAGAGGTTCCTGCTGCTGAGAAGGACTGGAGCCCATTAAGAGTTATCATGCAACACATATGGACTCGGAGTAGATGAAGAAACCTTTCCTTTATTCATTTTTTGTTATTTTTAATAATGTCCTGTGATACATAGATAGGAGGAAACACAACTGGACTAGAAATGGTGGCATCAACACCACCCATGGCATCTGTCTTTGTGGAATCAACATCATATCTAATAGTGGCATCGATACCACCAACTGCATCTGGAGAAATGACGGCCTCAGTACCGTCGATAGGATCATTATCCTTGGTGGCGTCAGTACCACCGTCATCAACATCATCAGCGGCATCAACACCGCTATCCTCCTCATCTGACGCTCTGGAATCGTCATGGGGCTATCGTTTAGACGAGGCACCGCCGGCTGGCCTTCTACCGCTCCTAAGTGTCACAAAATCAACATCAATTATATAGGAAGAAATATCACCCAATGAATCACTAGGAGTGGTAGTCTCTGTAAACTGTACCTGCTCAGACTTCCTCTTCATATTATTCGGATTTGGTTCAATCTGAGTGGGTATGGCGGCTTTGCCTTTAACTATTTCCCTTTTCTCTTGCCTGAACTCGTCCATTTCCCGCCCGAAGGATGCCTACTGATCTGAGAGTAGGCGGGCTAAGTCATCAAGGGATGGTTTCTCATAGGTTGGTCCATGAGAACCGGACAGGTTGCCTCGCTGGAAATAAGGCTGGCTCTGCTGGTACCGATGAGGGGAAGGCTGAGAATACTGTTGAGGCTGTTGTTGCTTCCACTACTGTCCCTGATGTTGGGGATGAGGATCCGATTGGTAGTACTGCTGTGGCTGGGAGTATTGGGGCTGCTGTTGCTGGCTGCTCTATCCACATGGAGCTGGAGGCTGCTGCTGGGATGAAGTACCTCCATTGGACCACCTGAATCTAGGATGATCCCGGTGTATCCCGAGCTGCTGCCGGTCATACCAAATCCCATTGACTTCCATCAATGGCTCCTGCTCGTAAGGGGTCGGGGGAAGAACTTCCAGTGGCTGATCCGGCTGATACACCACCATCTGAGTGTCCGGAGATGGTGGTGGTTGAGAATAGTACTGCTGCAACTGCTGAACCGGCTCTGCCTGAATGTGACGAACCTGGCGATACTGGGCAGATGGCTGGAAAGAGTTGTTGCTGCTGGGATCAGCTCATGACCTAGGATGAGGCTGAGAAGCTGCTTGTGCCTCCTGGAGACATAAGATGTGGGTCTCCAGGTCACTAAGAGTCTGTGCCAATTGATCTATCTGTGTCATGCTCTGGCCACTGCTTCTTCTCTATTATCTCTATGCGGTCCAACTTCTCACTGATAATACCCATATCAGCAGCTGAAGATTCTGCCTGTGCTGCTGCTGCTGACGAAGAAATAGGTGGACCAGCATCAACCCGTGCTATCCTCTGATAGGACACGACCTTGGGTGAGGGTTTTCCCTGAACGTAGAGTCTAGTCTGGGACATCACTGTGTAGTTTTCAGCCAGCTCCTCATAGATGGCTCAGACCTGGTCTTCGTCCTTGGCGAAGTAGGAACCCCCACAAGAAGCGTTAACAAGCCCCTGTAGCTTCGGTGTCAGCCCACAAAAGAAATTCTGAACAAGATTGGGCTTGGATATGTCATGGTGTGGACACCGGTTGATGAGCTCACGAAATCGATCCCACGCCTCATTAAACTGCTCATTGGGGATCATGGAGAAGTTGTTTATCAGAGCTCGTGCTGCGTTGGTCCGGCCGAGTGGATAGTACTTGTTCAAGTACTCGGTCCGGAGCTGCTCCCAAGTGGTAACATATCTCCCAAAATCCCTTATAAAACGCCTGCATATAACACTAACTCCATATTCTTACTAACTTGCATTTGTATATAAATATTGTACACTTCTTACTAATTTTAACCTAAAATAAATAAATAAAGAAAGAAAGGAAAAATAAAGAAAAGAAAATAAAAAAATAAAGAAAATAAAATAAAAAAGGAAGACTATATACAGGCTGACCCAAACCCTGAGAGAAGGTCAAGACTTGACCTGATCGACCAAGAACAAAGTAGGGGGAGATAGGGTCCTTAAACAGAAAATAAAAAAAAGTGTGTGTTGTTGTAAATACTTCTCACTTATTTTGTGTATATCTGTATAAAAATAACATTAATTTATTTGTGCTTAATTGACCTCAAATCAAATAACTTTCAAAACCAAAGTTGTAAATAAAAATGTGTCCTAATTAATAAAAATGATTGCACAATTAAATCTTGTACAGAATAAAAGTAACTACACTTGGAAAAAGCCACTAAGCACTAATTGAAAGACCAATTCTGACCCCATATGGCTCAAATTGAATCAATCTCACTTCCATTGGATTCGAAATTAAATTATCTTTAAAATGGCTATATTTTCATAATTTTTGGAGTTACGGTTGAAAAGTCGGTTTTCTAGGGTGGTTTGCGCAATTTTCCCATGTATTTTGTGCATATTGTATTTATATATATATTTGTAAATTATTTTTACTAATAATTTTAATATAAAAATAAAAAAATTAAAAAAACTAAAAAATGAGTTCTTAAAACATAAGAAAGGCTAATTTCCTCATTTACCCTTGTATGTAATCTCATATATGTATATAGTATATGTATATAGTTGTTATTTTTAATTAACCTCCATACAAAAATAAAAAAATAACTTTTTTTAATCCAAATCAATAAAGTGATGAAAATTCAAAAAAATCAGATTATTTTGTAAATATTTTTATGTCTTTTATTTTATCTCATTTCATCTCTCTTATCTCTTCCACAAAAAAATTCAAAAATTCATTTCAATTTTCATCTCTCTTATCTCTTCCACCAAAAAATTCAAAAAAATTCAAATTTCATTCTATCTTTTCTATTTATATGGCTCATTCTCCCTCATTTCAACTCGATCAATCTTTAGAAAGAGGAGCCCGATCTCTGAGAGAAAATTTCGTCGAGAATAGTGCCTAGCCTCCGAGCCGTCCGGTGACAGCGAGTCGGCCTTGTCGAGGCGATCACGGTCCTTTTCCGCTCCTAAGGTGAAATTCACCATTTTCTTATTTTTATCTAAGTTAATCGTAGTTTATTTCTCGTATTTTTATCTCGTTGTCGTTTTTTTTGTTTATCTAGATCTTAAAATCCGCCACGATTTATTCCACCACCGACTCGATTTTTCATCTCACTTTCTCGATCTCCACGTGTTCTATTTCTATCGTCCACGATCTCTCAACTCCGGCTTCATACAGTGGCCGGAGATCGGATTCGATTCTTCCATTTTTCTACAGATCCCCCATTCATTTTCCGATTTGCAGGATCATTTATAAAAAAACAAAAAAAATAAAAAAAATAAAAAAAGAATTTCTTTATCCTATTTGTTTTCCTTCTTAATTCCTATTTTCGGATTTAAAAAAAAATAAAAAAAGTTTTTTATTAGTTATTTCTCTTTACATCACACACAATAAAAAAATACACATTTTTTTTAAATCTTCCATCAGGCAGCGGGGTCGCCACCACCATCGCCCAACAACTGGCCGCCAGCATCCGCCGCACCTCCCGCAGGCTCCCTCCTCCGCCTCAACGCGCGCCTTCCGCCTGCGCCTCCACATAGCACACAGATCGCCGCCGCGCCTCCAAGCACCCAGAGCCACCCCCGCCACGAAGACGCTGATGAATCTCCATTTCATCACCTTTATTCTATCATTTTGGCCTTAAAAACCCCAGCAAATACATGTAAATAGCATTAATTTGTATATAATAGCATTCATTGTTTCTTGTATTTATTGTACATTAAATAAGGTTTTTAATGCCAAAATTATAGAATAAAGAGAAGAAAAAAAAAGGAATAAAATATTGCAAATATTTTATGAGCCTAACCCCGAGACCAAGGCTAGCATGGAGTTGGTCGACAAGGAATAAAGTAGGGGGAGATAAGGGCCAGCAGTATAATAAATACCTCATTTATTTATTCATCCATTTATGCATTATTGACACCTATTTTGTACATAATTATTTATTCATCAAATAAAGAAACTTTGTTCATGAAAGTTGTAGATAATAATGTAAATAAAAATACAAAATTGAGTTTGTGTAAAAATAATACACAATGAACATTTTATGCACAAAATAAAAAGCCAAAATCTCAACTTCACAGACCCATATCTTGCAAATAAAAACTCCAAATCACCCAAACTCACCTTCAATTGTATATAGCATTTCATAAACTATTTTATAAAATTGGTTTCATAATTTTTGGAGTCCATCTGTGAAAGTTAGGTTTTTGGCCCTTCTTGTACATAATACCTGAGTAAAATATTCATTCTATTCAATATTCATTATTTTTATAAATTAATATTTTTTAGAATCTTGTAAATAATGTATATAATTCATATACATATTAGCCTTAGAATAAAACCAAAAAGAATTTGTAAAATAAAATAAGTCTATGTAATATATAGGCAAAATACCTATGAGAAGGATGTACGTAAATAAAAAGAGAAAAGCATTCTTTAATTATTTCATTCTTCTATATTTTTATAATAATGTATATATTATATATATATTATTAAAAATACAAAGCTAAAATAAAAACAAATAAAACCCATTAAATAAATATAATGTATATAATATACAGGTAAAATACCTATAAATATACTTACATATACACAAACACATTTATTTAAAAAATGTAAATAAACTAATAAAAATTAAATAAAAATAAAAATACACTTATACTTACAAAAATAAGTTACAAATTTATAAAATAAGAAAATACAATAATAAAAGAAAATAAACAAAATAAAAATAAATGTATATAAATATACTTATAAATACCATATTTTAATAAAACCTTAATAAAATAATTCAAAAAAATAAATAAAAATCATAAATAAATACTACATTAATTTATGAACATTTTTTTTTATAAGTAAATTCTAAATAATTCATTTAATACGTTAAATAAATGAGTCAAGATAAGCCTGACGTGGACCAATCAGGGGCCAGGGAAAGTTGACCTCCGGTCAACTCCCCCTGCGCCTCTGACTGACCCGTCAGACCTGTCTTTTCCCCTCTTTTCTTCCCTTTTTCCCGCATGGCTCAGTAATCAATCGACAACAGTCATTTCATGAGATTTGTTCTCCTTTCATCCGTGATCCCCGCCGATCGTTTAGATCTCGTGTACATTTGTATCGCCGGCTACGACCTGATCAATAAGGGTGCTCCCCCTGTCTATAAATAAGGAACCACCGCCTCCCTCGCCAAATTTGGTCAGCTTTTCAGCCAATCCCTTCCCAGAATTCGGTCCCGGCGATGCTCCTGGTGACAGGAGGAGCTCGCCAGCACTTTGAATCGATCGGAGAGGCGGAGGTTGCACCCATGGTGGCGCTCCGGCAGCCACCCTGCTCCCTGGAGTTCCTCCAGCTATAAGAGCTGCGCCCTTTACATTTTTAGGTAGATTTTTGTTCCAGCATTTTATTTCTGTATTTATTTCGCATTTAGATTCATAGCTTAGCCTAGTTTAGGTAATTCGAAGTTCGCCGGAGCTCCGCTCCGGTGACTTCTCCACCGTGCCCTAGTTGTTTTCCGACCACCATTTCATTGCCATTTTGTTCCCCTACGCCTTCTCCACCATCCAGCCACCTTGTCCAACCGGATTCGCTTCTGAATCCGCGAATCGAAGTTCCTCCACCGCCCTTCGCCGGAGCTTCTTCGCTTGCCTTCATCCCTGTGCTTTCAGCTTCAAACCCCGGGTCGAGGGTGACGCCCTCGAGCCCCTCTACCTTCCTGTGCAGGTTAGGTGCGAAGAAAGGCACCAGGAGACGTTTTCCATGCGGGCGGAGGCACCTGGAGCGCCGCTTCTTCTTTCGAGCTCGTGGCGGCGCTACGGTGTGCCTCCGACTGATCAGACACCTCCGGACGATAGAGCAACCCTCCAGGAAGCGAACGGGACCTTCAGGAGCAGCGATGGTCGGCCGGAGAGCGAGATCCGAGCGGGAGAGCTCGCCCCGGCGAGTCTTCTTCCCTGTTCTTCCACGCGTCCTCTCCGCCGTTGGATGACGACGAAGGCCCAGATCAAGCAGCAGCCGTCCGATGGAGAGATGCTACGGCCGTCAGATCTCACGCGAGATCTAATCTCCTCCGCGCATCGGCGAAGCGTCATCGGCGCACGTGGAGGCACCACGTGTCAAGTGAACGAAGATCAGCCGTCGGATAAAGCGCCTTTTGGGGGTAATTTGCACATCTAGCCCCTGCCATTTTTGTATTTTAATTTTTAATCTTGTAAAATATATAGCAAGTTGTAAATAAAAATGTAAATTTTGCAGAATGGACCCTGAGTTTCTTGAAATTACATTTAGGTCCTTCCTCGCCTCACGTTCAGTCCCACGTGAGGCGCGTGAAATTTTGCATTTATACCCTGGCGGTTTTGTATATTGTAGAATAGTTCTAAAAATTAAAATAAATGTTTATTTCTGTTGTATTTTTGCACTGATGCCCCTGTAACTTATTTTATTTGCAAAAATACCCCCTGCCAGGCTGTTTATTTTTGTCTCTTTATCTATTTATTAAAAATACCTAGAAGGCTTCTAATAATTCATAAATATTAGTATAGATGCTCCATGCCATGCTAGTTCACGCCAACACTTTAGTTTGCATTTTTGCATTTTTCCTGATTATTAAAAATGAAATAGAAGCCATTTTTGCACTGTCTAAATTAGAAAATACAAAAAAAATTAGAAAATGTTTTTGAAAAATCCCAAAAAATTATATATGGTATAATTATATATATATTGAGTCCAGAAATTAAAAAACCCTAAAAATATGAAAAAGAAAAATAAAAAAATCAGAAAGTCCCAAAATCCAACAAAAAATTAGAAAAATCCTTAAAAACCCCAAAAAATATATTTTTATCTTTTATAATTATCTATATATTATTATTAATGTAGTAAAATTAAATTGGGAATTTTTGGAGTTTATTTTATATTTTTAAAACCCAAATTATATTCGGCTATTTAATTAGTCCTCTATTGTGGACATTTTTGAAATAAAAAAAATACATAAAAGTTAGAAATATTCCAGAAAAATAAAAAAAATTAGAAAAATATTAAAAAGCAAAAAAATATATCTATATAGATTTTAAGTATTTATATCCATATATATATCTATATACTATATTACTCTTCTCTCTCTCTTCTTATATATATATATCTCTTTATGTATACATACATATATCTATATATAAATATACATATCTATATTCTATAATTAAAAATATATAAAAAAATATAAAATATAAAAACCAAATAAAAATTATAAAAACAAATATATATAAAAAAATATATAAAATCCAAAACCCACAAAAACAATAAAAGGATATGAACAATTGATTGAATAAATGATGCATTACACATACAGTCCCTTCGCCTCCTAGTGTTCGAGCTCTACCTGTGCTTACACCTATACACATTTGCATGTAGAGTTATAATAAATTTTAACTCCACATTTTTGGATATTCATTGCATATATTTATTGTGGGTTAATTGTTGATCGATTCGGAATCTGTTGAGCGGTCGCCTCAGCGACATTGTGGTCCCGCCTTGTGCGGATTACTCTAGACCCTCGTCAGGTCCTTTCATCAAATGGCGCCGTTGCCGGGGAGGCAACGGATTTTGTATGATTTTGTGTGGTTATTTGTTCATTTATTTGATTCTTTGTTCATGTCCTTCATTTATTTATTTGTGTGATTTTTATTTTTATTTTTATTTGATATTATTGATTGACTGCTCTGACCATCTCTTTCTTTTTGTCTTTGATGCGAGGGACCGCCAAGCGAAGGAGGACCTCCTAGGAGGACCTATGCACCCAAGCGAGGTGGAGTTGGCTCTTCTATGCCAGCCAACAGGAGAGAGCATCTATGACAGAAGAAGGAGAATTTTTGAAGACAGTCACTATTTTTAGGCATTTTATTTTATTTCATTTTATTATGTATATTCATGTGAGAGAGTGGCGCTTAGAGACATGTAATAATACAGGACTCTCACAGGTACACTTCGACTCCCGAGGTCCATTGCCCGAGGGATTGTTCCCTTGGGGGCCTCGATGACTTGAACTCTTTTTCTTTTTCTTTTCTTTATTTTTGTTTTATTATTTTGTGTGAATGAGCCCTTAGCTGTAGGAGTTGCTTGCTCGTAGAGTTAAGTCCAAACAACCTAATATATATTTGCATGTACCTATAGTGCGCTTTGGACCTAGATCAAACTCTAAACAGCCGCTCATTAATCTCTTAGCCTTTGTGCCACAGCGAGCCCCGCAAAGCGCTTTATTCTAAGCTCAAGTGTGTTGAGTACAGAGGAGGGGTGAGCCAAGACCGGACTTTTTGAGGCTAAAGATTAATGAGCGACTTGTGGTGCTTCACGATAATAGCAATTTCTGAACCTAGGGCGATTTCTTCGGTTTGCATTTGCATATAGCATAGGTTTCAAATTCTGTTATGCATCCCGCATGGAGAGAACTGGGAGGCACTGTAAGTCTTCTTACTTGGCATGCATCATCGTTTTCCGACTTGCATGGCTTTTCCGATCTTCTCCCTCTGTTTTTGCCAACCTAGGATGCTTAATGGAAATTGGAACCGCGATAGGCACGTGCATTGAAAATACCCAAAAAAAGTGATAACTTAAATAAAATCGGAACTATTAACTCTATTGGACTTAAAAATAAAATATAATGAATTCCTTGTCTTGGGGAGAGCAACCCCCTCATTGGATGCGTTTTAAGTGCTCATGTACACACTAAGGAGTAGAGCCCAAATCCCATCAGATCCTCCTAAGTGATTGTACAATTTTTGTGATCTCACCTAACTCTAAAATCGAAAAGATAAATGACCGTCACCTGATGGTCTTCACTGTGTTGAGTAGGTGAATTGGGGGTTTGCCTTGTGTCTTGATTGTGACTTGGAATCCATTGTATTTTTTTTCATCCCTAGAGTAGTCGGTCCCTCCGTGTGAGTCATGCATTTTTCATCTTTGAGTCTCTCTACCTCTCTTATACATATCTCTCTTCATCTGCATTGAGTCATGATATTGGCGCTCGAGCTCAATCATTCTTCGCCAAGTCCTTTGTTTCCCTCTTCTTCACCATCTTTCTCGTATTCTCCGTATCATCCCCATCTTCTCCGGTTCGGGGAGAACACTCTCTTCGGACCACCATTTTGACGGTGTTCCCGCCCTGTGTGGAACACCCAATTTTGTCTGTGTCTCGATCTTCTCGCCCGCCCTCCTCGTACCCTCTGTATCACTCTTATACCAACCATGATATTGGCACGCCCGCTCAATCAGCTTCTCCACCCCATTGTGTTACCCTTCTTACCCATCTTCCTCGTGTCCCCCGTATCATCTCTTCCTTTACCCGGGAATGTTGTGCATATTGATGAGGCCCGCATCAAGGATTATCTATACATATTATTTGTGTAAGCCGGGCCTATGATGTTGAGGTTGCTGAGATCAACTTGGTGGATTTATCTTTGATACGTGCATATGGATTTCTTGAGGATTTTTGCGGATGCACAGAGCACAGGTGTGATGCATTATTGAGGAATTTTAGTTCTCGCACACCGGATTAAGGATGTGATGTGCTGCGATGAGTTGATGATGATTTCATGAGCATTGATTGATCTATCTATTTGAGGTTCCATCCATCTTGATCTTTGGGGATTGACTGATTATTCTACTTTGGATTTCTTGATAAAGGTGTGCGGATCCTACATGATCTCTCATCTTCCTGATTGACTCGTCCTTGATCTCCTGACTCTTTGATCCACCATGGCACTTAGAGGATTCTTGACTATTTTTCGTGCCATCTCAGCTTACTGGATTGACCTGAGGGATGTTTTGTGATTGGCCTAATGATTTTCTCCCTCCCATGATCTTATGCCCTCCAAATGATTGAAGGATTTATTGCTTTTTGAGGACCTGAGATGACTTGCCAGCATTCCCATGACCTACATTGATCTAGCTCGCATTCCTCCCCGAGGACTATCTGCGGGAGAATGCGAGAATTTCTAGGACTGCGGTTCTATTCACTGCTTGGGTCGCCATTGTGATGGGACCTGGAACCGAGTCAAATGATATGCATGATTGGCCTCCCCCTGTGATTGTATGCCTGACCTGTCGGTACACGAGGCCAATGTACTAGACTCATCTGAGTCCGCTCTCCTTGACGGTCCTCGCAAGGCAGAGCTCCACTTTTCTGATTATTCCATGCCTAGATCATAGCTCCCTGAGGGTTATCTGCGGGAGACTATGACATATTTCAGATCTGATTGGTCTCTGCTGTTGGTAGCCACCTTGTCGACTACTGAGACCACTACGTGGATCCGTCTGATGGATCCGGCTCCTTTGAGCCCTCGTCTCTCCTTGACGACCCTCACAAGGTAGAGACACGTTCTGACTATTCTTTGCTTAGTTCACAGCACTCTCCGAGGAATCTGCGAGAGACTGCGACACTCTCTTTACGCTCGGTTCCCACTTCTGACTGTGTCTCCGATTTGCGGAGCACGGAACCGAGTCGTTTGATATATATGATTTTGGTCCCCTCCTGAGTTGCCTATCCGATCTGAGGATCATGGGATCTATCTGTTTGCTCAGATCTTTGACTCCTTTGAGTCTGTTCGCCTTGACGGTCCTCGCAAGGTGGAGCTTCTGGTATCTGCTATTCCCATGACTAGTTGGCAGCCCGCTCCCCGAGGGTTATTTGAGGGACGCTGCCACACTTTCTTGATTTGACGGTCTCTTCTGCTGGTAGCCGATCTGTCGCCTACCAAGACCATTTCTATGATCCGTCTGATGGATCAGGCTCCTTTGAGCCCGCTCTCCTTGACGACCCTCGGAAGGGTGAGCTTCTGTTCTGATTATTCATTGACTAGCATGTACTACTCCCCGAGGGTTTTCTGCGGGAGAGTACATCATTTTCTAGGTACTCGGCTTCATTTCTGGTGTCTCCTGTCTGGTGGAGCACGAAACCGAGTCCTCTGATTATTCTCTAATTCTACTCACCTTGAGGACCCTCGCAAGAGTGAGCCATGTATTGTGTTGTTCGGTGTATTCTTATGACTTTCAGATTATATCACCACCGTGCATCACACAGTCTCATATGCTTTATATCATATCTATCTGAGACTCTGATTGACCGGAGGAGTCTGTACTGCTCTTTCTTCCTCCCGGTCTTACGGTATCGGCTATATTCTCCCATGATGACCATATGAGCCGTTCATCTGCTTTATGCTACCGGACCGGATATCTTTACTTTCTGACCTGTTGTCCCCGGTAGCTGACACCCACCTGACTGTATATCAGGGTGTCTTTCCACCTTCTGACTGCGTCCTCGTTCTCACAAGGAGACGACGACGAGAGCACAGTTGTCGCTTACCAGATACCGTCCTGTACTTCACCGGTTCTTCACCATTTGTATATATGTGTGCCTTGTTCATTCTTTCTCCCGCATGTTATGTGTGCCCTAGATCTATCACCATATCTTTGTATCTACACTTAGGACGTACCTTTTCCTAAGTGTAGGGGGGCACACACTGAGTTGTTCTTTCCTCGCACATTTTTCATCACTCCTTTTCTTTCCTATACTTAGGGATATCTCACCCTAAGTATAGGGGGAGTGATGTGTATATTCTCCTCGGTCTTTTCATCTATCTGTATATATCTATATTTTCTTCTTTTCTTCTTTTCCTTTTCTATCTCCTGTATCTAAATAAAAGGGTGTCGCCCCTTTGTGTCAGTTTTCTGTACTTAGGACGTACTTTGTCCTAAGTATAGGGGGGTGCACCCCTGATTTGTTCATCTGTATATTCCCACCATTATTCGTATATTCTTTCGACTTGTCTATACTCAGTACGAGTTATGTCTTCTCTTTTCTTTTCGATCTATGAGGACATATCTCAAGCTAAGTATAGGGGGGTCGTATATACTATGTATATACTTCAGCCATAACTCGTACTTTTGTAATAATATGGCTAATAATTCTTTAAAATTCATTAAAAACCCTTAATAAAAAGATGGGATTATTCCTCAAATTCTTCTGTATATACTGATTAATAAATCAGGTGAAAATATTTTTTGCAAAATGTTTGAAAAATAGTTTGAAAAGTATTGTGAACATTTATTGAAAACTGTTTTGAAAACGTTTTGTTACATGTTTTCAACCTGTGTAAAAATGTGTGGTTTGTAAAATTTATTTTCTTTGTGTGAAATAAAATGTTGAAAAATAATTTGCAAATGGTTTGAAAAAGGGTTGCAAAAACATTTTGAAAATCTATAAACCTTTGCAAAATGATTTTCAAATGTGTGTACAAATGTTTGTAAAAATTATTTTGGACTATAGTTTTAAAAAATTGTTTGAAAAAGTTGTGTCAAAAAAATTTGAGGAATAGTCACATATAATAAATAACTAAAATACTATATTATTATTTTAAATAAAAATAATAATAAACAAGATTCTTTAATAAGTGTACATATATACCTGTAAATAAAAACTAAATTCTAAATTCTTTAAAAATCATTAAAATAAAGCGGCACGCCCGTGTAAATAGTTGTACATATTTTGAGTGCCCAAATTATTTTATTTGCAAAAATTCTTTGTGTAAAAATTTATCTCTTTGATTCTTTGGAAAATTGCATTATTCTTTGCATATTTGTAAATAGCATTTGCATAGCATTCATATTCTTTCATTGAGCTTGATGATTGAACTAGTCTAATAAAGTCAAAGATTGGAGCTTGGTTGGACCTTACTGCACCTAATTGCATTGGAACCTTATGGGAACCGGATTTAAGGTACTTCAGGTCTATTCAGACTTAATTCTTTGAGAAATCAGGGCTGGGTTCAAGTCACCTCAGTGGACTAACTAGAACTTTTCGAAACACACGTATGACTCTTGTCGACCGTGACCTAACTTGGACACTTGCACATTTCACTTGGCTCAACTCAGTTGGAATGGTGAAGGGGTTGGATTTGCCAGTCTGAGACGCACACGGGTGGAAACATTCGTCCTCCTCTAGGGAGGGAAGTGCACCCCAACCTGGTCCAATCGCCATGAGGTCTAACGACAGGAGAGTGTGGGTTGCAATAATGCTTCAAAAGAGGGATAGTCTTCTGGCTCAAGAGGAAAAACTCCTTATGTAAATGCTGCTGTGAATAGTAGGTTAAAAAAATATGAAGCTCCAAAAAAGTGGACAGGCTTGTAAACAAAAATAAAAATGCCTGCCGGAGTATGTATATATGCTGTATAGAAAATAAGCAAGCTTGAGCATCAAAGTTATACCATGTGAGCCTGCAGCTGGATGACTTGACTACACTGGTCTTGCATCCCAGGATAGGTAGCTACACTGGCTACCGTCCATTCTTTTCTCTACCCCCTCCTCTTGAGTTGGATGCCACTAGAACTTAGAAGGGAATACCCCGCTCCTCGAGGAAAGAGCTGTTGGATTAGGGAATCATTGGGTTGTCATTCTCGAGAAGTCAGTCTCTTTGTCATTTCAGTTGGGGAGAGCCATTATCACTTACACTGTACAAGTCAGCTTCATAGTCATAAGGGTTTGCGTATGATGTAGGCTAGTTCTGACCTGGCTATTGAGGTGATTTGAACCGAGTCTGTGACTCTCAGAGGCTGTTGTGTTTTAGATTTGGTTCCCGACTAGGTTCCACACACACTTTCACACCAAGGTCTAACTTCAGCTCCAAACTTTGATTTTGTACAGATAAGTTTAATAATCATGATCAATTCAATTTATTCTTTAAATTCTTTATTTTTGCTTTTTCTTTTCTTATTCTTTGTTCTTTTTGTACTTATTGCATAAGTATTTGCTAGGGACTAGCAAAGGCAAGTATAGGGGGGTGATGAATCTCCATTTCATCACCTTTATTCTATCATTTTGGCCTTAAAAACCCCAGCAAATGCATGTAAATAGCATTAATTTGTATATAATAGCATTCATTGTTTCTTGTATTTATTGTACATTAAATAAGGTTTTTAATGCCAAAATTATAGAATAAAGAGAAGAAAAGAAAAAGGAATAAAATATTGCAAATATTTTATGACCCTAACCCCGAGACCAAGGCCAGCATGGAGTTGGTCGACAAGGAATAAAGTAGGGGGAGATAAGGGCCAGCAATATAATAAATACCTCATTTATTTATTCATCCATTTATGCATTGTTGACACCTATTTTGTACATAATTATTTATTCATCAAATAAAGAAACTTTGTTCATGAAAGTTGTAGATAATAATGTAAATAAAAATACAAAATTGAGTTTGTGTAAAAATAATACACAGTGAACATTTTATGTACAAAATAAAAAGCCAAAATCTCAACTTCACAGACCCATATCTTGCAAATAAAAACTCCAAATCACCCAAACTCACCTTCAATTGTATATAGCATTTCATAAACTATTTTATAAAATTGGTTTCATAATTTTTGGAGTCCATCTGTGAAAGTTAGGTTTTTGGCCCTTCTTGTACATAATACCTGAGTAAAATATTCATTCTATTCAATATTCATTATTTTTATAAATTAATATTTTTTAGAATCTTGTAAATAATGTATATAATTCATATACATATTAGCCTTAGAATAAAACCAAAAAGAATTTGTAAAATAAAATAAGTCTATGTAATATATAGGCAAAATACCTATGAGAAGGATGTACGTAAATAAAAAGAGAAAAGCATTCTTTAATTATTTCATTCTTCTATATTTTTATATGTATATATTATATATATATTATTAAAAATACAAAGCTAAAATAAAAACAAATAAAACCCATTAAATAAATACAATGTATATAATATACAGGTAAAATACCTATAAGTATACTTACATATACACAAACACATTTATTTAAAAAATGTAAATAAACTAATAAAAATTAAAAAAAATAAAAATACACTTATACTTACAAAAATAAGTTACAAATTTATAAAATAAGAAAATACAATAATAAAAGAAAATAAACAAAATAAAAATAAATGTATATAAATATACTTATAAATACCATATTTTAATAAAACCTTAATAAAATAATTCAAAAAAATAAATAAAAATCATAAATAAATACTACATTAATTTATGAAAATTTTTTATTTTATAAGTAAATTCTAAATAATTCATTTAATACGTTAAATAAATGAGTCAAGATAAGCCTGACGTGGACCAATCAGGGGCCAGGGAAAGTTGACCTCCGGTCAACTCCCCCTGCGCCTCTGACTGACCCGTCAGACCTGTCTTTTCCCCTCTTTTCTTCCCTTTTTCCCGCATGGCTCAGTGATCAATCGACAACAGTCATTTCATGAGATTTGTTCTCCTTTCATCCGTGATCCCCGCCGATCGTTTAGATCTCATGTACATAGTTTGTATCGTCGGCTACGGCCTGGTCAATAAGGGTGCTCCCCCTGTCTATAAATAAGGAACCACCGCCTCCCTCGCCAAATTTGGTCAGCTTTTCAGCCAATCCTTTCCCAGAATTCGGTCGCGGCGATGCTCTTGGTGACAGGAGGAGCTCACCAGCACTTTGAATCGATCGGAGAGGCGGAGGTTGCACCCATGGTGGCGCTCCGGCAGCCACCCTGCTCCCTGGAGTTCCTCCAGGTATAAGAGCTGCGCCTTTACATTTTTAGGTAGATTTTTGTTCCAGCATTTTATTCCTGCATTTTATTTCGCATTAGATTCATAGCTTAGCCTAGTTTAGGTAATTCGAAGTTCGCCGGAGCTCCGCTCCGGCGACTTCTCCACCGTGCCCTAGTTGTTTTCCGACCACCATTTCACTGCCATTTCGTTCCCCTACGCCTTCTCCACCATCCAGCCACCTTGTCCAACCGGATTCGCTTCTGAATCCGCGAATCGAAGTTCCTCCACCGCCCTTCGCCGGAGCTTCTTCGCTCGCCTTCATCCCTGTGCTTTCAGCTTCAAACCACGGGTCGAGGGTGACGCCCTCGAGCCCCTCTACCTTCCTGTGCAGGTTAGGTGCGAAGAAAGGCAACAGGAGACGTTTTCCATGCGGGCGGAGGCACCTGGAGCACCGCTTCTTCTTCGAGCTCGTGGCGGCGCTACGGTGTGCCTCCGACTGATCAGACACCTCCGGACGATAGAGCAACCCTCCAAGAAGCGAAAGGGACCTTCAGGAGCAGCGATGGTCGGCCGGAGAGCGAGATCCGAGCGGGAGAAGCTCGCCCCGGCGAGTCTTCTTCCCTGTTCTTCCACGCGTCCTCTCCGCCGTTGGATGACGACGAATGCCCAGATCGAGCAGCAGCCGTCCGATGGAGCGATGCTACGGCCGTCAGATCTCACGCGAGATCTAATCTCCTCCGCGCATCGGCGAAGCGTCATCGGCGCACGTGGAGGCGCCACATGTCAAGTGAACGAAGATCAGCCGTCGGATAAAGCGCCTTTTGGGGGTAATTTGCACATCTAGCCCCTGCCATTTTTGTATTTAATTTTTAATCTTGTAAAATATATAGCAAGTTGTAAATAAAATGTAAATTTTGCAGAATGGACCCTGAGTTTCTTGAAATTACATTTAGGTCCTTCCTCGCCTCACGTGCAGTCCCACGTGAGGCGCGTGAAATTTTGCATTTATACCCTAGTGGTTTTGTATATTGTAGAATAGTTCTAAAAATTAAAATAAATGTTTATTTCTGTTGTATTTTTGCACTGATGCCCCTGTAACTTATTTTATTTGCAAAAATACCCCTGCCAGGCTGTTTTATTTTTGTCTCTTTATCTATTTATTAAAAATACCTAGAAGGCTTCTAATAATTCACAAATATTAGGATAGATGCTCCATGCCATGCTAGTTCACGCCAACACTTTAGTTTGCATTTTTTGCATTTTTCCTGATTATTAAAAATGAAATAGAAGCCATTTTTGCACTGTCTAAATTAGAAAATACAAAAAAAATTAGAAAATGTTTTTGAAAAATCCCAAAAAATTATATATGGTATAATTATATATATATTGAGTCCAGAAATTGAAAAACCATAAAAATATGAAAAAGAAAAATAAAAAAAATCAGAAAGTCCCAAAATCCAACAAAAAATTAGAAAAATCCTTAAAAACCCCAAAAAATATATTTTTATCTTTTATAATTATCTATATATTATTATTAATGTATTAAAATTAAATTGGGAATTTTTGGAGTTTATTTTATATTTTTAAAACCCAAATTATATTCGGCTATTTAATTAGTCCTCTATTGTGGACATTTTTGAAATAAAAAAAAATACATAAAAATTAGAAATATTCCAGAAAAATAAAAAAAAATTAGAAAAATATTAAAAAGCAAAAAAAAATATATCTATATAGATTTTAAGTATTTATATCCATATATATCTATATACTATATTACTCTTCTCTCTCTCTTCTTATATATATATATATCTCTTTATGTATACATACATATATCTATATATAAATATACATATCTATATTCTATAATTAAAAATATATAAAAAAATAAAATATAAAAACCAAATAAAAATTATAAAAACAAAAATATATAAAATCCAAAACCCACAAAAACAATAAAAGGATATGAACAATTGATTGAATAAATGATGCATTACACATACATTCCCTTCGCCTCCCAGTGTTCGACCTCTACCTGTGCTTACACCTATACACATTTGCATGTAGAGTTATAATAAATTTTAACTCCACATTTTTGGATATTCATTGCATATATTTATTGTGGGTTAATTGTTGATCGATTCGGGATCTGTTGAGCGGTCGCCTCAGCGACATTGTGGTCCCGCCTTGTGCGGATTACTCTAGACCCTCGTCAGGTCCCTTTCATCAGATGCGCGCCACCGCTCCAGGCGCCCAAAGCCACCCTGCCGCGAAGACGCGCGCCACCACTCCCGCGTTGTAGACCCTTCAGCCTCGCGACCCGCGTCGTTGCTCTTCCAGATCTGCCACGCCTCCAGGCGCCCAACGCCACCGCGCGAGCCCGGCGACTTCCTCCGTGCTTTCAGCTAGTTGCGCCTGTGCGCCCCATCCGCGCATAGTCTCCATCGCCGGCATCCTCTAACGCATCCGCCGCCCTTCAGCCCAAGCGAGGCCCCCTCTGTCGTCCCGCGGAGCCATCCAACGCGGTGGCGGCCGCTACTCCTTCCCCCTTTCCTGAAGAAACGAAGGAACCCTTGTTAGGGTTTTGATTTTTAATAAAATAATTGGAAAACTTACATGAAAGCCCCTAGAAATATCTAATATTGCAAGAAGTCCCCGGCTCCGGCACGTCACATGCGCGACACATGTCTCTTGGGTAAATTACTTTTTTTGTCATGCAAATTATTTATGCTTATATTCAGTCCACAAACTCTGAACATTTGCAATCTAGTCCCTCTTTTTCAAACATAAACTTTGCATGCTCTCTCTGATAAAATAAATATTTTTGTTTCTCAAAAAGTTTTGAAAAAATGTGTAAGTTCCTGTTATAGTTTCACTCATTGTATAAATTTTTCATTAATTTTTATTGGCGTTTGGTATTTTTTTAAAAAAAACACATCATATTTCTCTATTTGAAATTCAAAAATTCATAAAAATTCGAAAAATTGCTTAAAAATTCCAAAAAATTAGAGTAGGTCTCTTTCATTGTCTTGTAATTTCTGACCAATTTTCACGCATTAATTATTTATAAAATCTAAAAAAATTGAAAAATATCAAAAATCTTCTAAAAATCATAGAAAATTCTACAAAAATCCAAAAATAATGATTTCAGTTTCTTTTTGTAGATAATTGCTTCTATTTGTTTAAAAATAATTACCAAGAATTTTGGGCACTTAAAATATTTTTAAGTTGCAAATTACTCCAAGCTGTGCACATTTTCACATTTTCTCACTATTTGATTTTTAGAAAAATATAAAAACATCAGAAAATTCCTCAAAAATTCTCAAAAATATTTCAAAACTTTTAAAACCCATATTTTTTTCTTTGCATTTTTCTGAGTATTTTTGATTAATTGAAAAATTATAAAAAGAGTTGGTGTGCGTATTTTTGATCTTATGAATATTGCTTCGTATTATTTTTGAAAAAAATTGCAAAAATCAAAATCAGAAAAATTGAAAATCAAAAAATATAAAAAAATTAGAAATAAAAAAAATAAAAAAAATTAAAAGATAAAAAATCACAAAAATCAAGGATAGTTGTCCTTTGAGATTCTTGTTTTCTCTTAATTGATTCTTGATTAATTGAATAACCCTCGGGATTTGTAGCCTCCCTGAGTTCGACCATGTCCGCTATACAGGTTAATAAGTAGCAAAAATAAAAAAAATATTTTTTGTTTGTCACGGGATTTTGGGGATAGCGACGACCACCTTTTTACCATGAATAATTTATCCGTCCTCCAATTTTACGTGCCAACAAATGGCGCCGTTGCCGAGGAGGCACGACGAGGGTAGTTAGTTTCTCTTTTGACCTGCTATTCTTGGTTGTAAATATCTGTTTCTAATTTTCCACATTCACTCCATTGTTCATATTCACTGTTTCATTTCATTTTTCTTTTCTCATATTTGATAATTGTATTTCTTACACATTCTCTTTTCTTTTTCTTACGAGGGCCCACGGAGCGAAGGAGGCGATCCTAGGAGAGCCGAAGCACCCAAGCGGCATGGAGGTGGCTTGATTCTTCACGAAGTCGTAGGATAGCGTGAGAAGAGGAGAAGAAGAATTGAAGAAGACGAAAAAAATTTAAAGAGAGAGAGAGTTTTTCTTTTCTATTTGAACTCTATAAAAGGACATTCATTTGTTGTGGGGTCTGTTTTGCCAAGTGCCGGTGCACTTGGGGGACCTCACCGGTTTTGTTTTCATCGCCTTTATTTTTCTTTGTTTCCCACGGATTTCGTGAGCTCCCTCTTGATTGATTTAATTAATTTGCTTGAGCTTGGTAATTAATTAGGTCTAAACACCCTAAAAAAGAAATTTCTGTGCCCATAGAGTAGAGCGTAATTTGGACTTAGTCAAATTAACTTGTTCTTGCTCGATAATAGAAGCTATCATCTAGGACGGTTCACTTGCATTTGCGTAAGGATAGTTTATTTAAATTCTGCGCGGATCACTTGCATGTAGAGTGCTGGCGACAAGGTACACATCTCTAACCCCTGTATGCATCATTGTTTTTAATCGTGCATTGGCATTTCCGATCTTTCCTTGTTTTCACTCACATAAGTTAAAAGGAAATTGGACACTCAGTAGGCGATTCTTTGAAAATATTTTAACCAAGTGATAACTGCTAAAACCGGGGCTGCTAAAGAAAACTCAACCCTAAAAAATACAAGGAAAATCATTGTGTTGGGGAGAGTAACCCCCTCATTATTTGGTTTGCTTGAGTGAGAGAGCGACCCGCACACTAGGATAGAGTCACGCCCGAACTCTTTTCAGACTACTATCTCGGGTTAGTCGTTCTCTAGTGAGGATCTCTCCAGTAGCTGGTAAAGCGGTCCGTGACGTCCTTAACAGATTGAATTGATCGGGTAGCCAGTAAACGGTCCGCAATTCATACTGGCTGGGAAAGATCTAACTTTGAGATTAGGCCAGTCTCCTGAGAGCATTGGGTTCCTAACAGCTCACTTTAACCGCTCTGATAGATTGTATTGTCACCAAATTCTAAAATTGACAAGATAATTGACCAAACCTTCGCGGTCTTCACTTTGAGTTGAGTTGGTGAACTAGGGGTTTGTATTGTGTTTGCTTGCTAGCAGTAAAGATCCTTCTGCACAATTTGCGCCTTCATTCACTTTCACTCTTGCATTGACTCTCGTGTTCTCGCATCCTGCCTATTGATTTCGAAGATGTCGGACCGGAGTATTTCTAGTTCGGACTCCGCGAACTCATTCTACACTTCGAGCCGTTCACCTTGTATTCAGGGAGACTCACTTCACGAATATTCCTCTTCCCCCACTTTGCCATTCACAACATCCATCAATCCACTTTTTGAGACTCCATCAATTCTGAGTACTAATCGAGTATCATGCACATTTTCAGAGTCAGACACTGAACATTTGATGCCACCAAAGGGAAAGGGAACCATGTCGGAGCAGAGCGAGATCAACAACACCATGTTAGCCTCCATCCAGACAATTCAAGCCCAGATAGCAGAACAGACTAACTTTCAGAACGCATTGAGAGACATGATTCTCGAGCTGAGATAGGAAAGAGAAGATAGGAGAGAGGGGGATAACAAAAACCCTAGAGGTGGGAATGGAGAAGAACCTCATACAGAACCTAAGCCTACACTAAAAGATGCTTATAATCCAGGGGCAGGACAGACAAATTCTTGGATACAAATCCCTGCGGTTCATGGGCATTTTGAGCTTAAGCCTACTATTTTGCCTCTTCTCCCAATATTCCATGGAAATATTAGTGAAGAACCTTATATACACCTCAGTAGTTCGATCGCATTTGTGGAACAATACACTACACGAATGTCCCATTAGATGTAGTACAGATGACCGCCTTTCCATTCAGTTTGATGGGCAAAGCGTTGTATTCGCTAAATCACTTGGGGAAGGTTGTCACTACTTGGGAAGAGTTGAGGTCCGCATTTCTGAACAAGTATTATCCACTTGGACGACTCAATCAAATGCGATCCTTAATTGCTAATTTCTCCCAGATGTCCCAAGAGCCTATTCACGAGGCATGGGAACGATTCAAAGATCTGACGGAGAAATGCCCCCATCATGATATTCCAAAGACCAGCCTGGTACAAAATTTCTTTGGGGGATTAAGCGTTGAGAATCAGAAGCTGGTAGATGCCACTTGTGGGGGAAGTCACTTCAATAAGGACGAGGATGTCCTATACCAAATTTTTGAGGAGATGGCAGGAAGTTCAGCAGCTCTTTCTTCTTCACATGCTTTTCAGAAGCATCCCATCACCACCACTGCAATACCCCACAAGGATGTCAATATGACGGCAACAAAAGAAGTGGATAAGGTGGATAACACTAACCTGGCCATCATTGGAAACTACCTATCCAAAATGGACATTATTGAAAAGCGATCCTAGGAACTTGATAAGCTTCATGTGAACGAGCAGATGACAAAGAACCTGCATAAGCTGGATGAGATAACAAAGCATCTGCAACTTCTTGTCAATTTGATCAGCGTAGTCCACAATATGAATGCAGCAGGCAATACCTCTACTAGGGAGCAGACTTCTTCCACCAAGCAGAGTAGCGGAGGACCATCCACAGTTCAACATGTCTACTACGTGCAGACACCTGATCAGGTTCAACAGCATTCACATCAGATAGTTCCGTATCAACAAGAGGTTTCCTACATTCCTGAGCAGCAGTCTCCACCTCCACATGGTATTCAGGTGGTGAATGGTATCTGGTTCGACTTTGAGCAAAACCAGCCCCGTCCGTCAGGACAAGGCCAGTTGGGTTCATAGCAGTGTCAGAGACCCGCCCACCAGTTTCAGGGAGGCAGACAACATCAGTACCAGTACTAGTATCAGCAGTTCCAGACTCAGTATCAGTCTCCACCTCAGATCCAAAACTGGAGACAAGGCCATCCTCAACAACAGTCTATGTATTTCCCTCATCCTAACCAACAACAGACTGCATATTATGGACAGTATACTCCCCCTCCTCCTTATTATCAGAATCCGTATGGGTACCAACATCCTCCGTACTATCAGCCTCAGTGGTAAACGCGAAATTCGATGTGGTCAAAATTGGTGTCTCACACAAGGCGGAGACGACCGTCGCTGTGGCGACTCACAAGTGAATCTCGTATTTAATCAACAATTAACCCACACTAAAGATCAATAAATTAGAAATAATGTGGAGTTAAAATTTATTTTTAACTCTGCACAAATGGTGTATAGTGACAAGTATGCAGAGAGTTCAAACACATGGAGCAAACAGGGTAATTCACAAAAGTGTGCACAAGAGTGTGTATGTGTGTAGTGTCTACACTAAGCAAACAAACAATGAAATTTTTGTGGGTTTTTAATTTTTAATAATATTTTTTTTATTTAATTTTTAATATTGTATTTTGCTTTTTAATTTTCTGATTTTTATAATTTTTTATATTTTATATTTTTTTCTTCAATATTGGAATTTAAAAACAATGTAATGAAAGGCAAGATAAAATATGTATAAAAATATGCAAAAATATCCAAAAATTCAGAAATAAAATGTTTTTGATATTTTTAGGATTTTCTACTATTTTTATGATTTTTGGGGATTTTTCAAGTGTTTTTGGTATTTTTAAAAACTGAAATAAAGCAAAACAGTGAAATAAGTGCTGGCTGTGAATAAAATGGGAATTAAAAATAACAAACAGCAACTAAAATTTTTCAAATTAATTTTAAAATAAATAGAATAAAATCTAGAACAAATGGAAACTTAGTTTGTGATTTTTGGATTTTTCTTTGATTTTATATATTTTTTTGAAGTTTTTGATTGTTTTTTAAATTTTTAGTGTTTTTCTTTTGAGATTTTTAGTGATTTTTGGAGTGACACTAAAATAAGATAAAATAGACACTAGATATTTTTTTTGGAATTTTTCGAAGTGTTTTAATATTATTTTGGCATTTTCTAAGCTAGACAGTAGAGAAAAAGCATGTTTTTGATTTTTAATAAATATAAGAATAAAATAAAATCAAAAACTAAAATTATGGCGTGGAAGAACAAGTGTCCAGGAGCTAAACCCTATTTTTGTGGAATTTTTGTACTTAGAATGATAATTTAAATAATTAGAGCTAGCATCCAAATATTAAACAGGCCTGGCAGGGGTATATATGCAATTTCTCAAACATCCAGGGGCTCACATGCAATTTTCCACAAATATTTGAACTGAATAATCAATTTAAAGCACCAAAATTCAATTACAAAACCCGCCTGGGTGTCCTAGCAATTTTCCCACCAGGGCGCGTGACTTGCACGCGCCTGGCGAGGACTAACCTGTAATTTCACAAAAACCTGGGGGTTTACTTGCAATATTTCCAAAAATATAACACGTGAAGTTAAAGTTTTGGTACTAAAACAAAATACAACAAAGACTGAGGGCCCCTCTGCAAAATGCCCCCACCTCATGTGTACAAGTCACGTGAGGTGACGTGGCGAAGGACCTATACGCAAATAAATAAACTACGTGGGTGTTTGTGCAAATATTACAAAAATATTTAAACTACGTAATAGAGTTTCAGGACTAAATAGAAATTACAAAATTAGCGGGGGGTTGACTGCAAAATACCCTCGCTAAGGCGATCCGACGGTGGTGCGGGCGCTGGTGACGCGTGGCGCGAATCCAACGGCTGGCAGCTAAGCGCGATCCAACGGCAGGGAACGTGCCACTTATCCACGTAGCGGCCTCTCGGAAGCCGATGACGGTTCGCCCGTGGACCGCTGAGATCAGATCTCAGATGAGATCCGACGGTGGCAGGTGCTGGCGATCGGACGGTCCACGTTGGACCTGGGGTCCCCTCTTGATCGAACGGCAGCGAGGCGTGCTGGAAGAACAGGGAAGAAGGACCGCCGGGGCGACCTTCTTCCGGCGGTGGCGACTCGCTCCGGCGGTGGATAAGCTTCAAAATGGGCCCAGGAGGTTGCTGGAGGTCTCCTCTGTCGTCTGGAAGCGAAGGAGTGGCGTGGAGGTCGGCGGAGCTCTTCCACGATGAAGCGGAAGTTGTGGTGCTCCAGGTGCTCCGGCGAAGGGTCAAAATGGCTCCAGATGCATTAATGTACTCCAGTACCTGCAAGAAAATGTTACGGAGATCGAGGGCAAAATGCCTCGACCTCGGGTGTCTCTCGGAGTGGCGTGGAAAGCAAGATAGGTACTCGCCGGAGTTGCGCTCCGGCGAGGTGATTAATGAAGCAATCAGGTGATCGATTGGATGAAGAAAAAGATGCGTAATGATCCTAAGGGTATGGTGAATACGAAAGGGATGAAAAGAGATGAAGAACGGCCTCGATGGCCTGGGGGCCAGAGGGAGAAAATACCTCGACGGTGGAGCTTGCCGGAGGTGTGGAACACACTCAGATATGGGGTATTCCGCCGCCTTGAAGCTCGGAGCTCGGAGCTGTCACCTCCAAGCGTCTCGAGCACGACCAAAAGGGGGGAGAAATCTGGGAATTTGCGGTTCCAAAAACGAAATGGAGTCGAGGGGTTGCTTAAGTATGGTTGACGGTCATGGTGGGAAGAACGAGGTGCAGTGGTGGTTGGCGTGATGCACGTCCCAAGATAAGCATTGGGCGTGCAAGGCGGTCGAACGAGGAAGAAGTTTGCAGAAGACCTTGAGTCGAAAAGATGAAAGGTTGATCCTCGAAAAAAGGGTGATAGAGGGGTCAAAACCTCTCTGACACAGCTACAGAAGTAGGACCAGGGAGTTGACCCGAGGTCAACTCTCCTGGTCCCCTGGTTGGTCCACATGGACCAACCAGGAAAAACTCCTGGAAAAAGATTTAAAAATTATTTAAAAAATAGAAATAAGCCGAATTAAATTATAATTATAAAATAAAAAATATTCGTTATTTTATGTAGTATTTTATTATGATTTTTAATTATTTTTATGAGTTATATTTTTACAAGTTACCTTTTTAACCCTATATAGGTATAATACCTATGTATTTAAGTATTTAATTTTTATTTTATGTATTTTATTTTTTATTAAATTCATTTCTTATTTTCTAAAATTATAAAACACTGTTATATATACAAATATATTTTTATTTTATTTTTCTGATTTATTATGTATGTTAATAAAATATAAGAGCGTTTTGTATAGGTATATGTATAGGCAGTATACCTATGTATTCTTTATACAAGTATTTTTATTTTTGTTTTTATTTAGATTTTTATTCTTATTTTAATGTACACAATTATTATAAATAATATCTACAACATTATAAAAATATAAAAATGAATAAATAATGAATAAAGAATAAATTGAATATTTTAATCTTGTACAATGTACAATGAGGGTCCAAAAGTCAACTTTCAAACCGTAGCTCCGCCAAATGCGAAACCACCGCCAATAAATAGCTTATTTTATTCTATATACAATTAAAGGTGAGTATGCTGCGTTTGGAGTTGTCAGTTGTGAGATACGGGTCTGGGAAGTTGGGATTCTGGATTCTTATTCAGACCATAACATTTTATCTGTACATTGTTTTTCTGTGAAATCAATTTTGTATTTTTCTTTATTAAATTATCTATAACTTTCATGTACAAAGTTTTTTTATTTGATGTATAAAAAGTGGAACCAAAAATAGGTCCCAAAATAAATAAAGAATGAATAAAATAAAAGGGTAGTTTTACTGTATTCCTGACCTTATCTCCCCCTACTTTATTCCTTGTCGACCTATTCATCAGGATGCCTAGGTCTCGGGGGTTTTGGGTCATAAAATATTTACAATATTTTATTCTTTTTCTTTTCTTTATTTATTCTATAATTTTGGCTTTAATTACAGTATTTTATACACTATGTAGATGCACATGCATGAATGCTAAGATGATGATATTAAGGGTATTTACAGGCATTTGCTAGGGTTTTTGGTGCCAAAATGATAGAATAAAGATGATGAAATGTGGATTCATCATCCCCCTATACTTTACCTTTGCTAGTCCCTAACAAACACTTATGCAATATGTGCAAAAAGAAACAGAAAGAAAAGAAAAAGAAGAAATGTGGATTTTATTTGAATATCAAACTTGTCTTCACAAAATCAAAGTTTGGAGCTTAAGTCGGACTTTTGGAATGTTAGTGCGGGCGGAACCTTAGTGAGAACTGTGTTTGAAATCCAACAGTCCCTGAGAATCCCAAAACTCTGTCCAAGTCTCCTCAATAGCCAGGTCAGAAATATCTCAACTCATACGCAAACTCTTACGACTATGATTCTGACTTGTACAGTGTAAGTGATGGTGGCTCTCCCCAACTAGAATGACAAAGAAACTGACTTCTCCAATACGACAACCCAATGATTCCCCAATCCAGCAACTCCATCCTCAAGGAGCGGGGTATTCCCTTCTAAGTTCAAGTGGCAACCAACTCAAGAGGAGGGGGTGAAGAGAAGAATGGACGGTAACCAGTGTAGCTACCTATCCCGGGATGCAAGACCAGTGTAGTCAAGTCATCCTGCTGCAGGCTCACATATTTGACTTTGGAACTCAAGCTTGCTTATTGACTTTGTACATACTTGCAAGCTTTTTATTTTTGTACATGCCTGAACCTTTTTTTTTGAATACTATATACAACAGCATTTACATAAGGAGTTTTTCCTCTTGAGCCAGTAGACTATCCCTCTTTTGAAGCTTTATTGCAACCCACAGCCTCCTGTCTTTAGACTTCCTAATCACTGGACGGGTTGGGGTGCACTTCCCTCCCTAGAGGAGGACAAATGTTTCCACTTGTGTGCGTCCCATACTGGCAAATCCAATCCCCTCACCACTCCAACTGAGTTGAGCCATGTGAAAGGTGCAGGTGTCCAAGTTAGGTCATTATCAACAAGAGTCGTGCGTGTGCTCCGAAATACTCTACTTAGGCAGTCAAGAATCCATTGAACCAAGTCCCGTGATCCTCAAAGAATTAAGTCAACCAGACCTGAAGTGCCTCAAACCCAGTTCCTATAAGGTTCCTGTTATTAGGTAGATTTTAAGGTCCAATCAAGCTCCAATCTCCGGATTTTACTTAGACTCGTCAACTATCAAACTCAATCCGAAAAATGCTCATGCTATGCAATGCTATGCAGAAAAATATTTTTGTGATGCAATTTTCAAGATTTTGAACTTTTTATGGATTTTTGAAAAGATGATGATGCATGCATTTTTTTGTATTTTTCAAAAAGATTTTTCAAATGTTTTTGGATTTTAATTTTGCAAATGTTTTTGGGATTTTTGAAAAGAAAAAGTTTTGGCTAAAATCTAAGTTAAAACTATGTACACGGGAGTGCTTCTTATATATACAAGAATTGGATTTTCAGAATTTACAGGGTAAGTGGTCAATTTTATACATATATATAAAGTGGATTCTGGTGTGATGTATGTATTCCTCAAACTTATTTGACACAAGCTTTTCACACAATTTTGGAAAACTACAGTCCAAAATAATTTTTACAAACATTTTTGCAAACATGTACACACATTTGAAAATCATTTTTTTTGCAAAGGTTTTCAAAAAAGTATAGATAGATTTTTCAAAATATTTTTGCAACCGTTTTTCAAACCATTTGCAAATCATTTTTCACACATTTTATTTCACACAAAGAAAAGAAATTTTACAAAACACACAATTTCACACAGGTTGAAAACATGTAACAAAATATTTTCAAAATAGTTTTCAATAAATGTTCACAAAGATTTTCAAACTATTTTTCAAACATTTTGCAAAAAAACATTTTCACCTGATTTATTAATCAGTAAATACAAAAAGAATTTGAGGAACAAAACACCTTTTTATTAAGGATTTTAATGAATTTTACAGAATAATTAGCCATATTATTAAGAAAATACGAAAGTACGAGTTATGGCTAAAGTATATACGTAGTATATACGACCCCCCTATACTTAGCTTGAGCTATGTCCTCATAGAACGGAGAGAAAAGAGAAGACATAACTCGTACTAAGTATAGGCAAGTCTAAAGAATGAATGAATCAATGAATGAGAAGTTGACCGTCCCCCCTATACTTAGGATCAAATAATCCTAAGTATAGCAGACTGTACACAACGCAGGGAGGGTCAAGGGTGGGAATGAACAGATCGTACTCAGATTGTCTCCCCCTATACTTAGGGTAAGATATCCCTAAGTATAGACAAGAAGAGGAGACAATGGAGAGGATCGAAAAGAATAGAACAACTCGAGGTGCACACCCCCCCTATACTTAGGACAAAGTACGTCCTAAGTATAGAAAACTGTCTACAAGGGTGACACCTTTTTGATAGATACAGAAAATAGAAAAGGAAAGAAGAAAAGAAGAAAAGAAGAAAATAAATTAACAGATGAAAGTGATATGAACAGATGGATCTGTACAACGGAAGATGGAATTGATTACCATGTATGAGATGCAGATGATGAGAGTCAAAGGACACATCTCATACCAAAAGAATGGGGGCAACGTCAATGGTCGGCGGATCATGATCAAGATATAGTTTCATGCGTTGACCATTGACGCGGAAGGTAGAGGAAGATGACGGTTCGGATATGTCGATGCTGCCATTGTCATGTACCTTCCTGACCACGTACGGACCTTTCCACTTGCTCTGCAACTTCCCTGGGAATAATTCCAGCCTGGAATCAAACAACCATACTCTCTGATCTGGCTCAAACTATTTATGGCTGATATGCGAATCGTGCCATGTCTTCACTTTCTCTTTGTACTGTAGGCTGTTCGAAAAGGCTGTGTCTCTAAGTTCTTCCAGGGCTGCCAATTCTGCTCTTCTCTGGTCTCCTATACTCTCGGGGTTGCTTAAGTATGGTTGACGGTCATGGTGGGAAGAACGAGGTGCAGTGGTGGTTGGCGTGATGCACGTCCCAAGATAAGCATTGGGCGTGCAAGGTGGTCGAACGAGGAAGAAGTTTGCAGAAGACCTTGAGTCGAAAAGATGAAAGGTTGATCCTCGAAAAAAGGGTGAAAGAGGGGTCAAAACCTCTCTGACACAGCTACAGAAGTAGGACCAGGGAGTTGACCCGAGGTCAACTCTCCTGGTCCCCTGGTTGGTCCACGTGGACCAACCAGGAAAAACTCCTGGAAAAAGATTTAAAAATTATTTAAAAAATAGAAATAAGCCGAATTAAATAATAATTATAAAATAAAAAATATTCGTTATTTTATGTAGTATTTTATTATGATTTTTAATTATTTTTATGAGTTATATTTTTACAAGTTACCTTTTTAACCCTATATAGGTATAATACCTATGTATTTAAGTATTTAATTTTTATTTTATGTATTTTATTTTTTATTAATTTCATTTCTTATTTTCTAAAATTATAAAACACTGTTATATATACAAATATATTTTTATTTTATTTTTCTGATTTATTATGTATGTTAATAAAATATAAGAGCGTTTTGTATAGGTATATGTATTGGCAGTATACCTATGTATTCTTTATACAAGTATTTTTATTTTTGTTTTTATTTAGATTTTTATTCTTATTTTAATGTACACAATTATTATAAATAATATCTACAACATTATAAAAATATAAAAATGAATAAATAATGAATAAAGAATAAATTGAATATTTTAATCTTGTACAATGTACAATGAGGGTCCAAAAGTCAACTTTCAAACCGTAGCTCCGCCAAATGCGAAACCACCGCCAATAAATAGCTTATTTTATTCTATATACATTTAAAGGTGAGTATGCTACGTTTGGAGTTGTCAGTTGTGAGATACGGGTCTGGGAAGTTGGGATTCTGGATTCTTATTCAGACCATAACATTTTATCTGTACATTGTTTTTCTGTGAAATCAATTTTGTATTTTTCTTTATTAAATTATCTATAACTTTCATGTACAAAGTTTTTTTATTTGATGTATAAAAAGTGGAACCAAAAATAGGTCCCAAAATAAATAAAGAATGAATAAAATAAAAGGGTAGTTTTACTGTATTCCTGACCTTATCTCCCCCTACTTTATTCCTTGTCGACCTATTCATCAGGATGCCTAGGTCTCGGGGGTTTTGGGTCATAAAATATTTACAATATTTTATTCTTTTTCTTTTCTTTATTTATTCTATAATTTTGGCTTTAATTACAGTATTTTATACACTATGTAGATGCACATGCATGAATGCTAAGATGATGATATTAAGGGTATTTACAGGCATTTGCTAGGGTTTTTGGTGCCAAAATGATAGAATAAAGATGATGAAATGTGGATTCATCATCCCCCTATACTTTACCTTTGCTAGTCCCTAACAAACACTTATGCAATATGTGCAAAAAGAAACAGAAAGAAAAGAAAAAGAAGAAATGTGGATTTTATTTGATTATCAAACTTGTCTTCACAAAATCAAAGTTTGGAGCTTAAGTCGGACTTTTGGAATGTTAGTGCGGGCGGAACCTTAGTGAGAACTGTGTTTGAAATCCAACAGTCCCTGAGAATCCCAAAACTCTGTCCAAGTCTCCTCAATAGCCAGGTCAGAAATATCTCAACTCATACGCAAACTCTTACGACTATGATTCTGACTTGTACAGTGTAAGTGATGGTGGCTCTCCCCAACTAGAATGACAAAGAAACTGACTTCTCCAATACGACAACCCAATGATTCCCCAATCCAGCAACTCCATCCTCAAGGAGCGGGGTATTCCCTTCTAAGTTCAAGTGGCAACCAACTCAAGAGGAGGGGGTGAAGAGAAGAATGGACGGTAACCAGTGTAGCTACCTATCCCGGGATGCAAGACCAGTGTAGTCAAGTCATCCTGCTGCAGGCTCACATATTTGACTTTGGAACTCAAGCTTGCTTATTGACTTTGTACATACTTGCAAGCTTTTTATTTTTGTACATGCCTGAACCTTTTTTTTTGAATACTATATACAACAGCATTTACATAAGGAGTTTTTCCTCTTGAGCCAGTAGACTATCCCTCTTTTGAAGCTTTATTGCAACCCACAGCCTCCTGTCTTTAGACTTCCTAATCACTGGACGGGTTGGGGTGCACTTCCCTCCCTAGAGGAGGACAAATGTTTCCACTTGTGTGCGTCCCATACTGGCAAATCCAATCCCCTCACCACTCCAACTGAGTTGAGCCATGTGAAAGGTGCATGTGTCCAAGTTAGGTCATTATCAACAAGAGTCGTGCGTGTGCTCCGAAATACTCTACTTAGGCAGTCAAGAATCCATTGAACCAAGTCCCGTGATCCTCAAAGAATTAAGTCAACCAGACCTGAAGTGCCTCAAACCCAGTTCCTATAAGGTTCCTGTTATTAGGTAGATTTTAAGGTCCAATCAAGCTCCAATCTCCGGATTTTACTTAGACTCGTCAACTATCAAACTCAATCCGAAAAATGCTCATGCTATGCAATGCTATGCAGAAAAATATTTTTGTGATGCAATTTTCAAGATTTTGAACTTTTTATGGATTTTTGAAAAGATGATGATGCATGCATTTTTTTGTATTTTTCAAAAAGATTTTTCAAATGTTTTTGGATTTTAATTTTGCAAATGTTTTTGGGATTTTTGAAAAGAAAAAGTTTTGGCTAAAATCTAAGTTAAAACTATGTACACGGGAGTGCTTCTTATATATACAAGAATTGGATTTTCAGAATTTACAGGGTAAGTGGTCAATTTTATACATATATATAAAGTGGATTCTGGTGTGATGTATGTATTCCTCAAACTTATTTGACACAAGCTTTTCACACAATTTTGGAAAACTATAGTCCAAAATAATTTTTACAAACATTTTTGCAAACATGTACACACATTTGAAAATCATTTTTTTTGCAAAGGTTTTCAAAAAAGTATAGATAGATTTTTCAAAATATTTTTGCAACCGTTTTTCAAACCATTTGCAAATCATTTTTCACACATTTTATTTCACACAAAGAAAAGAAATTTTACAAAACACACAATTTCACACAGGTTGAAAACATGTAACAAAATATTTTCAAAATAGTTTTCAATAAATGTTCACAAAGATTTTCAAACTATTTTTCAAACATTTTGCAAAAAAACATTTTCACCTGATTTATTAATCAGTAAATACAAAAAGAATTTGAGGAACAAAACACCTTTTTATTAAGGATTTTAATGAATTTTACAGAATAATTAGCCATATTATTAAGAAAATACGAAAGTACGAGTTATGGCTAAAGTATATACGTAGTATATACGACCCCCCTATACTTAGCTTGAGCTATGTCCTCATAGAACGGAGAGAAAAGAGAAGACATAACTCGTACTAAGTATAGGCAAGTCTAAAGAATGAATGAATCAATGAATGAGAAGTTGACCGTCCCCCCTATACTTAGGATCAAATAATCCTAAGTATAGCAGACTGTACACAACGCAGGGAGGGTCAAGGGTGGGAATGAACAGATCGTACTCAGATTGTCTCCCCCTATACTTAGGGTAAGATATCCCTAAGTATAGACAAGAAGAGGAGACAATGGAGAGGATCGAAAAGAATAGAACAACTCGAGGTGCACACCCCCCCTATACTTAGGACAAAGTACGTCCTAAGTATAGAAAACTGTCTACAAGGGTGACACCTTTTTGATAGATACAGAAAATAGAAAAGGAAAGAAGAAAAGAAGAAAAGAAGAAAATAAATTAACAGATGAAAGTGATATGAACAGATGGATCTGTACAACGGAAGATGGAATTGATTACCATGTATGAGATGCAGATGATGAGAGTCAAAGGACACATCTCATACCAAAAGAATGGGGGCAACGTCAATGGTCGGCGGATCATGATCAAGATATAGTTTCATGCGTTGACCATTGACGCGGAAGGTAGAGGAAGATGACGGTTCGGATATGTCGATGCTGCCATTGTCATGTACCTTCCTGACCACGTACGGACCTTTCCACTTGCTCTGCAACTTCCCTGGGAATAATTCCAGCCTGGAATCAAACAACCATACTCTCTGATCTGGCTCAAACTATTTATGGCTGATATGCGAATCGTGCCATGTCTTCACTTTCTCTTTGTACTGTAGGCTGTTCGAAAAGGCTGTGTCTCTAAGTTCTTCCAGGGCTGCCAATTCTGCTCTTCTCTGGTCTCCTATACTCTCGGGATACAAAAGCAACTCAGTGACTGCCCAAAAATATTTGTGCTTGATCTCCACTGGCAAATGGCACGGCTTGCCATAGACGAGATGAAAGGGAGATGTCCCCAATGGATTCTTGAAAGAAGTCCGATAAGCCCACAAGACCGAGTCCAAAAGCTGTGACCAATCCTTTCGGTCCGGGCGGACAACTTTCTGCAAGATAGTCTTTATCTCCCGATTCGATACTTCGGCAAGACCATTAGTCTGAGGGTGATACGGTGTGGCAACCCGATGGTCAATGCCAAACTCGTCTGCAAGGGCCCTGACTTTGTCATTGATGAAGTGAGACCCCCCGTCTGAAATCAAGACTCTAGGCACCCCGAACTGTGAAATGATATTTTTCCTCAAGAACTTGCAAACGGTTTTAGCATCTGCGGCTCGGGCGGGGATGGCCTCAACCCATCGACTGACATAATCCATAGCGAGCAAAATATGCTCGAATCCCTGATTCTTAGGAAATGGGCCCATGAAATCAATCCCCCATGCATCAAAAACCTCACAAAAGTGAATGGGTTGCATGGGCATCATGTCTCTCTGTCCGCAGGTTCCCATTTTCTGACAGTCAGTACATCTCTTCACGAAGTCATCAAAATCCTTGAAGAGAGTAGGCCACCATAGGCCGGATTGAAGCACCTTCTGTGCTGTTCTTTTTCCAGAATGATGTCCTCCTGCCTCAAGCTTGTGGCAGTATGTGAGGACGCTGTGATGCTCTTCTTGAGGAATGCACCTCCTCCAGATAGTGTCCCCTCCTTCATGATGAAGGACGGGATCTTCCCAATGATAAAACTTGGCCTTCGCCAGGAAGGTCTCAAGTTTCTGCCTGGGCCAACCTTGTGGAACCGTTTTGGCAGCAAGATAGTTTACAATGTCGGCATACCACGGAAGCAAGGTGACAGCCAAGATCGCCTCATCTGGAAACGTCTCTATGATAGGTGCGCTGGGCTCAGATTCCTCAAGATTCTCCAATCTGGAGAGATGATCCGCCACCACATTCTTGACTCCAGGCTTGTCCTTAATCTCGATATCAAATTCCTGGAGTAGAAGGATCCATCTGGTGAGACGTGCTTTGGCATCCTTCTTAGACATTAGGTACCGGATGGCGGTGTGATCAGTGTAGATGGTTACTCTAGATCCAAGAATGTAAGATCGATACTTATCAAGAGCGAAGACTACGGCCAGCATCTCTTTCTCAGTCATAGTGTAATTCCGCTGAGCGGCATCCAAGGTCCGGCTGGCGTAGTGAATGGCAAAAGGTAAACCATCCCTCCTCTGTCCAAGCACAGCCCCAACGGCAAAATCTGAAGCATCCGTCATGATCTCGAATGGGAGAGACCAATCGGGTGGCTGAAGGACAGGAGCTGAAACAACCATATTTTTGAGAGTTTCAAAAGATTCAAGACACTTATCATTGACAATAAACTCGGTGTCTTTTGTCAGCAAGTCAATGAGTGGTCGGGCAATTCGACTGAAGTCCTGAATGAACCGTCGGTAGAAACCGACATGCCCCAGAAAAGACCGTAACTGACGCAAGTTGGACGATAGATTGAGTTTTCTGATGATATCCACCTTAGCCGGGTCGACCTCCATGCCCCTGTTGGAGACGATATGACCAAGGACCGTCCCCTGAGTCATCATGAAATGACTCTTCTCCCAGTATAAAACAAGGTTGACCTCAATGCAGCGCTTGAGCACACGGTCTAGGCAGTCAAGACAAGCGTCGAACCCGTCGCCATAGACCGAGAAGTCATCCATGAAGACCTTTAAACAGTCACCCACCATGTCCGAGAAGATGGACAACATGCACCTTTGGAATGTCGCCGGAGCGTTACATAGACCAAAGGGCATCCGTCTGAAAGCATACGTCCCAAACAGACAGGTGAATGTCATTTTCTCCTGGTCTTCGGGCGCAATGGCCACTTGATTATATCCAGAGTACCCGTCAAGAAAACAGTAATGACTCTTCCCGGCTAACCGCTCGATAATCTGATCAATGAAGGGTAGCGGGAAGTGATCCTTCTTGGTGGCCTCATTCAATCGTCTGTAGTCCACACAGACCCTCCAAGAAGTTGGTACTCTAGTAGCGATCTCCTCTCCCGACTCGTTGACAACTGTAGTGATACCCGTCTTCTTGGGTACCACATGTAGCGGACTTACCCATTTGGAGTCGGAGATGGGATAGATGAAATCGGCGCTCCACCACCTTGAAATTTCTTTCATAACTACGTGTCGAAGATTTGGGTTCAGCCGTCGTTGGAACTCACGCGACGGCTTAGCGTTATCCTCAAGATAGATGTGGTGAGAGCAAAGATTTGGGCTCAGCCCCTGGAGATCAGCTATACTCCAACCGATTGCCTTGCGGTTTCTTTCAAGAACCTCCATCAGACGAGATTCTTGCTCTCCAGTCAACTCTGCTGAGATAATGACTGGGTACATTTCTGGCTCACCCGCAAGGAATCTGTATGTCATCGACTGCGGCAGAGGTTTCCGTTCTGGACAACTGGGAGGTGGCAGATCTGGCTTCTGATATGTCTGTGTGAATGCTACCAGGTCTGCATGGGAGAACTCTCGCTCTGCATGAATTTCTGACGAAGGGCGGCCTGCTGAATCATCTATAAACTGCACTGGCTCGCACTCTGTCATGGTTGTTGGCTCAGAAGGAATCAGACAAGGTAAATAATCATCAAAGTCATCCCAGTCAATGTCTGAATCCGAGGGATCTGAAGAAGATGAACATGATTGAAATTCCTCAGCACCACTCATCACAACACTGTCAGCTTCAGATATATCCTCATCCAGGGATGTGCTTTCTCGGCTCTCGACTGCCATGAGCTTGAGATATAGTGAATCTGTAGGCAAGGCGAGAGTCGGTGCTACGAGGTCTTTCCAGTTGGATTCATCATCAGTCATCTCAAAATCACAAACCTGGTGGATGTCTAGCTCTTCCTCTGTCATCTGCTCGGCTTCGCTGGATTGCTCTGAGCATGCCAACTCTCTGGCTCTGGTTTCCTCGATCGTATCTATTTGTATGGTTTCGCCCTCTACGCGAAAGCATACCTTCCAACTATCATGGTCGGTCACCGCCTTGGCTGTGGACAAGAATGGACGCCCGAGAATGATGGGGGCATCGGTTACCGACTCAGGGATCTCCATGTCCAACACAACGAAGTCCACGGGGAATTTCAGGCCCTGAATGGTAACGACCACGTCTTTTAATAACCCCTTCGGCCTCTTAGTCGACCTATCAGCAAACTGAAGGACCGTCCTGCTCCTAAGAAGAGGACCAAACTCGAATCGGTCGAGTAAGGCTGCCGGAAGAAGGTTAATTGAAGAGCCGCTGTCTAATAGAGTACGATCAAACTGTTGCTCCTGAATCTCGCATCTGACATAGGGAGCTCCTGCATCCAGTCGCTTAGCTGGCAGCTTGTTCTGGATGGTGCAGCAAGTGGACTGAGTGAGCACATGGATTTGATCTCTGTGATTCCTCCTCTTCCTGCGGACGGTAGTCTTCTCTTTCAGGTTCTTCTTGAAGAGGGGGATGTGCTCAAGTGCTTCTTGTAGAGTCAGCTGAATGTGGAATCTGTCTATCATCTGATTGCCGAACTCTACCTGTTGCTCTTTTTTGGGATTTTCTCTTTTATTCCCCTTTGCTCGGCGGAGTGCCTCAGGGAAAGGGATGGTAGGGGCCTCCTCAGATGGAGGACTAAGAATCGGTCCCTGTGCCTGTGAAGAAGGAGAATCCATACAATAATCATCATTCACCACATATGGATCCGCAATTTGAACAGAAACCTTTCCTTTATTCATATTTTTGTTTTTCTTTTTGTTCCCACAGTCTCTAGGTACAAAATGTGGAAACATCACAGATGGTGGCTCAACAAAAGTAGATGTGGTGGCCTCAGCGCCACCACTAGCACCGGTCTTCGCGGCATCAGCACCGCGCTCTGGTTCATCATCCAAAATGGTGGCTTCAGCACCACCGTCTACATCTGGTATCACGACGGCATCAGCACCGTCGTCCTGGACTCCATCATTGGTGGCATCAGCACCACCGTCTTCAACATCGTCATTAGCGGCATCAGCACCGCTATTCTGCTCTTCTGGCGCTCCTGATCCTGCCTCTGATTGTCTCTCAGAAGAGGCGCCGCCGGCTGGCATCCTACCGCTCCTAGTAGTCACAAAATCAGCATCATTCAAAGAATAAGATATATCATTCAAATCATCACTAGGAGAAGTATCCTCTGTAAACTCTACCGGCTCAGACTTCCTTTTCAGATTGTTCGGGTTAGGTTCAATCTGAGCGGGTATGGTGGCCTTGCCTTTTATGATGTCCCTCATCTCCTGCCGGAATTCATCCATTTCTTGCCTGAAAGAGGCTCGCTGTTCAGATAGCAAGCGGGCAATATCATCAAGGGCTGGGTTCTCAAAGGCAGGACCCTGAGAACCGGATGGCTGTCCCTGCTGGAAATGGGGCTGCTGCTGCTGTTGTGGCTGATACTGGGGGGAAGGATGGTGATAGGAGTGCTGAGGCTGCTGTCGCTGCCTCCACTGCTGTCCCTGATAGGAGGGACGAGGACCACTCTGGTATTGCTGTTGATTGGCATACTGGGGCTGCTGGTGTTGCTGCTGTGGCTGGCTGTTCTGCTATCCTTGGGCAGGGTTCTGCTGCTGGGAAGAGGATCCACCATTGCCCCAACGGAATCCGGGGTGATCTCGATGAATCCCGGGCTGAGGGTACCGGTCGTACCAAATCCCATTGACTTCCATCAATGGTTCCTGCTCAAAGGAGGGTGGAGGAAGAACAACCAGTGGCTGCTCCGGCTGATAGACCACCATCTGCGTGTCCGAAGATGGCGGCTGCGATGGATAGTACGGTAAAAATGGAACCGGCTCTGCCTGGATATGGTTCACCTGACGGTACGAGGCAGAGGGTTGGTTGGCATTGCTACTGCTCGGATCAGCACGTGATCTGGGGGGCTGTTGTGATTGAGCTTGTGCCTCCTGGACGCACAAAATCTGCGTCTTCAGATCACTCATGGTCTTGGCAATTTGGTCCATCTTGGCCATGCCTTGCATCTGCTTCTTCTCGAGGATCTCGAGGCGGTCCAGCTTCTCACTAATGATGCCCATGTCGGTTGCGGCTGATTCAGCTTGGGCTGCGGCAGCTGACACTGTGTTGGGACCGGCATCGATGCGGGCGATCCTCTGAAATGATCCCGCTCCTTGCGGGGGCTTCTGTTGCGTGTAGACTCGGGCTTGGGCCATCACTGTGGAGTTTTCTGCCATGCCCTCGTAAATGGCCCAGACGTCGTCTTCACCCTTGGAAAAGTAAGATCCACCGCAAGAGGCGTTCACAAGCCCCTGCAGCTCCGGTGTTAGCCCACAGAAGAAACTCTGCACGAGATTGGGCTAGGAGATGTCATGATGTGGACACCGGTCGATGAGCTCTCTGAATCGATCCCAGGCTTCATGGAACTGTTCATTTGGGATCATGACGAAATTACTGATCATGGCTCGAGCTGCGTTGGTCCGGCCGAGAGGGTAATACTTCTTCAAGTACGCGGTCCTGAGATCTGCCCATGTGTCGACGAATCGCCCAAGGTGTTTGAGCCAGTATGCGGCTCTGTCAACCAAAGAGAATGGAAAGGCGATCATCTTTATAGTGTCCTCGGTCATCAACCGATCATGGATAGCGCTGCAAATCATCTCGAATTCCTGGAGGTGGAGGTGCGGCTCTTCGGTCGGCAACCCATGGAACTTGGGTAGAAGCTGGATAGTGTGGGGCCGAAGCTTGAAATCTCCGTGAATTGGCGGGAGTCTGATCCAACGGTGAGTGAGGGATGTAGCTGGGTTGTGCAACTCCCTCATGATGGTCTGCGGCAGTCGCTCAGCGTCTGGATCGCCTCCTCCTGCATCTGGTCCTCCTCCTCCTCCACCGCCACCGCCCCCAGGTCGGTTCTCTCTCATCTGTGCTATCTCTCTCATCAGATCACCCATGAAGGTACCCTGGTCACGGATCTGTCTCTGCATTGTCTCCAGGGATGCTAACAAGGAGTTGTTGATGGCCACCTAATCAATTATGAATGGAGGGTGATCATGGTCATCTGGGTGCTCGCCTCTGTCTCCCATCACTGGATTTTCAAAAAGAGGCCATCTCAAGTGCTGTCGAATGATCCGAACTCTGTGATGCCCTGAATTCTGAAACAATTGGACTGAGAGAAGGAGAATGGGAAGGGTGGTCGAGGGGGAACAGGGTGGATGTAAACTCGGGCTCGGAGAGCGGACTCTCCGAGGTATTCCTAGACGAATGAGGAGGAGTGCTGGATAGCGGTGCCGACAAGGTCGGCCTAAGAGATCTCCGTCCCATCATCTTGATTATTTGGGAAGATCAGGGAAAATGCAAGAGAAGAAGAACGGAATGAAATGAGATGCAACAAAATCGCGCACAATTGTGCTGTGTTTTTGATCTTGACCTAAACAAATCTAGCAATCAAACACAAAGCAGGGGTAAGTTCACCAACTCAATACGTAAAGCCGTGAAGGTTCGGCTTTTATCTTGTCAGTTTTAGCTTGTTTTCAGGAATTTATCTTGTCACGAGTCCTTAGAGCGCTACGTCTAAAGGAGAGAGAGTACTGCCGGGAAAGTATCCCCGTACTTGTCCTCCTCCTGTGTAACCTGTAACTTGCGCTTTTTGAGGTCCTTGTAACCCTTCATGGATCCCTACTCAGCCAAAGAAATAGAGGGAGGAAGCCGATAGGTGAAACCGATACTTCAGACCTTGCTCGCAACGGAATCACCCGTGAGCGTGCAAGATCCTACTCGGACGCAGCCGGTGAGACAGACACACTCGTGAAGGCGTGGCCTAAGCTCGGTACTTCGGACAATGTCGGCGCTCACACAATAGTGAGTCACCAATGGCGACCAAGCCCTACTCGACTACGTATGATAGTAGCGCCAATACTTCGGAAATCCAGGCGATACACAAGGCAGCCACAAGTTGGGTTTTTAGCTCTAATCCTTACGAAGCGCTCACCTCACTTGGAAGGAGACCTTCTCATGCAACCTAAATACAAGTGAGGGTGTTACTCTCCCCAAGCAATGAATCTAATTACCGATTTTATTTTTGGTCAAGTTTTCTTAGCAGTCCCTTTTTTAATTTTTTTTGGTGTTATCGCTTCTTTTGAGTGAATTCAAACAAGCGCCTAACGGTTTTTGTATTTTCTTGATCCTACTTTGTTCCAAAAACAGAGGGAGAATAGAGTCGAAAAAGCCGTGCAAGTCGGCACCAAGGTGGAAATCTCACCTTTGTGCCTAAATGATGCATGCAAAGTAAGAAGACTTACAACGAATCCCAGCTCTCTCCATGCGGGATGCAAAGCAGAATTTGTAAACCTAATCTATATGGTGATATGCAAAAACGGAAATCGTCCTAGAATAGGAAACTTCTAGCGTGAAGAACCACAAGCTAGCCACTAACTCTCAATCCGAGTGTCCGGTCTAGGCTCACCCCTCCTCTGCTCAACACATTTGAGTTAGGAGAAAGCGCTTTTTCGGGAATGAGCTCGCGACGCGTGGATCGAAAGCTAATAGCTAACTATTTAATTAGTCTAAGTCCAACAACGAACTATAGGAGCATGCAAAGGTAATTAGTGTGTTTGGACCTATTCTAATCGAATCAAGCAGGACCTATAATCTAAGGGCTCAATCCACAAAAGAAAGGAAAAAGGAAAACAAAACCGGAAAATGACAGGCGATAAAAACGCGATAAAAACCGCGGTGAGCCCCCGGGTGAACAAACACCCGGAATTTAGGCCCGATAGTGTCCAAGTGTCCAAGAGTCCAATGTACCTGTATTATTACAAATTAATAGGTCACTCTCTCACACAAAATGAAATGAAAGCTAAACTAATCACTCTCTCACTCCTCCTGCTCTCTCCTGCCGGCCTGGCTTAAGAAAGGCCGGCTCCACTTCCCAAGGATGCTTCGGGTCACCTAGGCGATCCGCCCTGCTCCGCGGTCCCTCGCAAGAAGACAAGAAAGGATGGTCAGATAGCTCAATCAATATAGATCAAAAATGTAAGAGAGATGAAATGAAGCTATGGTAAACACTAAACACAAGTAAACAAAAATGAGCTACTCGTTGTTGCTCCCCGGCAACGGCACCATTTGATAAACACGAAATTCGATGTGGTCAAAATTGGTGTCTCACACAAGGCGGAGACGACCGTCGCTGTGGCGACTCACAAGTGAATCTCGTATTTAATCAACAATTAACCCACACTAAAGATCAATAAATTAGAAATAATGTGGAGTTAAAATTTATTTTTAACTCTGCACAAATGATGTATAGTGACAAGTATGCAGAGAGTTCGAACACAGGGAGCAAACAGGGTAATTCACAAAAGTGTGCACAAGAGTGTGTATGTGTGTAGTGTCTACACTAAGCAAACAAACAATGAAATTTTTGTGGGTTTTTAATTTTTAATAATAATTTTTTATTTAATTTTTAATTTTGTATTTTGCTTTTTAATTTTCTGATTTTTATAATTTTTTATAATATATATTTTTTTCTTCAATATTGGAATTTAAAAACAATGTAATGAAAGGCAAGATAAAATATGTATAAAAATATGCAAAAATATCCAAAAATTTAGAAATAAAATGTTCTTGATATTTTTAGGATTTTCTACTGTTTTTGTGATTTTTGGGGATTTTTCAAGGTGTTTTTGGTATTTTTAAAAACTGAAATAAAGCAAAACAGTGAAATAAGTGCTGGCTGTGAATAAAATGGGAATTAAAAATAACAAACAGAAACCAAAATTTTTCAAATTAATTTTAAAATAAAGAGAATAAAATCTAGAACAAATAGAAACTTAGTTTGTGATTTTTGGATTTTTCTTTGATTTTATATATTTTTTTGAAGTTTTTGAGTGTTTTTTAAATTTTTAGTGTTTTTCTTTTGAGATTTTTAGTGATTTTTGGATTGACACTAAAATATGATAAAATAGACACTAGGTAATTTTTTTGGAATTTTTCGAAGTGTTTTAATATTTTTTTGGCATTTTCTAAGCTAGACAGTAGAGAAAAAGCATGTTTTTGATTTTTAATAAATATAAGAATAAAATAAAATCAAAACTAAAATTAGGGCGTGGAAGAACAAGTGTCCAGGAGCTAAACCCTATTTTTGTGGAATTTTTGGACTTAGAATGATAATTTAAATATTTAGAGCTAGCATCCAAATATTAAACAGGCCTGACAGGGGTAAATATGCAATTTCTCAAACATCTAGGGGCTCACATGCAATTTTCCACAAATATTTGAATTGAATAATCAATTTAAAGCACCAAAATTCAATTACAAAACCCGCCTGGGTGTCCTAGCAATTTTCCCACCAGGGCGCGTGACTTGCACGCGCCTGGCGAGGACTAAACTGTAATTTCACAAAAACCTGGGGGTTTACTTGCAATATTTCCAAAAATATAACACGTGAAGTTAAAGTTTTGGTATTAAAACAAAATACAACAAAGACCGAGGGCCCCTCTGCAAAATGCCCCCACCTCACGTGTACAGGTCACGTGAGGTGACGTGGCGAAGGACCTATACGCAAATAAATAAACTACAGGGGTGTTTGTGCAAATATTACAAAAATATTTAAACTACGCAATAGAGTTTCAGGACTAAATAGAAATTACAAAATTAGCGGGGGGTTGACTGCAAAATACCCTCGCTAAGGCGATCCGACGGTGGTGCGGGCGCTGGTGACGCGTGGCGCGAATCCAACGGCTGGCAGCTAAGCGCGATCCAGCGGCAGGGAACGTGCCACTTATCCACGTGGCGGCCTCTTGGAAGCCGATGACGGTTCGCCCGTGGACCGCTGAGATCAGATCTCAGATGAGATCCGACGGTGGCAGGTGGTGGCGATCGGACGGTCCACGTTGGACCTGGGGTCCCCTCTTGATCGAACGACAACGAGGCGTGCTGGAAGAAAAGGGAAGAAGGACCGCCGGGGCGACCTTCTTCCGGCAGTGGCGACTCGCTCCGGCGGTGGATAAACTTCAAAATGGGCCCAGGAGGTTGCTGGAGGTGTCCTCTGTCGTCTGGAAGCGAAGGAGTGGCGTGGAGGTCGGTGGAGCTCTTCCACGGCGAAGCGGAAGTTGCGGTGCTCCAGGTGCTCCGGCGAAGGGTCAAAATGGCTCCAGATGCGTTAATGTACTCCAGTACCTGCAAGAAAATGTTACGGAGGTCGAGGGCAAAATGCCTCGACCTCGGGTGTCTCTCGGAGTGGCGTGGAAAGCGAGATAGGTACTCGCCGGAGTTGCGCTCCGGCGAGGTGATTAATGAAGCAATCAGGTGATCGATTGGACGAAGAAAAAGATGCGTAATGATCCTAAGGGTATGGTGAACACGAAAGGGATGAAAAGAGATGAAGAACGGCCTTGATGTCCTGGGGGCCAGAGGGAGAAAATACCTCGACGGCGGAGCTTGCCGGAGGTGTGGAACACGCTCAGATATGGGGTATTCCGCCGCCTTGAAGCTCGGAGCTCGGAGCTGTCACCTCCAAGCGTCTCGAGCACGACCAAACGGGGGGAGAAATCTGGGAATTTGCGGTTCCAAAAACGAAATGGAGTTGAGGGGTTGCTTAAGTATGGTTGACGGTCATGGTGGGAAGAACGAGGTGCAGTGGTGGTTGGCGTGATGCACGTCCCAAGATAAGCATTGGGCGTGCAAGGCGGTCGAACGAGGAAGAAGTTTGCAGAAGACCTTGAGTCGAAAAGATGAAAGGTTGATCCTCGAAAAAAGGGTGAAAGAAGGGTCAAAACCTCTCTGACACAACTACAGGAGTAGGACCAGGGAATTGACCCGAGGTCAACTCTCCTGGTCCCCTGGTTGGTCCACGTGGACCAACCAGGAAAAACTCCTGGAAAAAGATTTAAAAATTATTTAAAAAATAGAAATAAGCCGAATTAAATAATAATTATAAAATAAAAAATATTCGTTATTTTATGCAGTATTTTATTATGATTTTTAATTATTTTTATGAATTATATTTTTGCAAGTTACCTTTTTAACCCTATATAGGTATAATACCTATGTATTTAAGTATTTAATTTTTATTTTATGTATTTTATTTTTATTAATTTCATTTCTTATTTTCTAAAATATAAAACACTGTTATATACATAAATATATTTTTATTTTATTTTTCCGATTTATTATGTATGTTAATAAAATATAAGAGCGTTTTGTATAGGTATATGTATAGGCAGTATACCTATGTATTCTTTATACAAGTATTTTTATTTTTGTTTTTATTTAGATTTTTATTCTTATTTTAATGTACATAATTATTATAAATAATATCTACAACATTATAAAAATATAAAAATGAATAAATAATGGATAAAGAATAAATTGAATATTTTAATCTTGTACAATGTACAATGAGAGTCCAAAAGTCAACTTTCAAACCGTAGCTCCGCCAAATGCGAAACGACCGCCAATAAATAGCTTATTTTCTTCTATATACAATTAAAGGTGAGTATGCTGCTTTTGGAGTTGTCAGTTGTGAGATACGGGTCTGGGAAGTTGGGATTCTGGATTCTTATTCAGACCATAACTTTTTATCTGTACATTGTTTTTCTGTGAAATCAATTTTGTATTTTTCTTTATTAAATTATCTATTACTTTCATGTACAAAGTTTCTTTATTTGATGTATAAAAAGTGGAACCAAAAATAGGTCCCAAAATAAATAAAGAATGAATAAAATAAAAGGGTAGTTTTACTGTATTCCTGACCTTATCTCCCCCTACTTTATTCCTTGTCGACCTATTCATTAGGATGCCTAGGTCTCGGGGGTTTTGGGTCATAAAATATTTACAATATTTTATTCTTTTTCTTTTCTTTATTTATTCTATAATTTTGGCTTTAATTACAGTATTTTATACACTATGTAGATGCACATGCATGAATGCTAAGATGATGATATTAAGGGTATTTACAGGCATTTGCTAGGGTTTTTGGTGCCAAAATGATAGAATAAAGATGATGAAATGTGGATTCATCACTCAGCGACATCCAATCAATGAGCAACCTGAGGCCCCTTCAGTCAATCCAGCACCGGACCAACTTACACTGCTTATAAAGAACATGAATGAACTGACTCAACGGATTGACGACCTGACCACCACCAAGACACTGATTCCAGCACAGGTTGAAGCCAATCCCAACAACTTCAGATGCAAGGAGCATGTAGCCAATGGCCCACCCACCCCTGAGACAGGTATGTCCCTTGATTTTACGTGTTTATCTGACGCCATTCATCTCAGGAGCGGTAGGAGATTGCAGTCGCCTACGCAACAGTTGGGGTTGGGAGATCGATCCACTGAGAGAGCATCATCTTCTACATCATCTCCTTCACCAGCAGTCGAGAAACCCAGTATAACAGCACCCACATCTGGAGTTCCACCGCCTTTGCCACCACCTTCACCAGGCAGAAGCAGATCACCATCAGCAAGGGAGAATATACCAGTCGCAGATTCTTCCTCTTCACCAGCAGCAGCATCCCGTTCTGTTTTAGATTCTGTTTTTCCTTCACCTAGATTGGACAACACTATACAGACTGATTCTAGTTGTCCTCTTGTACATGATGATTCAACTTTGAATAAAGGAAATGAACGTTTGCATGTTTATTCTGATTCTGAGCCATTTCCTTCTGCTCTCAAAGCTAAAAAAATTCAAAAATTAAAAACAGCACTATATGATCTTGGAGTGGTTGAGATCTTACAGAACATCTTTTTAAAGATGCCACTCCTTAAGGCCATGGAATACATGCCTACAGTAAAAAAGGGAATGAAAGAGGCATGTACCCAAAAGCGTCAACCAAGGAAGAACAGACGAAAGGAAACAGAGAAACACATTTTAACCCTGGCCACAGTTCATGCCATCAGCAATCTTCTACCGAAAAAGAAAGACAAGGGAGCACCTCACATCCATTGCCATATCTTTGATCAAGAATTTGATCATACTCTTCTCGATAGTGTTTCCTCCATTAATCTCCTGCCTTCCTCTCTATTAATTGAATTCCAGTTAGGGCCTCTTAAAACAACCAGAATGATCCTTCAGTTTGCTGATAGATCGATTAAGAGGCCAAGAGGCATTTTAGAGGACGTTATTGTAACGGTGCAGGGAATGAAATTCCCTATTGATTTTGTTGTCATGAATATGGACACACCTGCACCGTTACTCCACACCCCGATCATACTAGGTCGATCGTTCCTCCGAACGGTCGAAGCATCGGTTGATTATGGTACTGGAGAGATCATCTTTCACTCTCATAGTGACAAGGTGAAAATTGAGACGATCTCTGATCCCAGACCATTACTGCCACCGGCATCAGATGATACAAAGAAAGTTATATCAGAGCCAGATGACTATGATTTTCTCGCTGAATTCATGGAGACAGATCTTTTTACGGATTTTATAGATACCCAGGAGTTCCTTTCCCAAAAGGACTCTCTGGAAAGCATAGTCTACATGAGTTCCCTTGGTGGTCCAATTGAGACAGTTGCCGATGAGCATCTTGAGCAGAGTTTTGAGATCCAGATATCTGAGCCAATTGTTGAATTTCCTAATTTATGCACAGGTGAGAGACATCTTTCTGAGATTATTCCTGAGATATCTGAGCCTTCATTGATAAGAGTATTGAACATCCTGATGAGCCATTCCTTTCTGAGCAGAGTTCATTCACAGATCTATCAGATATTCTACTTGTTGAGCCGTCAATAGCCAAGGTGGATAGTCTACAGAGCATAGATCAAATACTGTCTACCAGTATGGTAGCAGAGGTTATCGCAGAGCCGATTCAGACCCACCTAAACTCAAGGTTTTACCATCAATGCTGAAATATGCATTCCCTGTGGATCCCTCAAATGTTTCCGGTCATCCTCAGCTCGCAGTTGACCGCTGAACAAGAATCTCGCGTGCTAGAGGTTCTTGAGAGAAACCGCAAGGCCATAGGATGGAATATCTCGTATCTCCGTGGGATCAATCCAGCATTGTGCTCGCATCATATCTATCTAGAGGATGACTGTAAACCCTCCCGTGAATGTCAGCACCGTCTAAATACAAACCTAAGGGAGATTGTCATGAAGGAGATCAAGAAATGGTGTGGTGCTGGCTTTATATATCACATTTCAGATTCCAAATGGGTCAGCCCTTTTCATGTGGTCCCAAAGAAATATGGGATTACGATCGTAAAGAATGACCACGGTGAGGAGATTCCGACTCGGGTACCTACTTCATGACGTGTCTGTGTAGATTACCAACACCTAAACTCAGCTACCAAGAAGGATCACTTTCCACTGCCCTTTATTGATCAGATTATTGAGAGGTTGGCAGGGAAAGAGTTCTTTTGCTTCTTGGATGGGTACTCGGGATACAACCAAGTTGCTATCGCTCCTGAGGATCATGAGAAAACTACTTTCACTTGTTCGTTTGGCACTTACGCCTTTAGACGGATGCCCTTTGGATTGTGTAACGCCCCCGCTACATTTCAAAGGTGTATGTTGGTCGCTTTTTCCAACATGGTGGGTAATTTTCTTGAAGTCTTCATGGATGATTTCTCAGTCTACGGGGATAGTTTTGACCCATGTCTTGCTCATTTGGACCGAGTTCTTCAACGTTGCTGTGAGGTAAACCTAGTGCTCTCGTGGGAGAAGAGTCACTTTATGGTGACTAATGGGATTGTATTGGGCCATGTCATCTCCAAACATGGTATGGAGGTTGACCCAGCAAAGATTGATGTCTTACAACCACCTGATTGGTCTCTTCCCTTTGAGATCATGACGGATGCATCAGATTTCGTAGTTGGAGCGATTTTAGGACAGAGAAGGAATGGGATACCATTTGCTATACACTATTCTAGCAAGACTCTGGATAAAGCACAACGGAATTATACAGTTACAGAGAAGGAGATGTTAGCAGTTGTGTTTGGGCTAGAAAAATTCAGATCTTACCTCATCGGTTCACACGTTATTGTGTACACGGATCACACGGACATATGATACTTACAAGCAAAGAAGGATTCCAAACCACGCCTTATAAGATGGATCCTTCTTCTTCAGGAATTTGATTTAGAGATTAGAGATAAACCTAGAGTGAAAAACTTTATGGCAGATCACCTTTCCCGTATCACAGACACAGAGACCTCTGAGCAGAACATGATTCCTATTTCTGAAACCTTTCCAGATGAGACCATTTTGTCTGTGGACTCACTCCCATGGTATGCCGATATTGTGAACTATCTTGTCTCCAAGAAAGTTCCACAAGATTGGCCAAAGTACAAGGTAGACAGATTTCTGTCAGAGATTTATTATTACCAGTGGGAGGATCCGTATCTATTTTGCGAGGGTGCGGAGTGTATATGGAGAAGGTGCATTCCTTAGGAGGAACACACCGGTTTACTTGAGCACTGTCACAAACTAGAATCTGGTGGGCATCATTCGGGGAAGCGCACGACAGCAAGGTTTTACAGAGTGGCCTATGGTGGCCCACATTTTTTAAGGATGCTACATAGTATATTTGAGGTTGTACTGATTGTTAGAAAATGGAAGGAACTGTTGGTTCCAAAGATACCATGCCCCTAAGATATATACAAAATTTTGATGTTTTTGATGCTTGGGGCATAGACTTCATGGGCCCATTTCCTGTCAGTCAGGGATTTCAGTACATCCTGCTCACCGTGGATTACGTTAGTCAATGGGTGGAGGCTATCCCCACCCGAGCCACAGATAGTCGTACAGTGTGTTCCTTCCTCAAGGACCATATTATTGCGCGGTTTGGTATTCCCAAAATACTGATTTCAGATGGAGGAAGCCATTTCATTAATAGAGAAGTAAAAAAGCTTGTGAAGGAGTACACCGTTGAGCACAGAGTTGCGTCTCCTTACCACCCTCAGACTAATGGCTTGGCAGAAATTTCAAATAGGGAGATCAAGATGATATTGCTGAAACTTGTACGTCCAGATAGGAAGAACTGGTCCTAGATGCTTGATTCAGTTCTATGGGCTTATCGGACGGCGTACAAGTCTCCCTTAGGTATGTCTCCCTACAGAATAGTATATGGAAAGCCTTGCCACCTGTCAGTGGAATTAATTCACAAATCTTTATGGACACTCAGTGTATGCAATTTAGATTATGAGAAGGGAGGAAAGAACATGAAGTTGGATTTGAACAAATTACTGGAATTCCAAGACTTTGCATATGATAACTCACTAATGTATAAGGAGAAAGTCAAGCGCTGGCATGATAGACACATTCGAAGAAAGACTTTCTCCCCGATCAGAAAGTTTGGTTATTTGATACCAAGTTGAAGTTGTTTCCAGGAAAATTGAAAAGCAAGTGGTCAGGATCGTTCATCATGAGAGTTGTGCGTGACAATGGGAGTATTATCATATCTGGGTTGTCATCTGACGCACAACCATTTGTTGTGAACAGACAGTTGCTGAAGCCATATCTAGATCATGATACATTCCTGTCCGTCGTTGATTCGATATCTGTGGTATCAGATGATGATCTTTTGATTCCATCTTATACGTCTGATACATTTTCATCCACTCCTCTTGTATATCCTTTCGTTTTACTCTTTCTTCTCCCGTTTTATCCTTCACCCCTTTTTCGTGTGTGTATATATGCTATACTTAGGATGTGTTTTATCCTAAGTATGGGGGAGGGGGGAGTGAACGATTTGTGTTGTTCATATTCATCATGTTCACCACTCTTGTTGTTGCCTATACTTAGGGATACTCTACCCTATGTATAGGGGGGGATGTTGTTCATATCATGTCTTTTTATTTTTGAGTCTGTACATTCTCTTTATCAATTTTTCCCTTTTGTACACTCTACTATATTTTGGATTACTCGATCTTAAGTATGTGGGGGATCACCAACTTCTCTTCTTTTTATCCTTTCTTTGAGTCGTTATAGCATAGGAGTCTTTTCACTTTTCTATACTTAGCACGAGTTATGTCTTCCTTTTTCACTCTCTAATCACTATGAGGACATAGTTCGAGCTAAGTATAGGGGGGTGTCGTATATATGGTATATATACTTTAGACATAACTCATACTTTTAAATATGTTTATTTGGGGGGGGGGTTATGTGTATAATTTTGTAAAATCCACGTGTGTTAAAAAAACCACAAAAAAAACAAAAAAAATCAATCAACAAAAACACAAAAAAAAACAAAACAACAAAAAAACAAAAAAACAACAAAAAAACAAAAAACCAAACAAATAAAAACAAAAAAATCTTGTATATACTTATATATATATTTTACTAACCCTTTTTCCTAAAAAAAACTACAAAACCAAAAATCTATAAAAAATTGCATAATTCAAAAAAAACTTTCTTTCACATCTGCATTTTTCCTCCAAAAAAATCCATAAAAAGTTCAAAATTAGAAAATTGTTTGAAAACATGTTCTTTTCACATGTGCATCAGTTCTTTTCAAAAAAAAAAACTCTCTGCATTGTTCATATTTTGCATTCGCATGTGCATTTTTCAGGATAGTATTGACATTTAAACTATGTCTGGAATAAAATTGAAGAATAGAGCTTAGTTGGACCTTAATCCACCTAATTTTCAGAAGAACTTCACCGAGAAATAAGATTTTAGAAGCTTCAGGTCTTTGACTTAATTCTTTGAGGTCCACATAACAATATGCAGCGTTTGACTCTTAGTGTCTAAGCTAATCTCTTCATTCGGGGTATAACTCTGGAATAGGGAATCGATTTGTACTCTCGTACTATGCACTTAGCTCAACTCAGACGGGATGTTGGAAGACCGTGTTAGTTTCTTTTCTGGTAGCGTGGAAATCTAAAGATCAGAGTACGGGTTGAAATAAAGCTTCGAAAAAGGGATGGATGGCTAGACACAATTTTTTTCTAAGACCCCAAAAAATGTACGGAAACAAAAAGATTCTATATCCGTAGGGGCACAACAAGATCCAAGCAGAACCACCAAAAATCCAAATACAAAGAAGCTACTACCAAATAAATATCTGACCAAAAAGGCCCAAGCTTCAAGAAAACCTGTAGATCTTGGTGGAAACTTGGCTACACTGGCCAACTTCACAAGGAGAGGTGACTACACTGGCCACCCTCCAATTCTTTTCTCCTTCTTCTAACTTCTCCCCCAATTCGATTGTGAACACAACACGACAGACCTTAGAAGGAAATACCTGACTCCCCGAGGACGAGTTACTGGAGAGGAGATTTGCATGGTAGTCCGACATTCTGGATGGGAAGAGCTAAAACCTTTCACACACATGAGTCAATTGTTCAATGTTCATAAGGTGTGCTTTGGGAAGAGGATTGATCTAAGATGACTTCTGAGCTGAAATTGTGACAATGATGTGTAGAACTTGAAGCCTGTCAATTTTAAAATTCTAAGTCTCACGGAAGTTCCGACACACTAATAATCCAAAGGTCCGACAGAGCTCCAAACTACAATTTTATGAAGATAAGTTTAATACTCAATGTTGTCCTACTTTCTTTATTTTCCCTTTCTTTTTCTTTTTCTTCACTTATTCTTTCAAATAAGTGTTTGCTAAGGGACTAGCAAAGGTAAAGCATAGGGGGAAGATGAATCTACGATTCGTCATCTTTATTCATTTATTTTAGCTTAAAATCCCTTATAAAACACCTGCATATAACACTAACTCCATATTCTTAATAACTTGCATTTGTGTAAATATTGTACACTTCTTACTAATTTTAACCTAAAATAAATAAATAAAGAAAGAAAGGAAAAATAAAGAAAATAAAAAAAATAAAGAAAATAAAAAAAAGGAAGACTGTATACAGGCTGACCCAAACCTTGAGAGAAGGTCAAGACTTGACCTGATCGACCCAGAATAAAGTAGGGGGAGATAGGGTCCTTAAACAGAAAATAAAAAAAAGTGTGTGTTGTTGTAAATACTTCTCACTTATTTGTGTATATCTGTATAAAACTAACACTAATTTATTTGTGCCTTAATTGACCTCAAATCAAATAACTTTAAAACTAAAGTTGTAAATAAAAATGTATCCTAATTAATAAAAATGATTGCACAATTAAATCTTGTGCAGAATAAAAGTAACCACACTTGGAAAAAGCCACTAAGCACTAATTGAAAGACCAATTCTGGCTCCATATGAGCTCAAATTGAATTAATCTCACTTCCATTGGATTCGAAATTAAATTATCTTTAAAATGGCTGTATTTTCATAATTTTTGGAGTTACGGTTGAAAAGTCGGTTTTTTGGGGGTGGTTTGCGCAATTTTCCCATGTATTTTGTGAATATTGTATTTGTATATATTTGTAAATTATTTTTACTAATATTTTAAAATAAAAATAAAAAATAATAAAAAACGAGTTCTTAAAACACAAAAAAGGCTAATTTCCTCATTTACCCTTGTATATAATGTCATATATGTATATAATATATAAATATAGTTGCTATTTTTAATTAACCTCCATAAAAAAATAAAAAATAACTTTTTTAATATAAATCAATAAAGTGAAGAAAATTCAAAAAAAATAGATTATTTTATAAATATTTTTATCTCTTTTATTTTATCTCATTTCATCTCTCTTATCTCTTCCACCAAAAAAATTCAAAAATTCATTTCAATTTTCATCTCTCTTATCTCTTCCACCAAAAATTCAAAAACAAATTCAAATTTCATTCTATCTTTTCTATTTATATGGCTCCTTCTCCCTCATTTCAACTCGATCAATCTTTAGAGAGAGGAGCCCGATCTCCGAGAGAAAATTTCGTCGAGAATAGTGCCTAGCCTCCGAGATGTCCGGTGATAGCGAGTCGACCTTGTCGAGGCGATCACGGTCCTTTTCCGCTCCTAAGGTGAGATCCACATTTTTCTTATTTTTATCTAAGTTAATCATAGTTTATTTCTATTATTTTTATCTCATTGTCATTTTTTTGTTTATCTAAATCTTAAAATCCGTCACGATTTATTCCGCCACCGACTCGATTTTTCATCTCACTTTCTTGATCTCCACACGTTCTATTTCTATCGTCCACGATCTCTCAACTCCGGCCGCGTACGGTGGCCGGAGATCGGATTCGATTCTTCCATTTTTCTACAGATCTCCATTCATTTTCTGATTTGTAAATAAATAAATATTAAAAAAATATTTAATTCTATTTCTCTAACGGTTGTTTTGTAGGATCATTTATAAAAAACAAAAAAATAAAAAAGTAAAAAAAGAATTTCTTTATCCTATTTGTTTTCCTTCTTAATTCCTATTTTCGGATTTACAAAAAAAATAAAAAAGTTTTTTTATTAGTTATTTCTCTTTACATCACACGCAATAAAAAAATACACAATTTTTTTTAAAAATCTTCCATCAGGCAGCGGGGTCGCCACCCCCACCACCCACCAACTGGCCGCCAGCATCCGCCACACCTCCTGCAGGCTCCCTCCTTCGCCTCAACATGCGCCTTCCGCCCGCGCCTCCACATAGCATACAGATCGCCACCGCGCCTCCAAGCGCCCAGAGCCTCCCCCGCCGCGAAGACGCGCGCCACCGCTCCAAGCGCCCAGCTGCCGCGAAGATGCGCGCCACTGCTCCCGTGCTGCAGACTCTTCAGCCTCGCGACCCGCGTCGGTGCTCTTCCAGATCTGCCCCGCCTCCAGGTGCCCAACGCCACCGCGCGAGTCTAGCGACCCCCTCCGCGCTTTCAGTCAGGCATGCCTGTGCGCCCCATCCACGCGTGGTCTCCATCGCTGGCACCCGCTGACGCGTCCGCCGCCCTTCAGCCCAGGCGAGTCCCCTCCGTCGTCCCGCGAAGCCATCCAACACGGTGGCGGCCACTACTACTTCCCCCTTTCCTGAAGAAACGAAGGAACCCTTGTTAGGGTTTTGATTTTTAATAAAATAATTGGGAAACTTGCATGAAAGCCCCTGGAAATAATTAATATTGCAAGAAGTCCCCAGCTCCCGCATGTCACATGCGTGTCACATGTCTCTTGGGTAAATTACTTTTTTTTCTTGCAAATTATTTATGCTTATATTCTGTCCACAAACTCTGAACATTTGCAATCTGGTCCCTATTTTTCAGACATAGACTTCGCATGCTCTCTCTGATAAAATAAATATTTTTTTCTTAAAAATTTTTGAAAAAATGGTGTAAGTTCCTGTTACAGTTTCACTCATTGTATAAATTTTTCATTAATTTTTATTGCCGTTTGGTATTTTTAAAAAATCATAAACACGCCATTTTTCTCTATTTGAAATTCAAAAATTCATAAAATTCGAAAAATTACTTAAAAATTTCAAAAAATAGAGTAGGTCTCTTTCATTGTCTTTTAATTTCTGACCAATTTTCACGCATTATTATTTATAAAATCCAAAAAAATTGAAAATAACAAAAATCTTCTAAAAATCATAGAAAATTCTACAAAAATCTAAAAAATAGTGATTTTAGATTCTGTTTGTAGATAATTGCTTCTAGTTTGTCTTAAAAATAATTGCTAGGAGTTTTGGGCATAAAATATTTTTAAGTTGCAAATTACTCCAGGCTGTGCACATTTTCACATTTTCTCACTATATGATTTTTAGAAAAATACAAAAACATCTGAAAATTCCACAAAAACTCTCAAAAATATTTGAAAACTTATAAAAACCAAAAATATTTCTTTACATTTTTCTGAGCATTTTTGATTAATTGAAAAAAATTACAAAAAGAGTTGGTGTGCGTATTTTTGATTTTGTGAATATTGCTTCGTGTTATTTTTGAAAATTAAAAAATTGCAAAAGCAAAATCACTAAAAAATTAAAAATCAGAAAATATATAAAAAAAATTAGAAATAAAAAACTAAAAAAAATAAAAAGATAAAAAAATCACAAAAACCAAGGATAGTTGTCCTTTGAGATTCTTGTCTTCTCTTAATTGATTTTCGATCAATTGAATAATCCTCGGGATTTATAGCCTCCCTAAGTTTGACCCTGTCTGCTATACAGGTTAATAAGTAGCAAAAAAATAAAAAAATATTTCTTTGTTGTCACGAGATTTTGGGGAAAACAATGATGATGACTTAATATTTTTATCAATAATTTATCCGATCCCTTCAACATTCGTGCACAACAACATGCAGATAATTAGGGCTGGGAACTTAATTAATTACGTCACAATCAAGATAAAATCCTAAGTCTAGTGGCCAAATTCTGCGTGAATCAAAAAATGAAAAAAAATGAGAAAATAAAACCGACAAAAAATAGCGGTGAGCTCCCCCAAGTGCACCGACACTTGGCGAAACAGACCCTGAATAACAGTCCAAATGTCCAACAGTTCAGAGTCCTAAATTATTACAAGAATTATTGTTCTCTCAAATAAAATAAAAATCTTCTTCTCCTCCCTGCTCTTCCTACTGTGCAGGCCCCCCAAAAAGTAAACTCCAAATCATCCTCCAAGCAGTTCCTCACACAAAAATCAAAGAGAGAAGGTCAGACAACAATTATAATATTAGACAAATATCACAAAAATGAAATATGACTACAAAACCATGCTCCCCGGTAACGATGCCATTCTGATGACATGAAATTCGATGCGACTTAGATAGAAAATAAAATACGAAGTTGTTCTCCTTAATCGATCAATTCGGTCAACGAGAAAAATAATTAAACCACTTAAAAGATATCAAACAATGAAAGTGTAAATGTAAGCGGTTTTCGCTATTCTTTTTACCTGGTATAGCGACTAGGGTCGAACACAAGGAGCACGATTTAAAAACTAAGTAGTCAAATTTCGGAAAGAATTTTTAGTGGTTTTGAATTTTTATTTTTTATTTTTTAAAAATAAGCACAAAGAATAAAAACACACGTGCACATTTTTTTGTATTTTTCAGAATAGTCAAAAATATACAGAAAAGTCCAAAGAAAATGTTTTTGTGTTTTGTATGTTTTAAAATATTTTTGGTAATTTTTCGAATTTTTATGATGTTTTTATGATTTTTTAAAATGAAACAGTGGAAAATAAAGAAATCAATGCACAACAAAGAATCTTTTACAACCTAAATATCCTTAGATGCCCAAAATTCCTGGAATTTATTTTTACGATAAACTTCAAAGAAATATCTACAATCAGAGACTGAAATCACAATTTTTGGATTTTTTTCTTGATTTTTTTACATTTTTTTATAATTTCATTTTTCATAAGTTTTTTTGGAGTTTTATAAATGAAAAATACACAAAAATTGGAAAAAAATTAAAAGGTAACAAAACACACCTGCAGTATTTTTTTGGGAATTTTTTTGGCAAGTTTTTGAATTTTTATATTTTTTTCAATTTCAGGCAGGCAAAAAGTTACTGTTTTTGATTGTTTAAATATATTAAATGGCAATAAAAATTGATGAAAATTTTATACAATGATAAGAACTACAGCAGGAACATACACCATTTTTTTGAGAATTTTTCGAAACATAAAAATAATCATTTCAATGAAACAAATTGACAAATTTAATGTTTGGAAAATAGGGACGCAAATGCAATTATACAAAAGTTTTTTCACCATAAAATAATAAGAAATAAATGCAGGGTGAAAATTGAAATTTACCCACTAAACATATGCTACACACATGACCTTCTGGAGCAGGGGTGTCTTTGCAATTATCTGAATTTCCATGGGCATGGATGTAAATTTTTGCAATCTTTGTAAACTCCAAGGGCTTTATTGATCTTTTTCCAAAAGAAGTTTTAAAGGGACCCTTGCTACGGTTTCTTCGTTACAACACAACAAGGTGGAGGCAAGGGGGGCCGGCCGCCGCCCCTTCTTCTTTCCCTTTACGCGCGGAGGTTGGAGAGCCGCGCGGGGTGCGGTTGAGCGAAGTGGTGGCGACGCGGCGCGCTCAGCGTGGAGGTCGGGTGCGAGGGGGCCTGCTGTGCTGTCGCTGGAGGGGGCGGCGCAGTTGTTGGAGGTTGCGGCGGGTGCGCCGCCCTCGCGCTCTGGTGGCGGCACGAGGTCAGATGCGGACAGAGTCAGAGGCCATCGGGCGCGGGATGCTTCCTCGCTAGAGGGAGTGACCAAAGGGAGGAGCACGGAAGGGCATCCCCTCGCGCGGCGTCAGCGGATGGGGGACGACCTACGTGCGGGGGTGCGGGGCCTGGAGGGAGTGGGGTCGGTTGAAGATCTGGACGGACCGCGCCGAGTGCGGAGGCAGGCGGCTCGCCTGGAGCAGAGCGGCTTTCAGGTGGTCGGAGGTTGGTGAAGGGGACAGGAGACGGCCGCCCTGGAGGCGGCGACGATGACAGAGAAGAAGGTGGGCGATGGGGGGTGATGGCCCCACTGCCTGCTGGATTTTTTTTTATTTTTTTGTTTTTAAACTACAGGAAAATGTTAGAGGAAACAAATTGTATATTGTTTTTTTAACAGGAAATGTAAACAGAAAGAGAAAGAGAGATTTTTTTATTTAGTTTTTTATTAGATCCTGCAGAAACAAAGGTTAAAGAGATAAAAAATAATTATATGGTTTTTTAATCTATTTTTATTTATAAATAAAAGATGATGTGAATGGGGATCTGACAGAAATGTGAGGTATGGATCCTAGTCTCCGACCATCGTGCGTGGTTGGAGGTGTGTGGTTGCGTGAGATAGACGTGAAATGGAGAGGTCACGAGATGAGGCGAAAAGTCGGGTTTAGAGACTGATCAAAATGTGATGGATGTTTTTGGCATTTTTAAGATCTAAGGACTAATAAGATGGGAGCAAAAATTCAACCTACGATTTATCCTAAAGAAAAAGACAGGAAATATAAATGGATCTCACCTTGGAATCAGACATGCCGTGATGGCCTCGACGACGACCGAATCGCTGTCACCGACCGGATCGGAGGCTGGGCACCCTTCTCCGACGAGTAGCTCTTGGAGATCGGGCTCCTCTCTCCAAAGATTGATCAAGCGTGAATGAAGGGGGAGGAGCCCATTAAAAAGAGAAGAAAATTAAAAAAGGAAGGTATGCACAAATAAGGAAGATAATTAGTGGTCATTAAAACAAATAAAATAATTAATTAATTTAATTAATTAGTTAAAAACAAAACTCGGATTTAATTAAAATAAAATAAATAATTAATTTACAAAAATTAATTAGCCACCTTAATGATGGCTAATTAAGGCATAAAATCAAATCTTTACATAAAAGGTAAGTTTTCAATTCAAATAAAAGAATAAATTAAATAATTAAATCTAAATTTCGTAATTAAATTAAATCTATTAATTAATATTAGATATTTTATTTTTTTGTGATTTTTTATATAAGGAAATTAGTTGTATACAAATAATACACATGTATAAATAATGAAATAATTTGCATATCCTTTTTTTATTTTTTATTTATAATTTTTTTTTATTTTAATAAAAATAATATTTACAGTTATGTACATTAAAAATACATGTGAGTAATTATACAAATATGTAAGTGGTCAAACTGCACAAAACACCCCAGAAAATCGGCTTTTTAACCGTAACTCCAAAAATTATGAAACCACAACCATTTAAAAGATAATTTAATTTAGAGTATAATAGAGGTGATTTTGATTCAATTTGAGCTCGTATAGAGCCAGAATTGGTGTTTCAATTATTGCTTTACGGCTTTTTATGTGTATGATTATTTGCAATATGTACATTTTTTATTTTGCAATTATTTTTATCATTTACAACACATTTTTATTAACAACTTTTATTTTCAAAAAAAATTAATTTAAGGTCAATTTATATATAAATAAAATAGTACACATTTTATACAAATATACATGGAATTTATGTACAAATTATTTTTGGATTTTTGAAAGAAAACCCTATCTCCCCCTACTTTATTCCTGGTCGATCAGGTCAAGTCTTGACCTTCTCTCGGGGTTCGGGTCAGTATGTATTTATTGCATAAACACATCCTTCATTTTTCTTTTCTTTTTCTTTTCTTCGTTATTCTTTTATTTTGAATGCAAAAGGTGTTAACATGCATATTAACAAATGCATGCAAAAAGGTAAATTCATGGAATTAGTGGGTATTTATATGTGTTTGACTAAGGAAATGAAGCTAAAATAAAAGAATAAAGGCGATGAATAGTGGATTCATCATTCCCCTATACTTTACCTTTGCTAGTCCCTTAGCAAACACTTATTTGGAAAATAAGTGAAAACAAAAATAAAGAAAAGAAAAAGGAAAGAAGTTAGAACAATGTTGAATTTTAAACTTATCTTCATAAAAATGTAGTATGGAGCTCTGTCAGACCTTTGGATTATTAGTGTGTGGAACCTTAATGAGAGATGGATTTAAAACCTACCAGCCTCTAAGTTCCATAAGACTCATATTCAGGTCTCCTCAACAGTCAGATCAGAACAAGTCTACATACACAAATTCTTATGACTATGAATTCGTACTTGTACTGTGTAAGTGAAATATAGCTCTTCATCTCAAAAGAAGCAAAGAAACTGCCTCTCTCGACAAGGTAACTCTAGTCCCCCGGTCTGGCAACTCTTTCCTCGAGGAGCGGGGATATTCCCTTCTAAGTTCAAGTACAACCAGCTCAAGAAGAGGGGATGGAGAAGAGAATGGATGATAACCAGTGTAGTTACCTATCCTTGGATGCATGACCACTGTAGCCATGTCACCTGCTGCAAGCTCACAAATATTTGACTTTGAAGCTCTGATAAACACGAAATTCACGGGAGTCTAAATTGGTGTCTTACACAAGGCGGGGACAACCGTCGCTTTGGCGACTCTCAAATGAATCTCGTATTTAATCAACAATTAACCCACACTATAGATCAAACAATTAGAAATAAATGTGGAGTTAAAATTTATTTTTAACTCTGCACAAAAGATGTATAGCAAGCAAGTATGCAGAGAGTTCGAACACAGGGAGCAAACAGGGTAGAAGCACAAGTGTGTGTGTGAGTGTGAAGTGTGTCTACACTATGCAAGCAACTATTTTTGTGGGTTTTAAATATTTTTTTAATTAATTATTTTTTTGATTTTTAATTTTCTGATTTTTATATTTTATATTTTTTTTATTTTTTTCAATATTGGAATATATAAACAAGGTGATAAAAGAGGCGCTACAACATTTATAAAAATATGTAAAAATAACCAAAAATTCGGAAATAAAATCTTTTTGGTATTTTTATAACTTTTTACTGTTTTTATGATTATTGGGTATTTTTCAAAATATTTTTGGTATTTTTAAACACTGAAATAAAGCAAAACAGTGAATTAGCTACTGGTTGTGAGTAAAAATGGGAAAGAAAATATCAAATGATCTCAAAATTTTCCTAAATCAGTTTTAAAATAAAGAGAATAAAATAAGGAAGAAACAGGAACAGAGTTTGCAATTTTTGGAGTTTTAGAGAATTTTTTATATTTTTTTGAAGTTTTTAGGTATTTTCGAATTTTTAAGGTTTTCTTTTGCAATTTTTAGTGATTTTTGGACTGACATTAAAATAGGTTAAATTAGATAGTAGGGATTTTTTTTGGAATTTTTCGAGGTATTTTATAATTTTTTGGCATTTTCTAAACTAGACAGTAGGCAAAAAGCAAGTTTTTGATTTTTAATAAATATTAAAAGCAATCAAATCAAAAACTAAAAATATGGCGTTAAAGCACAAGTACACAGGAGCTTAACTTGAATTTTTGAGAACTTTTCGATTTAAAACGATGCTCCAAATAGATACGTCAAGTACACAAAAATGGAAGGCCTAGCAGGGACGTATATGCAAATACACAAAAGTCCAGGGGCCTAATCGCAATTTTTACGCAAACGTTAATACTAAAATAAATACTTCGTGGACTGACTGTAAATTCCTAAAGTCGCTAGGGCTTTTCTGCAAAATGTCCAACCACGCTGGGGAGGACTAGATAGCAATTATCCAAAAAGTGGAGGGCTAGATTGCAAAACGCCTAGAAATATTATAACCGCACATGAATGTTTAGGAACTAAACTTAAATAGTACAAAACCCCGGGGGCCCTTTTGCAAAATCGCCAAGGCGCGCGTGATGTGCACGCGCCTGGCAGGGACTTCTGCGCAATTATCAAAAACAACGAGGAACGGTTTGCAAATGTTACATAAATTTGTAAAAGCAAATGCAAGTTTTGGGTTTATAAAATAAAGACAAAAATGGCGGGAGTTAGATCACAAAATACCCACGCCTGGGCTGAATCGGACGACACGCGATTCTCCACTAATACACGTGTCAAGCGCCGAGCGTCCGATACCCCTTCGATTCGACGACCCCGATTAGACGTTGGACGGGTGATCGACGAGTGGAGACGCACAGGATCCGACGACGGCTAGATCTCTCCAAGAACAGATCAAAATCGGACGGCGATGGGACGCGGAGGAAGAACACGTGATGAACACGTCCTGGATGGAACTCAAATGCCAAAATCTCCGCGCCTGACGCCGCCTTCTCCCTTCCGATGGTGCGATGAACGTCCTGGGGGCCTCCTTATGTGGATGGAGGAAGCAAAATGGCCCAGGAAGGGTCGGAGGACCGCCGCTACGTGAACGGAGGGGGACGGCTCCAGGCTGCGCTGCGGCCGCAACAACGAAACCCAGATGGGCTTCTTCGAGCCTCCAGGACCTGCAAGTGAAACACAAATAAGAAAAAGGGGGTCCTGGGGACTCAGGCGAGAGGTAATGGTGGAGGGAGCGTCGGGTTGAGGGTTCGCCGGAGCGGGGCTCCGACGAGCTTGGATGGGCGAAAATGAAGTGAAATGCAAGGGAAATCTACACGCAATTACAACAAAACTAAGGTAGAAACTATGAGTAACAGAATAATGGAGCAAAAACACCTCGACTCGGCCAAGGCGGAGGAGATAGGACCTCACGGCGGTGCAGCCGCCGGAGATGATGTGGAACACGCCCAGGAGCTCCTGGGTTGCACCTCAACGAGGTCGGAGATCGCCCTCTGTCACCGGGGATCTACCGGCCATTCCTCGGAGGTTTTGGATCTGGCCGAAGGAGGTTCAAGGAAGGATGGAAGACTTTGGGGTTGTTTTGAACTGTGGTAGAGATGGCTCGCAAATCGAGTCGCAACGGGAGGAGCAGCGCTCCAATGCTCGAAAAAATCAATGGGCGAGATTCATGGGTAGATGTGCATCAAAAGTCCTGAAGACTCCATCAGGAAAAGATGTAAGGAGCACCCTAGAAAAATCCAAGAAAATGAGTCAAAACCCACTCTGACACAGCCCACCGGTGCAGGTCAGATAGTTGACCTGGGTCAACCATCCGAGCCCCCTGGTTGGTCCACGTGGACCAACCAGGAAAAACCTGGAAAAAATTATTTCTAAAATCATTTTAAAATAGTAAATGGTATTATTTTATTTAGGCTATAAAATAAAAAGTGTTTATAATTTTATAAACTATTTTATAGTGATTTTTAATTATTTTTATGAAGTATATTTTTACAAGTTACCTATTATGCCCCTTATAGGTATATTACCTATATATTGTATTCTTTAATTTTTATTTTGGTATTTTTTTATTTCTTTAATTCTGTTTATTATTTTATAAAATTATAAAATACTTTTATATACACAAATATATTTTTGTTTTATTTTTCTGATATGTTTTGTATATTAAATAAAATATAAGTATACTTTATATAGGTATGGGTATAGGTATAATACCTGTATATCTAATATACAAGTATTTTTATTTTGAGTTTTCTTTGCATTTTTATTCTGATTTTAATGTACATAGTTTTTATAAGTAATATTTACATAATTATAAAAATATAAAAATATACAAATAATGAATAAATAATAAATCGAATAGTTTAATCTGTACAATTATACAATGAGGGTCCAAAACTCAACTTTCAAACCGTAGCTCCGCCAAATGCGAAACCACCGCCATTAATTAGCTTATTTTATACTATATACAATTAAAGGTGAGTTTGCTGCATTTGGAGTTTTCATTTGTGAGATACGGGTCAGGGAAGTTGGGATTCTAGATTTTTATTCAGACCATAACTTTTTATCTGTGTATTATTTTTTAGTGAAATCAATTTTTATTTATAAAATTATTTACAACTTTCATGTGCGAAGTTTCTTTATTTGATGTATAAAAAGTGGAACCAAAAATAGGTCCCAAAATGAATAAAGAATGAATAAATATCATAGGTATTTGACCCTTATCTCCCCCTACTTTATTCCTGGTCGACCTATTCATCAAGATGCCTAGGTCTCGGGGTTTTGGGTCATAAAATATTTACAATATTTTATTCCTTTTCTTTTCTTTTATTTATTCTATAATTTTGGCTTTAATTACAGTATTTTACACACTATTTGGATGCACATGCATGCATGCTAAATTGCTCTATTTAATGCTATTTACATGCATTTTCTAGGGTTTTTGATGCCAAAATGATAGAATAAAGATGATGAAATGTGGATTCATCAAGCTCTTATTCCTTTTTTCCACTTGTATATATACTCCGGCATGCATTTTACTTTTCTATCAGGCCTGTCTACTTTTGGAGATTTTGCATTTTTTTCTTTTTTTTGATAATATATACAAGGTGCAGCATGTACATAAGGAGTTTTTCCTCTTGAGCCAGTAGACTATCCCTCTTTTGAAGCATTATTGCAACCCCACAGCATCCTGTCTTTAGACCTCAACATCGCCAAACCAGGTTGAGACGCACTTCCCTTCCTAGAGGAGGACGAGAGGTTCCGCCTAGATGTACTACCCTCGTATGCTACCCCAATCCAAAAGATTCCGCCCCCTCACTACCTCCTCCATGAAGAGCTACGTGTAGAGTGCATTGTCCAAGGTAAGCCACGGTCTGAAAGAATCATGCGTGTGTTGTTAAATATTCTACTTAAACTTATCAAGATGACATGTAAACATAGTCTTATGGACTCAGAGAATTAAGTCACTAGGATCTGAAAAGTCTTAATTCCAAATCTTATAAGGTTCCTCTGAAATTAAGTGGATTAAGGTCCAACTAAGCTCCATTCTTCAAATTTATTCCGGACTTAGTTAAATGTTAATATCATCCTGAAAAATGCTCATGCAAATGAAAGAAAATATGTACATGCAAGGAAAAGAAAGCAAAAATCTTTTTGGTGAAATAGTTTTCAAATTTTGAACTTTTTATGGGTTTTTGAAAAATGATGCTTATGCAAAAAGAGTTTTTTATGCAAATAGTTAGTAATATATACAAGTATATACACATTTTTTTTAAAGTCAGGGATGAGATACACATTTACATGTGAGTAAGTCAATTATTTTACAAGAATAAGTTGAAAGGATTTACAACTTGAGTAATTTATACAGGTATATAAATAGTTGGATTTTTTGTGATGCATATATTCCTCAAATTTATTTTAAAATAATTTTACAAATAATTTTGAAAACTATAGTTTAAAATAATTTTTCAAACAATTTTACAAACATTTACAGGCATTTGAACACTATTTGCAAACATTTTTCAAATAGTATATATAGATTTTCAAAATAATTTTTCAATCATTTTTCAAAACATTTGCAAATAGTTTTTACAAAATCATTTTATTTCACACAAAGAACTTTTTTTAAAAACCAAAATATTTTTACAGAGGTTGAAAATAGTTTTCTAATATTTTTCTAATAGTTTTCAAAAGATTTTTCAAATAGATTTTCAAACTACTTTCAAAATATTTTAACCTGATTTATTAATCAGTATATACAAAAAGAATTTTTGAGGAATTTTCTGCATCTTTTATTAGTTAGTTTTTTTTGTTTTTTTACAAGTATTTATACAAATATTTTAGCCATATTAAAGATATGAAAGTACGAGTTATGGATAAAGTATATATACAATATATACGACACCCCCTATACTTAGCTCGAACTATGTCCTCATAGTGATCAAAGAGCTGCAAAGGAAGACATAACTCATGCTAAGTATTGGGAAGTGAAAAGAATGCTATGCTACAACGACGAATAAAAGAATATAATAAATAGGAGTCAATGGTCCCCCTATACTTAGGATCAAGTAATCCTAAGTATAGAAGACTGTACACATGGGTAAAATCGAGGAGTAGAATGTATAGAGTCTACCTCCCCTATACTTAGGGTAAAATATCCCAAGGTATAGGCAGCAAAATAAAGGTAAAAAGGATCAAAAGAATAATCACAAGTCTGACACCCCCTTATACTTAGGGTAAAGTACACCCGAAGTATAGCATAATCATAAGATGGAGATGGGGTGTTAGACAAAAGAATGTGCGATATGGACATCTGGATCTATACAGCTGCGGGAGGAAGTGAAAATCAAGCATGAGATGCAAATGATGTGAGTCAAAAACCACATCTCATGCAAAATGAATATGGGCAACCTCAATGATCAGCAGATCATGATCTAGATATGGCTTCAGGCGCTGAACGTTATCTCGGAAAGTGGATTCAAATGACATCTCAGATATATCAATGTTGCCATTGTCATGCACCTTTCGGACCAAGTATGGTCCCTTCCACTTGCTCTGCAACTTCCCTGGAAATAGCTTTAGCATGGCATCAAATATCCATACTTTCTGATTCGACTCAAACTGTTTATGGCTGATGTGAGAATCGTGCCATATCTTCACTCGTTCCTTGTACTGTAGGCTACTCGAAAAGGTTGTATCTCTAAGTTCCTCCAGGGCTGCCAATTCTGCCTTTCTCTGATCTCCTACACTCTCTGGATCCAAAAATATCTCAGTAACAACCCATAGTGACTTATGCTTCAGCTCAACTGGTAAGTGGCATGGCTTGCCATAAACGAGTCGGAATGGAGATGTACCCAATGGAGTTTTGAAGGATGTCCGATATGCCCACAAGACTGAGTCCAAAAGCTGAGACCAATCCTTTCGGTCTGGGTGGACTACCTTATGCAATATAGTCTTAATCTCCCTGTTAAAAACCTCAGCAAGACCATTCATCTGTGGGTGATAAGGAGTGGCAACTCTATGATCTATGCTGAACTCGTTAGCAAGGGCCCTTACCTTGTCGTTGATAAAATGAGTCCCCCCGTCTGATATCAACACTCTAGGTACCCCAAACTGTGAAATGATATTTTTCCTCAAGAAATTGCAAAAGGTATTAGCATCTGCGGTTCGGGCGGGGATGGCCTCAACCCGACGACTCACATAATATACAGTAAGCAAGATATACGCAAATCCCAGACTCTTAGGAAATGGGCCCATAAAATCTATGCCCCATGCATCAAAAACCTCACAGAAATGAATGGGCTTCATCGGCATCATATCTCTCTGTCCACAAGTGCCCATTTTCTGACAGTTAGTACATCTCTTCACGAATTCATCTGAATTCTTGAAGAGGGTAGGCCACCAAAGGCCGGATTGAAGCACCTTTTGTGCTGTCCGTCTCCCAGAATGATGTCCTCCTGCCTCAAGCTTGTGGCAATATGTGAGGACGCTATGCTGCTCTTCTTGAGGAATACATCGTCACCAGATGCTATCCCCCCCTTCATGATAAAGGGTGGAATTTTACCAATGGTACGACTTGGCCTTCGCAAGAAAGGTCTCAAGTCGTTGTCTGGGCCAATCTTGTGGGACTTTCTTCGTGACAAGATAGTTCAAAATATTAGCATACCATGGAAGTGAGGTGATAGCAAGGATCACCTCATCTGGGAATGCCTCAGTAATAGGTGTCATTTGATCCAAATCCTCAAGGTTCTCTAGACAGGAGTGGTGATCCACCACCACTTTTTTAACTCAAGGTGTATCCTTAATCTCAATGTCAAATTCCTGGAGTAGAAGGATCCATCTGGTCAATCTAGCTTTGGCATCATTCTTTGCCATTAAGTATCGGATGGCGATCTAATCAGTATAAATAGTCACTTTAGATCCAAGAATGTAAGACCAAAACTTATCCAAGGCAAAGACTACAGCTAGCGTCCCCTTCTCTGTGACTGTGTAGTTCCATTTAGCGGCATCCATTGTTTGGCTAGCGTAGTGAATGGAAAAAGGTGCTCCATCTCTCCTCTGTCCAAGCACAACCCCTACGGTAAAACCAGAAGCATCCGTCATGATCTCGAATGGGAGAGACCAATCTAGCGGCTGAAGGATAGGAGCCTCGCCAACTAGATTCTTGAGAGTCTCAAATGATGCATGACACTTATCATCAACAAGGAACTCGGTGTCTTTTGTCAACAAATCAGTGAGCGGTCAGGAAATTTTGCTGAAGTCCTGTATGAACCGTCGGTAAAAACCGACATGCCCCAGAAAAGACCACAATTGTCGTAAATTGGACGATGGATTGAGTTTTTTGATGATATCCACCTTGGTCGGGTCGACCTCCATGCCCCTGTTGGAGATGATGTGGCTAAGGACCGTCCCCTAAGTCACCATGAAGTGACTCTTCTCCCAAGATAAGACTAAGTTGACCTCAATGCAACGCTGAAGTACTCGGTCTAGGTAATCAAGACATGTATCAAAACTGTCACCGTAGACCGAGAAATCATCCATGAAGACCTCTAAAAATTCACCAACCATGTCCGAGAAAATAGAGAGCATGCACCTTTGGAATGTAGCCAGAGCATTACATAATCCAAAGGACATCTGCCTAAAAGCATACGTCCCAAACAGACAGGTGAAAGTTGTTTTCTCTTGGTCTTCGGGTGCTATGGCCACTTGGTTGTATCCCGAACACCCATACAGAAAGCAGTAGTAACTCTTCCCAGCTAATCTCTCAATGATCTAATCTATGAATGGTAGCGGGAAGTGGTCCTTCTTGGTGGCATGGTTCAATCGTCTGTAGTCCACACAAACCCTCCATGAAGTGGGTACTCGGTAGCTATCTCCTCTCCAGACTCGTTCACAACTGTAGTGATACCCGTCTTCTTGGGTACCACATGCAATGGACTAACCCACTTGAAGTCGGAGATGGGGTAGATTAAATCGGCGCTACACCACTTAGATATTTCCTTTATGACCACATCTCGAAGATTCAGGTTCAGCTGTCACTGGAACTCACGCGAGGGCTTGGCGTATTCTTCGAGATAAATGTGGTGGGAGCACAGGGCTGGACTTATCCCTTGGAGATCAGCTACACTCCATCCTATTTCCTTGCGGTTTCTTTCAAGAACATCCATCAAACGAGATTCTTGGTCTTTAGTCAAATCCGCTGAGATAATGACTGGGAACATATCTAGCTCACCTGCAAGGAATCTATACTTCATGCTCTGCGGTGAGGTCTTCAATTCTGGGCAAGTGGGAGCTGGTAAATCTGGCTTTTGGAATATCTGAGTGAATGCTACCCGATCTGTATGTGAGAACTCTCGCTGCAATGGAGAATTGGACTTAGATGGCTCTGCTGGTATATCTGTCAACAGACCCGGTTCACTCTCTGCCATAGCTGTCGGCTTAGTAGCCACCAGACACAGTAAATATTCGTCGAACTCCTACCAATCAAAATTGGTGTCTGTGTCTGAGGAATCTGAATCTGAAGCGCATGAGATAAAATCATCTTCGCTATCCTGATCATGATAAACAACCTCTACTGTATCATGTGCCATGAGTGTGCTCTCCGAACTCTCATCTGCCATGATTTGTGAATCTTCACTGTCTGAAGATGTGGCATGAGCTCGTAATGCGGCATCTGCCCAAACTGCTTCATCATTTGTAATCACAAAGTCACACTCCTGGTAGATGTCTAGCTGTGCATCTGTCATCTGCTCTGAGTCGGTCATCTGATCTGAGCACTCTGAATCTCTGTCTCTGGTCTCCTCGATCGTCTCTATTTGTACACTTTCACCCTCGATGCGAAAGTATACCTTCCCACTATCATGGTCAGATACCGCCTTGGCTGTGGCCATGAAAGGTCTTCCTAAAATGATGGGGGCATCGATCACACGTTCAGGGATCTCCATGTCCAGTACAACAAAGTCCACGGGTAATTTCAGGACATGAATTTTGACGACAACGTCCTTAAGTAACCCCTTTGGCCTCTTAACAGATCTATCAGCAAACTGAAGGATCGTCCTGCTCTGTCTAAGAGGGCCAAACTCGAATCGATCGAGTAAGGTAGCTGGGAGGAGGTTAATCAAAGAACCACTGTCCAATAGAGTACGATCGAATTGCTGCTCATGAATGTGGCATCTGACATATGGAGCTCCTACATCAGGTCTCTTGGTTGGCAATTGGTTCTGTATAGCAAAGCAAGTGGCACGTGTAAGCACATGGATTTCTGCATTACGATTCCTCTTCTTCCTATGTACAATGGTCTTCTCTCTCAAGTGCTTCTGGAAGAGAGGGATGTGCTCTAGTGCCTCCTGTAGAGTCAGCTGGATATGAAATCTGACAATCATCTGTTGGCTGAACTCTAAATGCTGTGTTTTTTTTGAATTTTCTGTTTTCTTCCCTTGCCCTAAGCGGAGTGCTTGAGGGAAGGGGATAGCTGAACCCTCCTCAGATAGAGGGTCAGGAAGAGGTTCCTACTGTTGAGAAGGACTGGAGCCCATAGAAGAGTTATCATGCAACACATATGGACTCGAAGTAGATGAAGAAACCTTTCCTTTATTCATTTTTTGTTATTTTTGATAATGTCCAGAGATACATAGATAGGAGGAAACACAACTGGACTAGAAATGATGGCATTAACACCACCCACAACATCTGTCTTCGTGGCATCAAAATCGCATCTAATAGTGACATTGGTACCACCAACTGCATCTGGAGAAATGACGGCCTCAGTACCGTCGATAGGATCATCATCCTTGGTGGCATCAACACCACCGTCATCAACCTCATCAGCGACATCAACACCGCTATCCTCCTCGTCTGACGCTCTGGAATCGTCATGGGGCTGTCGTTCAGACGAGGTGCTGCCGACTGGCCTTCTACCGCTCCTAAGTGTCACAAAATAAGCATCAATTATATAGGAAGAAATATCACCCAATGAATCACTAGGAGTGGTAGTCTCTGTAAACTGTACCTGCTCAGACTTCCTCTTCAGATTATTCGGATTTGGTTCAATCTGAGCGGGTATGACATCTTTGCCTTTAACTATTTCCCTCATCTCTTGCCTTAACTCGTCCATTTCCCGCCTGAAGGATGCCTGCCGATCTGAGACTAGGTGGGCTAAGTCATCAATGGATGGGTTCTCATAGGCTGGTATATGAGAACCGGACGGGTTGCCTCGCTGGAGAATGAGGCTGGCTGTGCTGGTACTGATGAGGGGGAGGCTGAGAATACTGTTGAGGCTGCTGTTGCCTCCACTGCTATCCCTGATGTTGGGGATGAGGACCCAACTGCTAGTACTACTGTGGCTGGGAGTACTGGGGCTGATGTTGCTAGCTGCTCTGTCCACCTGGAGCTGGAGGCTGCTGTTGGAATGAAGTACCTCCGTTGGACCACCTAAATCCAAGATGATCCCGGTGTATCCCGGGCTACTACCGGTCATACCAAATCCCATTGACTTCCATCAATGGCTCATGCTCGTAAGGGGACAGGGGAATAACTGCCAGTGGCTGATCCGACTGATACACCACCATCTGGGTGTCCGGAGATGGTGGTGGCTGAGAATAGTACTGCTGCAACTGCTGAACTGGCTCTGCCTGAATGTGGTGAACCTGGCGATACTAGGCAGATGGCTGGGAAGAGCTGTTGCTGCTGGGATCAGCTCGTGACCTGGGACGAGGCTGAGAAGCCGCTTGTGCCTCCTGGAGAGACAAGATGTGGGTCTTCAGGTTACTAAGAGTCTGTGCCAATTGATCTATCTGTGTCATTCCCTGGCAGTGCTTCTTCTCTATTATCTCTATACGATCCAACTTCTCATTGATAATACCCATGTCAGCAGCTGAAGATTCTGCCTGTGCTGCTGCTGACGAAGAAATAGTTGGACCAGCATCAACCCGTGCTATCCTCTGATAGGACACAACCTAGGGTGAGGGTTTTCCTTGAGCGTAGAGTCTGGTCTGGGACATCATCGTGTAGTTTTCAGCCATCTCCTCATAGATGGCCCAGACCTGGTCTTCGTCCTCGGCGAAGTAGGAACCCCCACAAGAAGCGTTAACAAGCCCCTGCAGCTCCGGTGTCAGCTGATGAGCCGCCAGAACAACCAAGGTAAATCAGGTAGATCTGCGGTCGTTGCGACCTCAGTCGCATGGGACTCAGAGCTCAACAAGAAAAAGATCAGACCACCAAATAAAAATCAAAACACGATAAAAATCAAGGTAGCAGTCTCGCTATGATATTAACCTGGTATAGCACCCAGGGTCAAACTCGGAGAGCACGTGATGGCCTCGCAACCTATGAAGTAGTTAAAAACAAATAAAAATAAAAACAAGCAATTTTTGTGGGTTTTTAATATTTTTTTTGAATTTTTAATTTTGAAGAAAAATAAGAAAACAAGGAAACAAGCAACTTTGACTAATTATTTAAACACACGAAATTAATCCAAAAATTCAAACAAAAATATTTTTATGTTTTTTATATTTTTTACTGTTTTTGGTTAATTTTTGGTAATTTTTTGATTTTTATAGAATTTTCTAAAAATGAAATAAAGTTGAAATAATGGAAAACTGTCCAATCAGGCTCCCAAGATCATTTAAAAATATCAAATGATCTAATCAAGACCTGAAGGTATTTTTCATGAAAAATATGAACAAGAAGGAAAATTAAGAAGAAAAGTTTGTGAATTTTTGAATTTTTTTATGAATTTTTAGAATTTTTATGGGTTTTTAGGGGTTTTTCAATTTTTATCTTTTCTATAAGTCCAAAAATGACCAAAATTGGTCAGAAAATCAAACACCTCAAAACAAACAAAATCTAATTTTTTTTGATTTTTGAAGATGTTTTAGTATTTTTTTATGATTTTTATATCTAGATAGGGACAAAAAGAGAGGTTTTTGAATTTTTTAAAATAGAAAAAGTGCTCCAAAAATTGTCCAAAAATTAGTGAAAATTCTACACAGTAGCAGGAACCATGTGTCAAATTTTCACGTAATTTGGATGATATTTGATATTTTATTTACAACAAATACAAGCCCACAGTCACATGGACCTATTTGTCAAAAAATATACTCCAGGGGCCTAAAAGTAACAAAAACCAAAACTCAGGGGGTCCTCGTGCAAAAACACCAGAATCTCTCGTGCCACGCACGTGTTCTGGGCACGGGAGGACCTATTTGCAAATAAAATAAGTTCCTGGTCCTATTAGCAACATGTGCTAAAAGTCCAGGGGCTTAAGTGTAAAATGCCCACTATATTCAACACACGTCGAAATAAAACATTCACAGGGGCATAAATGCAATTATCCAAAAAGATTTTTCATTCCATAACATGTACAAATTACATGCCTATATATGCAAAACCACCAACAATACACGTGACGAAGCATGTCTTCACAACAGGCAGGGGTAGAAATGCAATAAAAGTAAACTAGCAGGTCCTAAGTGCAATTTTTACAAAAATAAAAGAACTAAAGTCGATATTTACAGGACTAAACAATAAAACAAAATAAAAGGAGGGCCTAAGTGATATTACCCCACTTATTATCCGAGGGTGGAGGACGCGCCACGTGGAGTATCCAACGGTTGCTGGTGGTCGCTCCTCAACGAAGGGGCCTCGGCGGTGATCGAACGGTGGAGAGTGCGCCACGTGGTGGATCAACGGTGCAGAAGCGCTGGCGCTAACCCTCGCTGATCTGACGGTCCAGATCAAACCTCCAAGGGATCTGATGACGAAGGCTGCTCCTCAAATGAACGACATGGATCGAATCTGGAGCTAGAGGCTGAATGGACGACTGGGAAGGCTCCTGGAAGAACAGACGGCCGGTGAGGTTCGCCGGCCCGGTGCGCGCACGGTGGGCCTCCTTGGGGGCTGCTGAAGATCGGAAAAGAATCGCCTCGGTGGTCCGCAGCCAATGGGGGCCTCCGATGAAGCTGGACGCGTCGGAGATGCTCCTGCGACCAAGGCGGAGCTGGAGCTGCTGCTCCTAAATGTTCAGGCCCTCAGATGGACATGTCTTGACCTGGAAAGTAGCGCAACAAACTCCTGGGTCGAGGGCAAAGTGCCTCGACTCGGTTAGGAGCGAAGTGGGGGGTCGGTGCGTCGTGGTGGATGAGCTCCAGCGATGCGACGGCAGAGGAGCTCGACTCCCAGTTCCTGTGCGAACTGGGTTGGATGAAGGGGCGAAGAATGTGCGGAGGAGTGAGGCGGAGATGTGGGTGTCGTACGATGATCGATCGACTCCCAGTTCCTGTGCGAACTGGGTTGGATGAAGGGGCGAAGAATGTGCGGAGGAGTGAGGCGGAGATGTGGGTGTCGTCCGATGATCGAAAGGGGGACGGATGTGGTCGGAACCGACGGTCGTCAGCGATGGGTGAAATTGGGGGTAAAAAAAAGCTAAAACTAGGGAGATTCAAGCTCACCGGATGGCCGAGGTTGACTGTGCTTGAGCTGCTGAAGCTCTGGGTCCTTGCCTCGAGGGCTGTCGATGCCCGAGGCTCCAGCACCACGCAAGGGGCGGCGCACGGCGGCGCTAGGTCGCCGGATCAATGGTCTGGACACCCTCTCCTCGCTGCGACACCACCGGCTGACTGCTATCACTCAGGCGGAGATGGTGGAGGTCCTGGGGTTGAGAATGCGGAGCCAAAGATGCGAGAATCGTGCGGCGGAGCTGAGCATTTAAGTGGCTAGGGGTCCGAGAAGATGGGAGTCGGGTGACTCGATCGGAGCGCGGATCCCCAAAACCCCGCTCGGGCGTGGATCAGGGATGAACACATATGGATTATGACCCGGGATTTACGGATTTGGAGCTCGGATCAAGTGGCGATAATTTGGAGAAATCGGGTCGGGGCACTGGATCCGCGGGTCTGTGGTCTAGGGGGGGAGTTGACCGGGGGGTCAACATCCCCCGTGGACTAATGGAATGCGGCCACGTGGAAAATAATTGGAAATTAAAAAAAAAATAGCAAATGGACTATTTTTGGAAAAAGTTAAAACATAAAAAATGTTTATTTATTTATAAACTATTTTTTGTGATATTTATTTATTTTTTTGAAATAAAAAAGGTATTTACAATATAGTACTATATACATAGGTATATACAATATTGTATTTTTTTTATTTTGATTTTTAATTATTTATTTTTATACATTTTTATTCCAATTTTATATTTTATTTATTTATAGCATAAAATTTGGAATATTTTGGTGTTTTTATTTTAATTTTATTATTTATTTTCAAGGGTTAAATATACACATATATACATGGTCTATATACAATGTTTCTTTTGATTTTTATTTTTTTGTTCTTTTTATTTTATTTTTGTTTTTATGGTTTTTATTTTATTTATTTACATTATGAAGTATAGAATATATACAATTTTTATGGGATTTTAATTTATTTATTTATAGGGGTAAATAAATAGCAAAAGGGGTTCCATGTACATGATGACTATATACAAGGAAGGATGTTTTTATTTTCTTTTTAATTTTCTTATTTTTATTTTGATTTTGTATTTACAAATATTTACATATATATATATATATATACAAACCATTTCTATTTTTATTTAGAGGAAAATATTTATATTCTATTTACAGGTATATACACATGAGCTTCCTTATCTCTCTCTACTTGGGTTTTTATGCGGTCAGGCCCATGCTGAGCCCTCCCTTGGGATTAGGTCGCTCAATATTTATTCTAAATATCTCCCTCTTTTTCTTTTGTTTCTTTATTCTTTTATTTATGCACAAAAACATGCTAATTATGCATATTTACAAAATGCATGCAATTTGATAATTATTTGTATTTACAAGAATATACATGTGTTTGGCAAAGGTTTTGTTGCTAAAATAAAATAATAAAGAGTGATGAATGGGTATTCATCATCAGCCCACAAAAGAAGCTTTAGACAAGATTGGGCTTTGATAGGTCATGGTGTGGACACTAGTCGATGAGCTCACAAAATCGATCCTACGCCTCATTAAACTGCTCATTGGGGATCATGGAGAAGTTGTTTATCAGAGCTCGTGCTGCGTTGGTTCGACCGAGTGGATAGTACTTATTCAAGTGCGCGGTCCGGAGCTGCACCCAAGTGGTAACATATCTCCCCAAATGCTTCAGCCAATAGGCTGCTCTGCCGAGCAGGGAGAAAGGGAATGCTATCATTTTGATAGTGTCCTTTTCCACGTATCTGTCGTGGACAGTGCTGCAGATCATCTCAAACTACTGCAGGTGAAGATGCAGCTCCTCGGTGGCTAGCCCATGGAATTTAGGCAAAAGCTGAATGGTCTGCGGGGTGGGGGGGGGGCTTGAAATCACCCAGAATCTCAGGGAGCTGAATCCATCGATGAGTCAAAGTTGCAGCAGGGTTGTGCAAATGCCTCATCGGTCGTGGTTGTCTATCTGGCCCCGGCTGATCCTCCGGGTGTCTGTCTGATCCTCCTCCAAACTCTGGAATCTCTCCACCGCTTGCTCGGTGAGGCTCTCCTCTGTCGGCTCGCATCTGTGCTAATTCCTGACGAACCTCTGCCATGAATGCTCCCTGGTCCCGAATCTGTCGCTGCATCGTCTCTAGGGAGGCTAACAAGGTGTTGTTGATGGCGCCTTGATCTAGAACATAAGTAGACTCTGGGGCTGTCCATCGATTCGTCCGTCACTGCTGGCCATCTTGTGGGTCTCTGCAAAGGCAAAATACCTAGACTTAGGTGCTGTCAAGTTAACATGTATCTGTGTTGTCCTCTGCATAGGTATCTCAGGACTGGTGGAAGAAGGGTGGTCGAGGGGGGACAGGGTGGTAGTGAACTTAGGTTCGGAGAGCAGGTCTGGGCTCTCCGAAACCGCCCTAGATGAATGGGGAGGAGTGTTCGATAGCGGTGCTGCCAGAGGCAACCTAAGGGATCTCCTTCCCATCATCGTGATGTGGGGATGAGTGCGGATGAGATCTAGTAATCAAACAAGATGAGAAGTCAAACCCCCAATTTCACCTACTCAACACGAGCTGACGACCGTAAAGGATCGGTCGTTAATCTTGTCAATTTTAATTTAGGTGATAAAAAAATCTTGCAGAGCGATTAAGCGAGCTGTTAGGAACCTGATGCTCCCAATAGACTGGCCCAATCCTAAAGCTAGATCTTTCCCAGCCAGTACAAGTTGCGGACCGTTTATCGGCTATCTGATCAACTCGCTCTGTTAAGTACGTCACGGTCCGCTTTACCGGTTACCAGATAGATCATTAATGGAGAATGACTAACTCTAAGACTAGTAGTCTAACGAAAGTTCAGGTGTGGCTCTATCCTAGTGTGCGAGTCACTCTCTCGCTCAAGCAAACCAAACAATGAGGGGGTGACTCTCCCCAAAACAAATATTTTTTGATGAAGTGAGTTTTAGGGTCGAGTTTGCATTAGCAGTCCCAGATTTTATTGCTTTCACTTTTTTAGATTTTTTAAAGAGAAACAATGCCTAACAAATTTTTTGATTTCCTTTGATTATTTTAAATCCAAAAACAGGGGAGGAGGTGGAAAAAGCCGATGTGCGGTCAAACACAATGATGCATGCAGAGATAGAAATGCGTACCTTGCTCCAGCACTCTACATGCAATATGATCCGCGCATAAATTAAATACAGAAATTAAACTACTTATATGATGCATGAAGAAAACATCCTTAGGAGAAAGATTCTACACGTGAAGAACAATAGCTAATAAGTCAATAAGAGAGTCGGAGTCCGGTCTCTGATGCCGATCGGTGTCCGCCACAACGGATCCTGCCATCACTGTATATGGCCTCTAGCGGCACGTGACCTCTCTAGTAACCTAGATTAGCCTTTTCTTTGTGATTTAATTAATTAAGTCCAGTTATCGATCTATAGGCACAGGCAGATAATTAGGGCCGGGACCTTAATTAATTACGTCACAAGTAAGATAAAATCCTAAGTCTAGGGGCCAAATTCTGCGTGAATCAAAAATAAAAAAAATGCGAGAAAACAAAACCGTCGAAAAACAGCGGTGAGGTCCCCCAAGTGCACCGACACTTGGCGAAACAGACCCCGAATAATAGTCCAAGTGTCCAACAGTTCAGAGTCCTAAATTATTACAAGAATTATTGTTCTCTCAATAAAATAAAAATCTTCTTCTCCTCCCTACTCTTCCTCCTGTGCGGGTCCTCCAAAAAGTATACTCCAAGTCGTCCTCCAAGCAGTTCTTTGTACAAAAATCAAAGAGAGAAGGTCAGAAAACAACTATAATATAGAGAAACAAATATCATAAAAATGAAATATGACTACAAAGCTGTGCTCCTCGGCAACGACGTTATTCGGATGACACGAAATTCGATGCGATTAAGGTAGAAAATAAAACACGAAGTAGTTGTCCTTAATTGATCAATTTAGTTAACGAGAAAAATAATTAAACCACTTAAAAGATATCAAACAATGAAAGTGTAAATGTAAGCGATTTTCTCTATTCTTTTTACCTGGTATAATGACCAGGGTCGAACACAAGGAGCATGATTTAAAAACTAAGGGAAAGAATTTTTAGTGGTTTTTGAATTTTTTTATTTTTTTTTTAAAAAATAAGCACAAAGAATAAAAACACACGCACACACTCTTTTTGTATTTTTCAGAATAGTCAAAAATATACAGAAAAGTCCAAAGAAAATGTTTTTAAATTTTTTATGTTTTAAAATATTTTTGAATTTTTTTTCGAATTTTTATGATGTTTTTGTGATTTATTTAAAATGAAACAGTAGAAAATAAAGAAATCAATGCACAACCAAGAATATTTTGCAACTTAAAAATCCTTTAAATACCCAAAATTCTTGGAATTTATTTTCAAGATAAACTACAAGAAATATCTACAATTAGAGACTCAAATCACATTTTTTGGATTTTTCTAGAATTTTCTACAATTTTTTTATAATTTTTTTCACATTTTTGGATTTTTATAAATGAAAAATACACAAAAATTGGATACAAATTAAAAGGTAACAAAACACACCTATATTATTTTTTGGGAATTTTTTGGCAAGTTTTTAAATTTTTATAATTTTTTCAATTTCGGGCAGGCAAAAAGTTACTAGTTTTGATTTTTTAAATATATCTAATGGCAATAAAAATTGATGAAAATTTTATACAATGATAAGAACTACAGCAGGAACATACACCATTTTTTTGAGAATTTTTCGAAACATAAAAAATTCATTTCAATGAAACAAACATGTAAATTTAATGCTTGGAATACAGGGACGTAAATGCAATTATGCAAATGTTTTTCACCATAAAATAACAAGAAATAAATGCAGAGTGAAAAATGAAATTTACCCACTAAACATGTGCTACACACATGACCTTCTAGAGCAGGGGTGTCTTTGCAATTATCTGAATTTCCAAGGGCCTGGATGTAATTTTTTACAATCTTTGTAAACTCGAAGGACTTTATTGATCTTTTTCCAAAAGGAATATTTAAAGGGACCCTTGCTAGGGTTTCTTCATTTCAACACAACAAGGTGGAGGCAAGGGGGGCCGGCCGCCGCCCCTTCTTCTTTCCCTTCACGCGCGGAGGTTGGAGAGCCGCGCGGGGGTGGTTGGGCGAAGTGGTGGCGACGCGGCACGCTTAGCGCGGAGGTCGGGAGCGAGGGGGCCTACTGTGCTGTCGGTGGAGGGGGCGACACTTGTGCTGGAGGTTGCGGCGGGTGCGCCGCCCTCGCGCTCTGGTGATGGCACGAGGTCGGATGCGGACGGAGTCGGAGGCGGTTGGGCGTGGGATGCTGCCTCGCTGGAGGGAGTGACCGGAGGGACGAGCGTGGAAGGGCAGCCCCTCGCACGACGCCAACGGATGGGGGATGGCCTACGCGCGAGGGCGCGAGGCCTGGAGGGAGTGGGGTCGGCAGAAGATCTGGATGGACCGCGCTCAGCGCAGAGGCGAACGGGCGGCTCGCCTGGAGTGGAGCGGCGTTCAGGTGGGCAAAGGTCGGCGAAGGGGACAGGAGACGACCACCCCTCGAGGAGGCGACGATGGCAGATAAGAAGGTGGGCGGCAGGGGGTGACAGCCCCGTTGCCTGCTGGGTTTTTTTAATTTTTTTGTTTTTAAACTACAGGAAAATGTTAGAGGAAAATATTATATATATTTTTTTAACAAGAAATGTAAACAGAAAGAGGAAGAGAGATTTTTTTATTTAGTTTTTTTATTTGATCCAAACAAAGGTTAGAGAGATAAAAAAACAATTATATGGTTTTTTTATCAATTTTTATTTATAAACAAAATATGATGTGAATGGGGATCCGACAAAAATGTGAGGTATGGATCCTAGTCTTCGACCACCGTGCGTGGTCGGAGGTGTGTGGTTGCGTGAGATAAACGTGAAATGGAGAGGTCACGAGATGAGGCGAAAAAGTCGGGTCCAGAGGCTGATCAAAATGTGATGGATGTTTTTGGCATTTTTAAGAGCTAAGGACTAATAAGATGGGAGCAAAAATTCAACCTACGATTTATCCTAATGAAGAAGACATGAAATAAAAATGGATTTCACCTTGGAATCGGACACGCCGTGATGGCCTCGACGATGACCGAATCACTGTCACCGATCGGATCGGAGGCTGGGCACCCTTCTGCAACGAGTAGCTCTCGAAGATCGGGCTCCTCTCTCCAAAGATTGATCAAGCATGAATGAAGGGGGATGAGCCCATTAAAAAGAGAAGAAAAATAAAAAAGGAAGGTATGCACAAATAAGGAAAGTAATTAGTGGTTATTTAAATTAATTAATTAAAAATGAAATTCAGATTTAATTAAAATAAAATAATTAACTAATTTACAAAAATTATATAGCCACCTTAATGGTGGCTAATTAAGGCATAAAATCAAATCTTTACATAAAAGGTAAGTTTTCAATTCAAATAAAAGAATAAATTAAATAATTAAATCTAAAATTCGTAATTAAATTAAATCAATTATTTAATGTTAGATATTTTATTTTTTGTGATTTTTTATACAAGGAAATAAGTTGTATACAAATATTATGTCCATATAATATAATATACACATGTATAAATAAGGAAATAATTTGTATATCCTTTTATTTATTTATTTATTTTGTTATTTTTTATAAAAATAATATTTATAATTATGTACATTAAAAATAAATGTGAGTAATTATACAAATATGTAAGTGGTCAAACTGCACAAAACACCCCAGAAAATTGACCTTTTAACCGTAAATCCAAAAATTATGAAACCACAACCATTTGAAAGATAATTTAATTTAGAGTATAATGGAGGTGATTTTGATTCATTTTGAGCTCGTATGGAGCCGGAATTGGCGTTTCAATTATCGCTTTGCGGCTTTTTCTGGGTATGATTATTTGTAATATGTGCTTTTTTTATTTTGCAATTATTTTTATTATTTACAACACATTTTTATTAACAACTTTTATTTTCAAAAATAATTAATTTGATATCAATTTATGTACGAATAAAATAGTACATATTTTATACAAATATACAAGGAATTAATGTACAAATTATTTTTGGATTTTTGAAAGAAAACCCTATCTCCCCCTACTTTATTCCTGGTCGATCAGGTCAAGTCTTGACCTTCTCTGGGGGTTCGGGTCAGTATGTATTTTTTGCATAAACACATCCTTCATTTTTCTTTTCACTTTCTTTTCTTCTTTATTCTTTTATTTTGAATACAAAAGGTGTTAAAAATGCATATTTAACAAATGCATGCAAAATGGTAAATTCATGGAATTAGTGGGTATTTACACGTCTTTGACTAAGGAAATGAAGCTAAAATAAAAGAATAAAGGCGACGAATCGTAGATTCATTACCCAGCTTCGGGGCCTTCACCGAGTTGAGTCGGTGAAATCGAGGTTTGCATTTGTATATTGAATTGTGTGACAGTGCTCTTGCACACAAAGATCGTGTTTTCGCAAATCAATATTTTCCATTCCATTCGAAGATGACAGAATATTAGCATTCATACCCAAACTCCATGAGTCACCCTCACATGACAAATTCCCAATCTTCGTATCGACATTCTTTTCAGAGGAACCCTCTCTTTGAGGTAGTTTCTCCCCAGCCACCATTCTCTTCACCCACCCACCCACCCTTGGTTGAAACTTCAAGATACGGACCGCTCACTGAACCGATCATGTTCTATGAAGACAAAATGGAGTGAGCGGACTCGAGGAAGAATATTGGCATAACCGACTAGGATAGAGGAACACAATTCCCGGTTACGTATGAAAATTCACTATTTGAACCATCCTCTACTCAGGACGATCCACAACCTGAGTATGATCACTTTTTCTTTGACCACATAGATGACATCCAAAGTCAAGGAAATATGACTCATGACCTTACCCTAATAATAGAGACTAACCATATCTCGGTTCAAGAAAAAAATGCCAATGTCACGGCATACCGAGCATAGTCACTCAAATCCAAGTCATGAGAAGATAATGGATGACATATCTCAGATCAATAAGAGAACCGAGGTTTTGATAGAACAATTTGATAATGTCATCCAAATAGTGAAAGACATGATAATCAACTAAGAGGAGTCAAGAAAATCACAGAGCAAAACTGAAAACCATCATTTGCCTAATATGCACACATAAACACCACAGACCACTGAACCTCCTACTGACTTTAGTGAAAAATCTAAAAAAATTTAAAATTAAGAAAGTTCAAAAAAGTTAGACAATATCAATATTGAAGCATTTTGCAAAAGACTGGTCTTGGAGTTCCATTAATCAAGGTCATAGAGTATGTTCCCGATCTTCAGAGATTTATGAATAGTCGATTATCACCTAAGAAGACGAGAAAGAAAATATCTAGAACAAAATATCATTTAATCACTATGGCCAGTTCAATGGTGCTGACCCAAACAAACAAGGTCTGGAAAGTAAAACGGTTGACCAATATTACATGTGAAATTGAGTTTAATAATATTCGTATTGATGACGGTTCTACACTTAATATCCTCCCGAAGTCCGTGTTTGACAGACTCGAACTGGGACCGCTCAAAAAGACCCAAGTGATCGTTCAATTCCCTTATCGATCAACAAAAAGACAGACAGGAATCATTTCCATCGTCATTAATTTCCAAGGTGTCGCACATAGAGTGGACTTCATTGTCCTGGACATTGAACACCGAGGAGATATATATGAGTCTCCCATTATTTTGGGAAAGCCGTTTCTAGCTTCCGCTAGAGCGACTATTAATTGCGAGACTCAAAATATCATTTTCTCGAACACAAAGCAAGTCGATCAAATTCTCGATGACACACCAAATCTTGAGAAACCGTCAGTCATGACATATAATAATCTTCATATGTTCAAACCTCTCACTTTATCACTGACACACGAAGGAGAGACATCTTATGAAACGACTGACAAGCCTACGAAGGTGAATGCTATCAAACGAGACACATCCAATTCACCACAACCAGACAAGATTATGCCGGATTTCCCGGAGTCCACACACGCAAAGCCAACAGAGAGTAAATACACAGGACATGTGCTGACCTTACAAGAATATTACTATTTGTATGGAGACTCATCTGATAGGGAACTCATGGGCAGCACCTCACAAACAATACATCCTGAACTGACTAAAAATGTCACTTTCAATATTTCAGATTACTCATCAAGTTCGGAGGATAAGAGCAGTATGAGAGAGCTTAGTTCGGAGAATCTGCAGCTTGATCGGAATAAGAAGCCATATGTCGACCCATGTTGGACTTTCCATGTCCCTCCCTATTATTCATCTAAGACCGAGTCCCCTGGTCCCATTCAATCTACTAGAAAAATTCGTTATGACCAGACCGACACTTGTTCATTTGAATATTCAGAGGAAGAAAATATTGAGCCGAAAACTGAGCGAGCTCTGAGAAAAAAAAACTAAAAATAATAATAGTTGGAGTGACGTGACCTTTGATTATTTTTCCAATGACACCTCCGACGGTGGCTGGAAATTGTCTCATTCATCTTCTTCCAATCAATATTCCCTTCCACCACATTTCATGAAAAAGATCGGCTGTAAACCGCATTTATCATCGGCCAACCTTTCCCTTGCCCCCATTGGTTTCCTTGTATATCTTCTTCCTAGACTTAGGCAAATGCCTAAGTATAGTGGGGAACCGATGCCATCTATATATATTCATCATTCTACTCCTCATTCAATCTGTATATTCTCCAGATCTCATCGGTTCTCACACTCACTCTTGTCCTATACTTAGGCTGACTAGAGCCTAAGTATAGGAGGGACCGATGCCCGCCCTGTATATATTCATACATTTCTCCTCTTGACCTCAACCGCTCCATTTCTTCTTCTTTGTCTATACTTAGGATGAGCAGAGCCTAAGTATAAGGGGGTGGTTGACTTCTTTATCTCTTTTTATTTTTATTTTTCTCTCTACGCTTAGTACGAGCTATGTCTTCTTACCGCCTCTTGTGCTCTAAGGATATAGCAAATGCTAATTATAGGGGGGCTTTTGTAAATATTACATATATACTTTACCCATAGCTTGTACTTTCACATATTTTCTTATATATTATTACAGAATGGGTAAAAGTAAAAAAACAAACAAATAAAAAAATCTCTTTACTTTTGTATATCATTCTTGCATTAAAAAAATAAAAAAATCATCTTGCACATCATATGCATCTTCATTTCATTTTGCATAACTAGCATAGAAAAGTGGAAAGTTATTGGGTTCTGAACTGAGTATGAGTAGAAGTGGAGAGTGGTCCTAACTTGGCCTTAATCGACCTAATTCTAGTGGAACTTCACCGAGTGTCTAACATGGTATCCTAATTCTGGGTATAGCTTTTGAGTAGGGAATTAATCTGTTCTCTCGCACTATGCACTTAGTTCAACTCAGATGGGGTGTTGGAAGACTGTGTGGGTCTCTTTTCTGGTAGAGTGGACATCTAAAGACCGGAGTATAGGTTGAAATAAAGCTTCAGAAAAGGGATGGATGGATGGGCACAATTTTTTTTCTAAGACCCCAAAACATGTACGGAAAAAAGATTCCATATCCGTAAGGGCACAAAAGATCCATGCAGAGTCACCAAAAATCCATACTAAAAAGGAGCTAAATTACCAAATAAATATGTGACAAAAAAGGTCCAAGCTTCAAGAAAACATGCAGATCTTAGCGGAAACTTGGCTAAACTGTCCGCCTTCGCAAGGAGGTGACTACACTGGTCACCCTCCCGTTCATTTCCCCTTCTTTTAATTTCTCCCCCTTTCGATTGTGAACACAACATGACAGACCTTAGAAGGAATTACCTAACTCCCCGCGGATGAGTTACTGGGAGGGTGGTTTGCATGGTTGTCCGACATTCTTGATGGGGAGAGCTAAAACCTTTCACACACATGAGACAATTGCTCAATGTTAATGGAATATGCTTTGGGAGAAGGATTGATCTAAAATGACTTCTGAGTCCAATCTGTTACAATGATATATAGAACTTGAGGACTGTTGATTTTAAAATCCTAAGTTTCACAAAAGTTCCACCACACTATTAATCCAAAGGTCGGGACTAGCTCCATTTTCACTTTTGTTCATGACTTTGGTATGGAACTCAAAGTCATTTCACTTTCGCATTTCATTTTAATTGCTCGGGGAGGAGCAAAATTTAAGCGTAGGAGGTTGATGAATCCAAGATTCATCATACTAAAAGTTGAAAATAGAGCTTCATTCCCAAGAAATTAGCTGCATTACATCATTTATTCTGCATTTTTACCTCTCATGCATGTAAAAGTAATACTTGCATTTTAGCACTCATAATTGCATTCAATGTCATCTTCACAGTTTCATCCCATTTCATGCATTTTAACTAATTCAACTAACTCCAATTGACCTCAAACCACTTCCACTGTGTATATATTACTAACAAGATTAAAGGAAAAATACAAAAAATACTAACTCAAATAATTGGCCAGAGAGACACAATCCCAATTTCAGAATAGACAGACTAAAACACCCATCTTCCTCATACAATGTCCGATTTAGGTCTATTAACTTTTAAAGTAATACATATTCAAAGATCTTCAAAACAAGATCAATTTCATAAAAATCGGAGCTCGTATGTGAAGTTGGGTTTTGGGCCTCTTTTGTGCGTTTTGAGTTTTACCTGATTTGACCTATTGTTTTATGTACATAATTAACTCTTTTTCTCCTATTTCTTTTTCACTTATATTCTTTGATGAAAGTTCTAGTAAAATCCACAAAGATCCAAATTCAAAATAAGACTAAAATCAAAGAAACTAACCAAGTCCAAATGTCCCCTGAAAGTTTGTATAAATTTCTCACTTTTTCCTATTTATTTTATTTTCCTATTTCCCTCTTTACTAAAAATCCCAAAAAAGATATTAATGTGTAAAATTTATCTTTGATTTTATCATAATTTTACTTGATTTTTCTATTAATTAAAAATCACTAAAAAATTTACAAAACCCAAGAATCAAGGCATTCTATGTACATAGAGTACCCCAAAAATATCTTTTACACATATGACCTCTTTTACTCTTGGTCCCTTCATGAAAGTTGTAGATCTCATCGAGACGGGCCATTTTCATGTTGAGTACTTTTCGATCCAAGGCCGTTTGCTATTCCTTATAGATTTTTTCTTTTAGTTTTGTTTTCTGAATTTTCTGGAGCTGACACGTGGCAGCTCCTGAGCCGCCATGTGTCATCTAGTTTTTAACCCCATTTATTTTGTTTTCTAAAAAAAATTTAAAAAAAATAAAAAATACTTTTCCCTCTCACCTCACGTACCATGCACGTGAGGCCCTTTTACCTCCCCTCCTTCCTTCTCCAATGGCAGCACCTGCCGTCCGTTTTCTTCGCAACCTCCGCTCGTGTGCCTCGCGCGCAGCCCGCAACCGACGATGTTCCGGCAATCGTCGGTTAACCTTATCCTCTGAGCTAAAAGCTTCCCCTATGAAAACTCCTCGTCCCCTCTCTCATCCGTCATCGGCCATAACTAGAGTAGCTTGAGGAGGAGGTGGTGACAGACCTCCTCTCTCTCCGGTGAATCTCCACGACGAGATCAATCAAAGCTTCCCGTGTACTACCGACACGGTCAAGGCGAGAAAGAAGAAGGCCTCCGTCTTCTACCTCCAGGCGAAATATCCCCTATTACCCCATTTTCTTCTTCCCTTATTTCAACTTAAATCGTCTGTTTCCATTGCTATGACTCTGCCGCTCCTTCCATGAGCCCCGTTCACCACCTGATATGTCCACACGTGGCTGCCTCTGTCCATCGTAGAGACTGCATGAGGTCGCAACCTTCGAGCACCTTCAAGTCTCCAGCTTGGATTTCCTGGACCATCGAGTGCCTCTGCCCGCAGTTGACCTTGCTGCTCGCCATGACACACGACCGCTACAAAGTTGTGCGCCTCCTGTGAGCGCTGACCCAAAGTCGCGCTCTCCGCCGAGGAGTCTCTCCAGCTTGTGCGCCTTGTCCGAGCACCGCCACCAACCACCAGCCCAGCAACGCCACCTCGTAGTGCCGAAGAAACCATTGCACTGTCCCCCCTAGACGACCTTCAGCCACCGCAGCTGCAGCCTCGTCCTCGCCTCTGACCGCGTGCGAGCCGTTCTCTGGCACGAGCCGCTCCCCGCCAGTCGCCCACCCCCACCAGGTCAGGCTCTGCTCTTCCTTGACACACAAGCCATTAATCTTGTCCCTCCCTCACGTGCAAGGCACGTGAGGCAAAGGGACAATTGCAAAAAGGACCCCCAACCTACAGAAATTTGCGTCCACGCCCCTGCTGTCCAAGATCACATGCTTTGCACATGACCAGTTGGGGAAGTTGCAATAATGACCTCCTGCATCTTGGTAATTACATAAATATCCAGTCTGCATTTTCTTATTTTATTTCTTTTTTCTATTATTGGATTTAGAACCCTGTGGTGTACATTCAATTTGAACCTTATTTCGATACCATTTTATTATTTAAAAAATTACATTGTGTTGTTCAATTAATTTTCTACAATATGGCATGCTTCTGATATTTTTATTCTTTGTGTTTAATTAATTAATATTATTCTTGCAGAACATTGAATATTTTGCCCATCTTGCGCTTAAAAATTCATAGTTAATAAACCATTGCTTGAAAAAGTGCCAAAAATTCAAGGATCGTAGAATTAGTTGATAGTAACATTATGCCCCAAAAGATTTACATTTAGTTTTCTCTAGAAAAATCATTTTATGCATTTCATTAATTAATTTTTAATACATATTAAATCAAACATTTTTTATAGTTTAGGATTTTCTGAGATAAATCGCATAGTGACTTATCTTAGAAATATTTCCCGAAAATAAATAGATTAAATATTTATTATGATTAATTATTGAAAATCTCATTGTTTGCATTATTTTATTCATAAAAAATTCATCTTGTATCTAAAAATTCCAAAAAAATCAATGTACATATTTTTCATTGCATTTCACATTCTGGTTAAGTTTCATAATTTTTGGACTTGAATTGATCAAAATTTACAATTTAACCCCAGAACTTTGCCGAAATTACATTTGCCTCATTCATTTTGCATTTAAAAATACCAAAAAAATCCCTCTTTGAAAACTTAATTTCTTGATCGACTTTAAACCAACCTAAGGAGACAGTTGCCTCCCTGAGTTCGACCTTGGACTTACCCAAGTAAAAAAAATCAACCGCTTATTTTAATTGACATTAATTAAATTTGCGGATTTTGATCAACTGAATTGCCCGCCTGCAATGGAATTCAAACAACTTTTCAATCATTAATTCAATCGAATTAAAAGCACATTTTTTGGGTTCTTCAAATGGTGCCGTTGCCGGAGAGGCACAGTTTAGGTTGTTTTTTAGAAAATCAAAATTTTAGGTTTTCCTTCCCCGAGTAGTCTGACCCCCGATTTTCTTGTAATTATTTCTCCATTTTCCCTTCTTTTTCAGTATTTTTTCTTTTATTTGTGTATATTTTTTATGACCCTCTCTTTATCTTTGATCTTCTATTTTTCGTGCGAGAAACCCGGTGAACTTGGATCGATTTTCTTGGAAACCGACGCATCTCGGAGCGACGGGATACATGTCTCATTTATAATTTTTGGAGAGAGAGTGTTTTTAGTTAACCGCTCATTTCTAGCGGTTCCCGATTGGGATCTTGCATGTGTAAAAAGGGATGAACATTTTTCTGTGGTGTGTCGGCCTGTTTCACCCTCCGGTGAGAGTGGGGTCCGACTTGAGTGGCGAAAACAGGATAGGCACACGGTAGAGTAATTTCAAACTTGTTTGTGCCGTTCGTAATTTAGGACCACACTTTCACTAAATTATACTTACTAGATCGTCTCTCATTTAGTCAAATTAAATTTTTCTATCACTTGCTAATAGAAATTAATGTTATCGGTGTAATTTCCCGTGCATGCATTAGATTTATTTTTCTTGGAAAATTTCAATTTTGTTTAGCATATCGCACGAAGATTACGAGGAAGCACTGTAAGTATTTCCAACTCAGCATTCATCATAGTGTTTCCCGCTGCACAACTTTTTCGATTCTCCCTTGGCTTTCATTCACATAGGAATAAAGGAAATTGGAATCCCCGTGTAGATGTGCATTGTTCCCCACTCAAATTCAAGTGATAACCAAATTAAAACTAGGGTACTGCTAACATTATTGATTAATTAAAATCGGATAAAATTGAAAATCATTATTTTCGAGAGAGAGACCTTATCATTGTTTGACTTCACACTGAGTGAGGGTACAAAGAGTGTGTGCACACACTAAGATAGAGCTCAAATCCCCGCCTTCCATATCAACATACCCCGCTCTTTGCAAATATCACAGGCTGAAGTATTCAAAGTTCAACTGACCATCATCAAGTAGCCTCCACTTGCTTTGGCAAGTAGATAGGGGCAAACCAGCAGTGCGATATGACAAGTTTCCTAGTAACCCCTCCGGGGCGAAGTGACAAGCCTTGTGAGCCTCCGCCTACTTCGGTAGGTAGATAAGGGCATGTCCCTGAACTTTATCGGTATTAGCCGAGTAAGCTGGTGATAGGAGCTAAGAGAGGAAGGGCGTCGGTATCTTAGGCGACATGTTAATCATGGGAGACGCAGCCGACATTGAGCCAACTCCCCTATAGGCCATCACGTAATCCTTGCTAATTTTGCTTGAAAATCACTCTTAAAATCAAACAAGTTAATCGAACCCAGCTTCGGGGCCTTCACTGAGTTGAATTGGTGAAATCGGGGTTTGTATTTGTGTATTGAATTGTGTGACAGTGCACTTGCACACAAAGATCGTGTTTTCACAAATCAATATTTTTAATTCCATTCGAAGATAACGAAATATTGGCATTCATACCCAAACTCCATGGGTCACCCTCACATGACAAATTCCCAATCTTCGTATCCACCTTCTTTTCAGAGGAACCCTCTCTTTGAGGTAGTTTCTCCTCAGCCACCATTCTTTTCACCCACCCACCCACCCTTGGTTGAAACTTCAAGATACGAACTGCTCACAGAATCGATCATGTTCTATGAAGACACAATGGAGCGAGCGGACTCAGGGAAGAATATTGGCGTAGCCGACTGGGATAGAGGAACATGATTCCCAGATACATATGAAAATTCACTATTTGAACCATCCTCTACTCAGGACGATCCACAACGTGAGTATGATCAGTTTTCCTTTGACCACATAGATGACATCCAAAGTTAAAGAAATAGGACACATGACCAAACCCTAATTATAGAGACTAACCATATCTCGGTTCAGGAAAAATACCAATGTCACGGCATACCGAGCATAGTCACTCAAATCCAAGTCATGAGATGATAATAGATGACATATCTCGGATCAATAAGAGAACCGAGGTTTTGATAGAACAATTTGATAATGCCATCGTAATAGTGAAAGACATGATAATCAATCAAGAGGAGTCAAGAAAATCACCGAGCGAAATCAAAAACCATCATGTTCCTGATATGCACACACAAATACCACAGACCACTGACCCTCCTACTGATTTTAGTGAAAAATCTAAAAAAATAAAAACTTCAGAAAGTTCAAAAAAATTAGACAATATCAATATGGAAGCATTTTATAAAAGACTGGTCTTGGAGCTTCCATTAATCAAGGCCATAGAGTATATTCCCGATCTTCAGAGATTTGTAAAGAGTCGATTATCACCTAAGAAGACGGGAAAGAAAATATCTAGAACAAAATATCATTTAATCACTACGGTCAGTTCAATGGTGCTGACCCAAACAAACAAGGTCCGGAAAGTAAAACAGTTGACCAAGGTGACATGTGAAATTAAGAAATTGAGTTTAATAATATTCGATATTACGACGATTCTACACTTAATATCCTCCCGAAGTCCGTGTTTGATAGACTCGAACTGGGACCGCTCAAAAAGACCCGAGTGATCGTTCAATTCCCTGATCGATCAATAAAAATACCGAGAGAAATCATTTCCGTCACCATTAATTTCCAAGGTGTCGCACATAGAGTCGACTTCATTGTCCTGGACATTGAACACCGAGGAGATATATATGAGTCTCCCATTATTTTGGGAAAGTCGTTTCTAACTTCCACTAGAGCGACTATTAATTGCGAGACTCAAGATATCATTTACTCGAACACAAAGCAAGTCGATCAAATTCTCGGTGACACATCAAACCCTGAGAAACCGTCAGTCATGACATAGAATAATCTTCATATGTTCAGACCTCTCCACTTATCACAGACACAAACGAAGGAGAGACATCTTATGAAACGGCTGATAAGCCTACGCAGGTGAATAATATCAAACGAGACACATCCAATTCACCACAACCGAATAAGATTATATCGGATTTCCCTGAGTCCACACACACAAAGCCAACAGAGAGTAAATACTTAGGACATGTGCGGACCTTACAAGAAAATTACTATTTGTATGGCGACTCATCTGATAGGAAACTCATGGACAACACCTCACAAACAATACCTCCTGAACCGACTAAAAATGTCACTTTCAACATTTCAGATTACTCATCAAGTTCGGAGGATAGGAGCAGTATGAGAAAGCTTAGTTCAGAGAATCCACAGCTTGATCGGAATAAGAAGTCATATGTCGACCCATGTTGGACTTTCCCTGTCCCTCCCTATTATTCATCTAAGACCGAGTCCCCTGGTCCCATTCAATCTACTGGAAAAATTTGTTATGACCAGACCAACACTTATTCATTTGAATAATCAGAGGAAGAAAAGATTGACCCGAAAACTGAGCGAGCTCTGAGAAAAAAGCTGAAAATAAGAATAGACGGAGTGATGTGACCTTTGATTATTTTTCCAACGACAACTTCGACGGCGGTTGGGAATCGTCTGATTCATCTTCTTCTAATCAATATTCCCTTCCACCATATTTCATGAAAAAGATCTGTTGTAAACCGCTTTTATCATCGGCCAACCTTTCCCTTGACCCCAACGGTTTCCTTGTATATTTTCTTCCTAGACTTAGGCCAATGCCTAAGTAGAGGGGGAACCAATGCCGTCTATATATATTCATCATTCTACTCCTCATTTGATCTGTATATTCTCCAGATCTCATCGGTTCTCACATCACTCTTATCCTATACTTAGGCTGACCAGAGCCTAAGAATAGAAGGGACCGATGCCCGCCCTGTATATATTCATTCATTTCTCCTCTAGACCTCAACCGCTCCATTTCTTCTTCTTCGTCTATACTTAGGATGAGCAGAGAGTAAGTATAGGAGGGCGGTTGACTTCTTTACCTCTTTTTATTTTTATTTTTCTCTCTACGCTTAGCACGAGCTTTATCTTCTTGTCGCCTCTTGTGCTCTAAGGACAAAGCAAATGCTAATTATAGAGGCTTATATATATATTACATATATACTTTACCCAATGCTCGTACTTTCAGTATTTTTGTATATATTATTACATGATGGGTAGAAGTAAAACAATACAAAAAATAAAAAAATCTCTTTATTTTTGCATATCATTCTTACATAAAAAAACAAAAAAGTCATCTTACACCTCATATGCATCTGCATTTAATTTTGCATAACCAGCATATGCAAAGTGGAAAGTTATTGGGTTCTGAACTGAGTATGAGTAGAAGTGGAGAGTGATCCTAACTTGGCCTTAATCTACCTAATTTCTAGTGGAACTTCACCGAGAAAATGGATTTTAGAAGCTTCAGGTCTTTTGACTTAATTCTTCGAGTTCCGCATGACAATGTGCAACCTTTGACTCCTAGTGTCTAACCTGGTCTCCTAATTCTGGTATAGCTTTTGAGTAGGGAATTGATCTGTTCTCTCGCACTATGCACTTAGCTTAACTCAAATGGGGTGTTGGAAGACTGTGCGGGTCTCTTTTCTAGTAGCGTGGACATCTAAAGACCAGAGTATGGGTTGAAATAAAGCTTCGAAAAAGGGATGGACGACTGGGTATAATTTTTTCTAAGACCCCAAAACATGTATGGAAAAAAGATTCCATATCCGTAGGGGCACAAAAAGATCCATGCAGAGTCATCAAAAATCCATACCAAAAAGAAGCTAAATTACCAAATAAATATCTAACCAAAAAGGTCCAAGCTTCAAGAAAACCTGCAGATCTTAGCGGGGACTTGGCTAAACTGGCCGGCTTTGCAAGGAGAGGTGACTACATTGGTCACCTTTCAGTTCTTTTCCCCTTCTTCTAATTTCCCCCCCTTTCGATTGTGAACACAACACGACAGACCTTAGAAGGAATTACCTGAATCCCTGAGGATGAGTTACTGGGGCGAGGGTTTTCATGGTAGTCCAACATTCTTGATGGGGAGAGCTAAAACCTTTCACACGTATGAGACAGTTATTCAATGTTCAAGGGATATGCTTTGGGAGAAGGATTGATCTAATATGACTTCTGAGCCGAATATGTTACAATGATATGCAGAACTTGAGGACCGTTGATTTTAAAATCCTAAGTCTCACAGAAGTTCCGCCACACTATTAATCCAAAGGTCGGGTCTAGCTCCATTTTCACCTTTTGTTCATGACTTTGGTTTGGAACCCAAAATCATTTCACTTTCGTATTTTGTTTTAGTTGCTCGGGGACAGGCAAAATTTAAGCATGGGGGGTTGATGAATCCAAGATTCATCATACTAAAAGATGAAAATACAGCTTTGTTCCCAAGAAATTAGCTGCATTACATCATTTATTCTGCATTTTTACCATTCATGCATGTAAAATTAATACTTGCATTTTAGCACTTATAATTGCATTCAAAGTCATCTTCACATTTTCATCCAATTTCATGCATTTTTAACTAATTAATGCTAACTTCAATTGACCTAAAACCATTCCATTGTGTACATATTACTAACAAGATTAAAGGAAAAATTCAAAAAAAATTACTAACTCAAATAATTGGCCAGAGAGACACAATCCCAATTTCAGAATAGACAGTCTAAAACACTCATATCTTCCTCATACAATGTCCGATTTATGTATATTCACTTTTAATGTAATACATATTCAAAGACCTTCAAAACAAGATCAATTTCATAAAAATCGGAGCTCGTATGTAAAGTTGGGTTTCATGCCTCTTTTGCGCGTTTTGAGTTTTACCTGATTTTGACCTATTATTTTATGTACATAATTAACTCTTTTTCTCCTATTTTTTTCACCTATATTCTTTGATGAAAGTTCTAATAAAATCCATAAAGATCCAAATTCAAAATAAGACTGAAATCAAAGAAACTAACCAAGTCCAAGTGTCACTACTACATTTGTTAGAACAAGCAACAGTGTTATACCATGGCAAAAGAGTACTTTACCTTTCAGATAACATATTCGCTACAGTAATTAAATCGCAACAAAAAAGGCCGTGACAAAAGATAATACCGTTGCAAATGAAACAGTTATTTGCAACGGTAATTTATTCATTGTAATAAGTCTTTCATGATGAAATATATAGTATAATAAAAAGTTGATTGACATGCAAATGCAACCGTTGCAAGTTCTTATTTACAACTAAAATAATATAATTGTTAATAAGTTGTTGTCATGGTATGAATACCGTTGTAAATAATATTTTGTAATGTTAAGTTTTTCTAATATGACATTGTAATGTTATGTGACTTTTTTGAATCTATATATTCTGACATTTTACAAATTTTAAATGTTAATGGTAAATTCATCATTTTTAATATGGTAAAATTTACAGAGATAACATCTGTTTTTTATATATTCTCTACAAACAAACCACTTTATTGTCCACATTAACTCTAGCTCAATAATTTTCACTAAACAAAATCACATAACATGCATTCTTGAGAATACCATATACGTGGTCACAAAAAGTACAGAATGGAATAAAACTGAACCAACTAATGGTAAATTCCACATCACATCATTAGTTCATAACGGAAAATAAAAACTAGAATAGAACATTACATCAAAAATAAAGCTAAGATAAGTCCTGAAAGATTAAAGTGATAATCTACTCTTCATCTAAAAAATAAGCATCCTCGTCCTCATCTTCATCATCATCCACGTCGTCGTTACTCTCAACATGCATGCCTCCTTTTCTTTTACCACATTGGGAGCTCGAAGAAGATGCAACTTGTTGTTGTTTGCTTAGCATATCCATCATAAGTGCAATTCTTTTATTTTGTTCCTCCAACATATTTTCCATTTGTTGGAAACGACTTTCGACCAAATGATTCAAGGATGCACCATCTCCTGCATAATAACATGAAGGGGTAATACCTCAACCAACACCACGTACACGACCTGGATGTTCAGGTCCTGTAACTTGTAGATATGCCGCATCTGGGGAGAGTATCGAAGAATTATTTTGCCCCTCAACTGGAGTTTGTAACTTTTTCATCATTTCCTATTGAAAAATTTCACAACTTACTAATTATTGATTGCAGATATATTTATCTTAATAAAAATCAGATCTATAATGTAAATAACATACATATTTCTTCTTATATGTAGTATCTCTCCAAACTCTAGAGCCATCAGACGCTTCTCGACTTCTTGAATATAAATATAGATTTGTTCGGTGGTTATCAATCCCATCTCTCTCCTGAAATTGAATCATGCTTAATATTAGAAATACAGAAAAATAACTCGAAAACATACAAAACTTGGAATATTTGTATTACTAGTTTAGTCCTCAGCTGGTGTAAATTTTTTCTACCCATGCGATGGGTAACTTCTTCTCCCTTTGCTCGATTTAATATATTCCTCTTTGACATAGCCTACAAGTAAGATCAATAAAATAATCACTTCACTTCTATAACTACATCTTCAAAAAGAATAAAGAATTATATAAGTAATTTCTATTGACATATAAATATACAGACATAAAGTTTGTAAAATGATATTATATACAAATAAAACTACCTCAATGTTACTATTACCCTGCGTACCTTGTATGCATTAGATGTCCAATAATCAACTAGATCACGCCAGTCATCCGGATGTACTCCTTAGGGTACATTTTCAAGCATTTGGGATACAAGGGCTTTCTCATCAAAGTGCTACGAAAGAAATTAAGTAAGTTAGTTATACATACACCAAATAATGTTATAAATAAAATAAATATGAATCACTTACACCCTTCTTTAGCTTAAAACGAAACTGACGATGTTAATCACCTGCATGTTGAATGATAAGCTTGTCAACTTTAGGAGAGCTTTCCCAAGTGATTGATTCCTAAATTTTTATGTCATAAAAATATGGTGATTATACTTTTACTTTAACCTGTGCATAAAATGTTTCATACCTTTAATCACTTAAGAAGAGTGTCCTTCATCTCTTTTGTTACATCCCTCCTAAAATCCCTAATTGTAATTGGTATGATAGCATGAGCAAGCGCACCCAACTGACTTTGAAAGTAATCGCAATTAAGACCAACAACATAGCCACCATCTACTCTCACCGTGTATGTCTCTCCCTTCCCTAAACGTTCAAGCGCAACACAACGAGCTGCTCCTCGTCTTCGTTGAATCGCAACCTCATGGATACTTGGTGTACCTATATAAGCTTCTGAGCTACGTGAAGGTGTTGTAGTTGGTGTTGGTGCCATTGTTGGAGCCATCTACATGATATTAACAAATTAGTTAATAAACTAAACAGGAAAATATTGAAAATATAGAAATCAAGTAATGATTAGCATTTTATGTATTGCATATTGGTGTTCCACATGAGTTATGGGAAAGTGATGTAACCAATGGTGGTGTTGTTACATGTGATTGATGGGAAGTTGTTGTTGAATCTCGGGGAGGTGCTTGCATTTCTTGTGTACTAGCCTGGTGAACACGACGATGTCGCATTCTTGGTCGATGCACCATCTGCATGATATTATACTTAACTTAAAAAATAAGATAGAATTGAGAAATATAAAGAATGAATAAATCAAACCATTTATTACATGTGTTTGATTCATCAATGGAAGTTGCTTTATACGTTTACATCTTCTTGATATGCTTAATTATCTTCATCATCGTCATCAGAAATCAAATCTTCCTCTGGGACATTATAGTATTCTCTAGGTATTGTCTTTATCGGTATAGTCCATCCATTTCTATAATTATCAGGAACAAAGAAGACTTGTTCAACTTGACTTGCAAGTACAAATGGTTCATCTGTTCCCAATCTATGAGTTTGCTTCAAACTAATGTAACCATGTTTGTCTTTAATAAATCCAATATCTTTATTAAATATGTCAAACCAATCACACTTAAAGAGAACAACATGCAGCTCATGTGTAAAACTTATTTCAACTATCTCAATAATTTCACCATATAGTATCCATCTAATCCAGAATCAAGCTGTGACTTAACAATAACCTCATCCATTTGTGTCTTTTTTTGTCACATCTACTGATTATTCTAAATCTAAATCCATTCACAATATACCCAGAATGTGTATAAATAAAACTGAAAGGTCTTTCTGCCAAAATGTCCAATTCATATGTCCATTTGCTATCTTTCTTTACTTTTAGTTCATCCACTTTCTTTCTAAACCACCGTAAGAAATTGGCTGCATGATAAGACATGCGAACGGGTGAAGGAAATAAATATTTGTACTCTATAAAGAATGAATCAAGCTCCTCAATTTGCATTAATATGTAGTAGTGTGCTAAGTTCACATCTTCTTCTGACACTATCTTTCGAATTGTTCCACTTATAGCCTTTCCATATGTGGAAAAGATAGATAAAATGCCTTCATATTTGTACTCCACATGACCATCAGGATTTTTTTGTACTTGATTGAATCGATTATCTGCATCGTTCATGTACATTGAACAGAAGTTCATGCACTCTTCTAAAAGATAACCTTCTGCGATCGATCCTTCAGGGTGTGCCATGTTAAATACGTAATCTTTGAGCTTCTTGAGAAATCTCTCAATTGGGTACATCCATCTGTATTGTACTGGACCAGCAATCCTTGCTTCATTTGCCAAATGAATGTCAAGTGTACCATCACATCAAAGAAAGATGGAGGAAATATCTGCTCCATTTTACACAGTGTCTCCACTATATCACTTTCACACCTTGCTAAAACTACAGGATCAAGAACTTTGGAACATATGATTCGAAAATATTGACTTATTTCTACCAATGGGTCAAATACATTAGATGGAAGCATCTCACGGAGTGCTAATGGAATGAGGACCTGCATACACATATGGTGATCATGACTTTTTAGGCCACTTATTTTTTTATCTGCTATATTCACACATTTTGAGATATTTGAAGAATATCCATCAGAAACTCGTATGGATTTCAGAAATTATAATATCAATTGACGCTTTGGAACTGGCAATGTATAATCTGCTATAGGTAATTCAAACTTACCATCACCAAGATCCCTTGGTTGTAGATCACTTCTTATACCCAATTGTTGAAGATCTCGTCTTGCTTTTATGGTATCATTTGAGATATTGGATAAATTCAACATTCCAAAAATATTCTCCATTACATTTTTTTAATATGCATCACATCTAAATTATGTCTAATTTGTAAATCCTTCCAATAGGGCAATTCTTGAAAGAATATACTTTTCTTCCTCCAACAACCAGTCCCTGGTTGCTTAAAAGGACGACCAAGAGGAATATCTGCTAGTTGTTGTTGTTGCCACATCTGAAGTCCAGTTAGGCGCAAGCCAGAGAGGTTAAGACATTCTCCTGCATTTTGTCCATCAAATCTTTTGTCATATCGTCGCTCTCTCCACCTATGGCCATCTGGAAGAAATCGATGATGTCCAAGATAGCACTATTTTGAACTCACTTCTAGTCGTAGACTATATGTTTCTTTCATGCATACAAGACATGCCTTATATCCCTTGGTACTCCATCTTGATAAATTAGCATAAGCTGGAAAGTCATTAATGGTCCATAATAATGCCGCTCGCATAGAGAACATATCGTTTCTATATGCATCGTATGTTTTCGAAACACTCCAGTATTCCATAACAACTTCAATTCACTAATCAGTGGCTGAAGATATACATCAATTGCATTTCCCGGACCGTTAACACCTGGTATGAGTAATGACATCATCATGAAAGAAGACTTTATGCACATCCATAGAGGCAAATTGTATATGACAACAACTACTGGCCATATTGAATAATTGTTATTCATATTTCCAAATGGGTTGAAGCCATCGCTTGCAAGACCAAGTCGAACATTACGAATCTCCTTCGCAAAATCCAGATACATATTGTCAAATCTATTCCATTCTTCAGAATCAGCTGGGTGGCACATCAATCCATTAGGATTTTGTTCCCTTCTATCGCCATGCCATGACATCCATTTTGTCGTTTTTGAAGATAAAAAGAGACACTTTAATCTAGGAATCAATGGAAAGTAGTGAAGTATCTTTTCTGACTTTCACTTCTTGTTATAATTCACATCAGCATTATTATTCTTATATCTTGAGTGATTGCACTTGGGACAATGTTCTAGTCCACTATTCTCATTCCAAAATAGTAAACAATTATGTGGACATGCATCTATTTTTTTCATAATTCATCCCTAATATATGAAGGCTCTTTTTTGCCTCATACCAGCTTCAAGGATAATGTTCGGGATTGTCTAACAAATACCTAATAAAGTCAAGAATATCTGACATCATTCTTGATGTGGAGCAATGTTTGACTTTCAACTTGAATAGCTTCAATAAAAACTAAATCGAGACATCTTCAATCCTGGAGCAATGGGTTTTTTAACTTCTGATAAGGTCTCATAGAATTTATCTGCTTCTGCATTAGTAGATGTGTTATTCTCACAATCCTTAGGGGCTGCTTCCATATCATATAACATATTAACAATATCATCATGTCCACTATCACGTTCATTTTCAATGTTCATGTTCTGTCTTGATGATTCTCATTGATCCTCTCCATGCATATCCCAAAATATATATCTAGACCACCAACCATTTAATATTAGATGATTATACACTTCTAAGCATCCACTCTTTTTGATATTATTGCACTTCTTACAAGGACAATATATCCAATCTTTCATGGATCCAAATCTATAAGAAGATCTATCATCATGAAATGCCCAATCCAAAAATTGGCGTACACCCATATCATAGGCTCGAATGTCTTCATAACATTTAAATATCCAATTCTTATCCATAAAAACATCAATTTCAAAAGTACCCAATAGATTAATCTTATAATAAATATACATATCAGTGCACATAAATTCATACTAATTCAAAATGAATAACTAGCTAACAAATAGTGACATACTACAGTTTTTAGACAAACTTTGGAAAAGCAACATATGGGAAATTTGTAAACAAAACTATCAACATTCATGATTCAATATTTGAAACAACTTTATAACACAAATTCTTTTTAATGGCTTTAAAACACGTTTAGTAAAATGAAAATTTCATCATTTTTAATGCATTATCTCATCCAAAATAAGTCATTGGCATGAAATTTTCCATTTGATGGTAGACATCGAAGTGTTATTCTATTGTGAATGATCTTTACAATAACCTATGGCCACATCTATTACTAAAATTAGACCCCAAATGAGGCAAGCATCTATCAACATGCATAAGTAGCCCATCATATGTTTCCAACGTCATGAGTTTCTATTAGCAACCCCTTAAAAATCTTATACATGACGGGTATGCTTACAATGGCAAACAGATAAACTTTTCAACTAGAGTAGACCGATATCTCTTGATTTGATAATATAGTGGCTGGGTCATAAAAATGGTGTGCATACTCTTCCCGTGAATACATGTTATCTATGTGTAGGAGTAATTATTAACAATAATCAAACCACAAGTTTACTATTTTATCATTTTATATACAGTTACTTTAATCAATTTTCTTATCCAATATACATCAATAGCATGAAAATTTATATTAGATGGTGAAAACTAAAGTGTCGTTTTATTGTTAAAATGTATTCATTAATTGTGAAACCAAGGCTCCCATAACCATAAAACTCATCATCATCATCAAAACCAACGCTCACCATCTATTATGAAGATAAACGGTGCAAAATCATGACAAAGTGCAGAACACAACATCTATTATATTAGCAGGTATTTCAACAGGCAACCCCCATCAACAATCTTATTAATAACAAATACAAATATGTTATATAGAAATCTATTACCAAATCATAAAAAACTAATTCACGGATCTGGAAAAATAAACATTGATCACTGAAAAAGTTAAATTAGCAAAAACCCTAACGAGTTTGGGTTGTAGGGCTTACCGTACACCTTGAAGGGAGCAAAAAAGATATGAAGATGGCAACGTCTCTGTGAGGGGTGATCTGATTTTGTAAACAAGTAAAAAATAGAAACAGAGGTTACACATTTAGAGGAGAGATTTGTTGAGGAAAGAAACGAAGGGAAATTAGGGCACGGAGAGGAGGGAGACGTGAAAGTGAAACTGAGAAATTTTCGGCGCTGAGATGAGAGAGGGAACTTTTACATATTTGTTAAACCTTAACCACGTTTTCGAAATCGTTGCAATACTGTTTTTTTGTAACAATAATTTATTGTATCATATTTTTTGGTGATGTATTATTATTGTCACAATAACTTTTTTTACTATGGTAATATTTCTGTGGCCTAAACTATTAGAAATGGTAACAAAGATTATTACCTAATTGTGTTGCAAAATATCATTTTTCTTGTAGTGTGTCCCCTGAAAGTTTGTACAAATTTCTCATTTTTTCCATTTTATTTTATTTTCTTATTTTCTTCTTTACTAAAAATCCAAAAAAATAGATTAATGTGTAAATATTTATATTTGATTTTATCATAATTGTTTCTCGATTTTTCTCTTAATTAAAAATCACTAAAAATTTTACAAAACCCAAAAATCAAGGTATTCTATGTACATAGAGTACCCCAAAAATATCTTTTACACGGATGACCTCTCTTGATCCCTCCATGAACAATGTAGATCCCATCGAGACAAGCAATTTTCATGTTGAGTACTTTTCGATCCAAGGTCGTTTGCTGTTTCTTATAGATTTTTTCTTTTACTTTTGTTTTCTGAATTTTCTGGAGCTGACATACGGCAGCTCCTGGAGCCGCCATGTGTCAGCTAGTTTTTAACCCCATTTTTTTTGTTTTCTAAAAAAAATCAAAAAAGGACCTTTTCCTCTCACCTCACGTGCCATGCACGTGAGGCCCTTTACCTTCCCTCCTTCCTTCTCCAACGGCATCACCTGCCGTCCATCTTCTTCGCAACCTCCACACGTGCGCCTCGCGCGCAGCCCGCTGCCAACGCTGTTCCGACAACCGTCGGTTAACCTTATCCCATGAGCCAAGACCTTCCCCTATAAAAACTCCTCATCTCTCTCTCATCCGTCATCAGCCATAACTAGAGCAGCTTGAAGAGGAGGTGGTGACAGACCTCCTCTCTCTCTGGCAAAGACCTCCACGATGAGATCAATCAAAGCTTCCCGTGTACTACCGACACGGTCGAGGCGAGAAAGAAGAAGGCCTCCGTCTTCTACCTCCAGGCGAAATACCCCATATTCCCCCATTTTCTTCTTCCTCTGTTTCAACTTAAATCCTCCGTTTCCATTGCTGCGACTCTGCCGCTCCTTCCAGGAGCCCCGTTCACCACCTGCTACGTCCACGCGTGGCCGCCTCTGTCCATCGTTGAGACCGCACGAGGTCGCAGCCTCCGAGCACATTCAATCCTCCAGCTTGGATTTCTTGGACCACCGATTGCCTCTTCCCACAGCCGACCTCACTGCTCGCCACGGCACATGACCGCTACAAAGTTGTACACCTCCTATGAGCTATGAGCGCTGCCCCAAAGTCGCACCCTCCGTCGAGGAGTCTCTCCAGCTTCTGCACCTCGGCCAAGCGCCGCCACCAACCACCGACACAGCAGCGCCACCTCGGGGTGCTGAAGAAACCACTGCACCGCCCCCTAGATGACCTTCAGCCACCGCAACTGTAGCCTCGTCCTCGCCTCCGACCGTGTGTAGGCCGCTCTCTGCCGCGAGCCGCTCCCTGCCAATCACCCACCCCACCAGGTCAGGCTCCGCTCTTCCTCGACACACACACAATTAATCTTGTCCCTCCTTCACGTGCAAGGCACGTGAGGCAAGGGGACAATTGCAAAAAGGACCCCCAGGCTCCAGAAATTTGTGTCCATGCCCCTGCTGTCCAAGATCACGTGCTTTGCACGTGATCAGTTGGGCAAGTTGCAATAATGCCCTCCCGCATCTCGGTAATTACATAAACATCCAGTCTGCATTTTCTTATTGTATTTCTTTTCTCTATTATTGCATTTAGAACCCTATGGTCTACATTCAATTTGAACCTTATTTCAATACCATTTTATTATTTAAAAAATTGTATTGTGTTGTTCAATTAATTATCTATAATATGGCATGCTTCTGATATTTTTATTCTCTGTAGTTAATTAATTAATATTATTCTTGCAAAACATTGAATATTTTTCCCATTTTACACTTAAAAATTCAGAGTTAATTAACTATTGCTTGAAAAATGCAAAAAATTCATGGATCGAGAATTAGTTGATAGTAGCATTATGCCCAAAAAGATTTACATTTGCATGCATAGTTTTCTCTAAAAAGATAATTTTACTCATTTCATTAATTAATTTTTAATAGGTATTAAATCAAACATTTTTAGAGTTTAGGATTTTTCTGAGATAGATCACCTAGTGACCTATCTTAAATAATTTTATTTCCTGAAAATAAGTAGATTTAATATTTATTATAATTAATTATTGAAAATCTCATTATTTACATTATTTTATTCATAAAAAATTCATCTTGTATCTAAAAATTTCCAAAAAAATTATAGTGCATATTTTTCATTGCATTTCACATCCTGGTTAAGTTTCATAATTTTTGGACTTGAATTGATCGTAATTTATAATTTAACCCCTGAACTTTGCCAAAATTGCACTTCCCTCATTCATTTTGTATTTAAAAATACCAAAAAAATCTCTCTTTGAAAACCTAATTTCTTGATCGACTTTAAACCAACCTAAGGAGATTGGTGCCTCCCTGAGTTCGTCCTTGGACTTACCCAAGTAAAAGAAATCGACGCTTGCTTTAATTGACATTAATTAAATTTGCAGATTTTGATCAACTGAATTGCCCGCTTGCAACGAAATTCAAACAACTTTTCAATCATTAATTCCATTGAATTAAAAGTGCATTTTTAGGGTTCTTCAAATGGCACCGTTGCCGGGGAGGCACGGTTTAAGTTGTTTTTAAGAAAATCAAGTTTTTAGGTTTTCCATTCCCGGGTAGTCCAACCTTTGATTTACTTGTAATTATTTCTCCATTTCCTTTCTTTTTCAGTATTTTTTCTTTTATTTGTGTATATTTTTCTATGAACCTCTCTCTATTTTTGATCTTCTATTTTTTGTGCGAGGTACCCGGTGAACTTGGAGTGTCTTTCTTGGAAACTGACGCATCTCGGAGAGACTAGATATACGCCACATTTTTAATTTTTGGAGAGAGAGTGTTTTTAATTAACTGCTCAATTCTTGAGGTTCCCGATTGGGATCTCGCATGTGTAAAAAGGACTGAACATTTTTCTGTGGTGTGTCAGCCTGTTTCACCCTCTAGTGAGAGTGGGATTCGACTTGAGTGGCGAAATTAGGATAGGCACACGATAGAGTAATTTCAAACTTGTTTGTGCCCTTCGTAATTTAGGACCACACTTTCACTAAATTATACATACTAGATCGTCTCTCGTTTATCCAAATTGAATTGTTCTATCACTCGCTAATAGAAATTAATGTTATAGGTGCGATTTCCCTTGCATGCATTAGATTTATTTTTCTAGGAAAATTTCAATTCTGTTTAGCATATCGTACGAAGATTGCGAGGAAGCACTGTAAGTATTTCCAACTCAGCATTTATCATAGTGTTTCCCGCTGCACGGCTTTTTCGATTCTCCCTTAGCTTTCATTCACATAGGAATAAAGGAAATTGCAATCCCCGTGTAGATGTGCATTGTTCCCCACTCAAATTCAAGTGATAACCAAATTAAAACTAGGGGACTGCTAACATTATTGATTAATTAAAATTGAATAAATTGAAAATCATTATTTTCGGGAGAGAAACCTCATCATTGTTTGAATTCACACTGAGTGAGGGTACAAAGAGTGTGTGTACACACTAAGATAGAGCACAAATCCCAGCCTTGCATATCAACGTACCCCGCTCTTCGCAAATATCACAGGCTGAAGTATTCGAAGTTCAACTGACCATCATCAAGTATCCTCCACTTGCTTTGGCAAGTAGATAGGGGCAAACCAGCGGTGCGACACGACAAGTTGCTTAGTAATCCCTCCGGGGCGAAGTGACAAGCCTTGTCAGCCTCTGCCTACTTTGGCAAGTAGATACACGCATGTTCATGAACTTTATCGATATTTACCGAATAAGCTGGTGATAGGAGCTAAGAGAGGAAGGGTGTCAGCATCTTAGGCGACATGTTAAACATGGGAGATGCAACCGACATTGAGCCGACTCCCTTATAGGCCATCATGTAATCCTTGCTAACTTTGCTTGAAAATTACACTTAAAACCAAATAGGTTAATCGAACCCAGCTTCGGGGCCTTCACTGAGTTGAGTTGGTGAAATAAGGGTTTTCATTTGTGTATTGAATTGTGTGACAGTGCACTTGCACACAAAGATCGTGTTTTCGCAAATCAATATTTTCCATTCCATTCGAAGATGACGGAATATTGGTATTCATACCCAAACTCCATGGGTCGCCCTCACATGATAAATTCCCAATCTTCGTATCAACCTTCTTTTCAGAGGAACCCTCTCTTTGAGGTATTTTCTCCCCAGCCACCATTCTCTTCACCCACCCACCCACCCTTGGTTCAAACTTCAAGATACGAACTGCTCACAGAACCGATCATGTTCTATGAAGACACAATAGAGCGAGCGGACTCGAGGAAGATTATTGGAATAACCGACTGGGATAGACCAACACGATTCCCAGTTACATATGAAAATTCACTATTTCAACCATCCTCTACTCGAGACGATCCACAACCTGAGTATGATCACTTTTCCTTTGACCACATAGATGACATCCAAAGTCAAGGAAATAAGACTCATGACCAAACCCTAATCACAGAGACTGACCATATCTCGGTTCAGGAAAAAATGCCAATGTCGTGGCATACCGAGCATAGTCACTCAAATCCATGTCATGAGACGATAATGGATGACATATCTCAGATCAATAAGAGAACCGAGGTTTTGACAGAACAATTTGATAATGTCATCCTATTAGTGAAAGACATGATAATCAACCAAGAGAAGTCAAGAAAATCACGGAGCGAAATCAAAAACCATCACGTGCCTGATATGTACACACAAACACCACAAACCACTGACCCTCCAACTGACTTTAGTGAAAAATCTAAAAAAATTAAAAAATTAAAAAGTTCAAAAAATTAGACAATAAATATGGAAGCATTTTGCAAAAGACTGGTCTTAGAGCTTCCATTAATTAAGGCCATAGAGTATGTTCCCGATCTTCAGAGATTTGTGAAGAGTCGATTATCACCTAAGAAGATGGGAAAGAAAATATCTAGAAAAAATATCATTTAATCACTATGGCCAGTTCAATGGTGCTGACACAAACAAACAAGGTCGGAAAAGTAAAATGGTTTACCAAGGTGACATGTGGAATTGAGAAATCGAGTTTAATAATATTTGGATTGACGACGATTCTACACTTAATATCCTCCCGAAGTCCGTGTTTGACAGACTCAAACTGGGACCGCTCAAAAAGACCTGAGTGATTATTCAATTCCTTGATCGATCAACAAAAGACCGAGAGGAATTATTTCTATCGCCATTAATTTCCAAGGTGTCGCACATAGAGTGGACTTCATTGTTGTGGACATTGAACACCGAGGAGATATATATGAGCCTCCCATTATTTTGGGAAAGCTGTTTCTATCTTCCACAAGAGCGACTATTAATTGCGAGACTCAAGATATCATTTTCTCGAATACAAAGCAAGTCGATCAAATTCTTGATGACACACCAAACCCTGAGAAACCATCAGTCATGATATAGAATAATCTTCATATGTTCAGACCTCTCCACTTATCACAGACACAAACGAAGGAGAGACATCTTATGAAACGGCTGACAAGCCTACGAAGGTGAATGATATCAAACAAGACCCATCCATATCACCACAACCAGACAAGATTATGTCAGATTTCCCTGAGTCCACACACGCAAAGCCAACAGAGAGTAAATACTCAGGACATGTGTTGACCTTACAAGAATATTACTATTTGTGTGGAGACTCATCTGATAGGGAACTCATGGGCAGCACCTCACAAACAATACCTCCTGAACCGACTAAAAATGTCACTTTCAACATTTCAGATTACTCATCAAGTTCAGAGGATAAGAGCAGTATGAGAAAGCTTAGTTCGGAGTAATGTTTTAAAAGTCATCCAACTGGCCCGACTAGTAGGTCCGACTAGTCTAATCAGTGGGGTGGTCGACCGAGTATCGACTAATTCCGACTAGGTATACTAGTCGTCCAATTTTTGCTTTGGAGATATCATATTTTTTTATGTTTTGATGTTTTTATAAGCAAACTTATTATAGTATACTTAATATTTTACTTAAATTCAATTACTTCTTTTATTTTATTATGATAGTATAAAAATATACAAAATCTATGTAAATATATGTATAAAAATGAGTTATATATTGAAAATAATCATAAAATTCAAAGACGATTAAAGTCCGACTAAATCCAACTAGTCGTCCGACTGCCGATTAATCCCTAGATAGTGACCCAGACGACCGAGTACCGACTACCGACTTTTGCAACCTTGGTTCAGAGAATCTACAATTTGATCGGAATAAGAAGTCATATGTCGACCCATGTTGGACTTTCCCTGTCCCTCCATATTATTCATCTAAGGGCGAGTCCCCTGGTCCCATTCAATCTACTGGAAAAATTCGTTATGACTAGACCGGCACTTGTTCATCTGAATATTCAGAGGAGGAAAAGATTGACCCGAAAATCGAGCGAGCTCTGAGAAAAAAGCTAAAAGTAAGAATAGTTTGAGTGACGTGACCTTTGATTATTTTTCCAATGACAGCTCTGACGGTGGCTGGGAATCGTCTGATTCATCTTCTTCCAATTAATATTCCCTTCCACCACATTTCATGAAAAAGACCGGATGTAAACCGCCTTTATCATCAGCCAACCTTTCCCTTGCCCCCATTGGTTTCCTTGTATATTTTCTTCCTAGACATAGGACAATGCCTAAGTATGGGGGGAATCGATGCCATCTATATATATATTCATCATTCTAATCCTCATTCGATCTGTATATTCTCCAAATCTCATCGGTTCTTATACTTACTCTTGTCCTATATTTAGGCTGACCAGAGCCTAAGTATAGGAGGGGCCGATGCCTGCCCTGTATATATTCATTCATTTCTCCTCTTGACCTCAACCGCTCCATTTCTTCTTCTTCGTCTATACTTAGGATGAGCAGAGCCTAAGTATAGGGGGGCGTTTGACTTCTTTACCTCTTTTTATTTTTATTTTTCTCTCTGTGCTTAGCATGAGCTATGTCTTCTCATCGCCTCTTGTGCTCTGAGGACATAGCAAATGCTAATTATAGGGGGGCTTGTATATATTACATATATACTTTACCCATAGCTCGTACTTTCACGTATTTTTGTATATATTATTACATGATGGGTAAAAGTAAAAAAACACAAAAAATAAAAAAATCTCTTTACTTTGCATATCATTCTTACATTCAAAAAAAAACAAAAAAAAAACCATCTTGCACCTCATATGCATCTGCAATTCATTTTGCATAACTAGCATATGCAAAGTGGAAAGTTATTGGGTTCTGAACTGAGTATGAGTAGAAGTGGAGAGTGGTCCTAACTTGGCCTTTTTACCTAATTTCTAGTGGAACTTCACGTAGAAAAAGGATTTTAGAAGCTTCAGGTCTTTTAACTTAATTCTTCGAGTTCCGCATGCCATAGTGCAACCTTTGACTCCTAGTGTCTAACCTAGTCTCCTAATTCTGGGTATTGCTTTTGAGTAGGGAATTAATCTGTTCTCTCGCACTTTGCACTTAGCTTAACTTATATGGGGTGTTGGAAGACTGTGTGGGTCTCTTTTCTGGTAGAGTGGACATATAAAGACCGGAGTATGGGTTGAAATAAAGCTTCGGAAAAGGGATGGATGACTAGGCACCATTTTTTTTCTAAGACCCCAAAACGTGTACAGAAAAAAGATTCCATATCCGTAGGGGCACAAAAAGACCCATGCAAAGTCACCAAAAATCCATACCAAAAAGGAGCTAAATTACCAAATAAATATCTGACCAAAAAGGTCCAAGCTTCAAGAAAACCTGCAGATCTTAGCGGAGACTTGGCTAAACTGGCCGGCTTTGCAAGGAGAGGTGGCTACACTGGTCACCCTCCAGTTCTTTTTCCCTTCTTCTAATTTCTTCCCCTTTTGATTGTGAACACAACACGACAGAACTTAGAAGGAAATACCTAACTCCCCGAGTATGAGTTACTGGGAGGGGGGTTTGCATGGTAGTCCGACATTCTTGATGGGGAGAGCTAAAATCTTTTACACACATGAGCCAGTTATTCAATGTTCATGGGATATGCTTTGGGAGAAGGATTGATCTAAAATGACTTCTGAGCCGAATCTGTTACAATGATATGTAGAACTTGAGGACTGTTGATTTTAAAATCCTAAGTCTCACAGAAGTTCCGCCACACTATTAATCCAAAGGTCGGGTCTAGCTCCATTTTCACCTTTTGTTCATGACTTTGGTATGGAACCCAAAATCATTTCACTTTCGCATTTCATTTTAGTTGCTCGGGGACGAGTAAAATTTGAAGCATAGGGGGTTGATGAATCCAAGATTCATCATACTAAAAGATGCAAATACAGCTTCGTTCCCAAGAAATTATCTGCATTACATCATTTATTCTGCATTTTTACCATTCATGCATGTAAAATTAATACTTGCATTTTAGCACTCATAATTGCATTCAAAGTCATCTTCACATTTTCATCCAATTTCATGCATTTTAACTAATTCATGCTAACTCCAATTGACCTCAAACCACTTCCATTATGTAGATATTACTAACAAGATTAAAGGAAAAATACAAAAAATTACTAACTCAAATAATTGGCCAGAGAGACACAATCCCAATTTCAGAATAGACAGACTAAAACACTCATATCTTTCTCATACAGTGTCTGATTTAGGTCTATTCACTTTTAAAGTAATACATATTCAAAGACCTTCATAACAAGACCAATTTCATAAAAATAGGAGCTCGTATGTGAAGTTGGGTTTTGTGCCTCTTTTGTGTGTTTTGAGTTTTAGCTGATTTTGACCTATTGTTTTATGTACATAATTAACTCTTTTTCTCCTATTTCTTTTTCACCTTATTCTTTGATGAAAGTTCTAATAAAATCTACAAAGATCTAAATTCGAAATAAGACTGAAATCAAAGAAACTAACCAAGTCCGAGTGTCCCCTGAAAGTCCGTACACATTTCTCACTTTTCCTATTTTATTTTATTTTCCTATTTTCTTCTTTACTGAAATAAAAAAATAGATTAATGTGTAAATATTTATCTTTGATTTTATCATATTTTTTCTCGATTTTTCTCTTAATTAAAAATCATTAAAAATTTTACAAAATCCAAAAATTAAGGTATTCTATGTACATAGAGTACCCCAAAAATAACATTTTACACAGATGACCTCTTTTGCTCTTTGTCCCTTCATAAAAGTTGTAGATCTCATCGAGACGAGCAATTTTTATGTTGAGTACTTTTCGATCCAAGGTTGTTTGAAATTTCTTATAGATTATTCTTTTAGTTTTGTTTTCTGAATTTTCTGGAGTTGACACGTGGCAGCTCCTGGAGCCGCCATGTGTCAGCTAGTTTTAACCCCATTTATTTTGTTTTCTAAAAAAAATAAAAAATAAAAAAGACTTTTTCCTCTCACCTCACATGCCATGCACGTGAGGCCCTTTACCTCCCCTCCTTCCTTCTCCAACAGCAGCATCTGTCGTCCGTCTTCTTCGCAACCTCCACCCGGCAAAGACCTCCACGACGAGATCAATCAAAGTTTCCCGTGTACTACCGACACGGTCGAGGCGAGAGAGAAGAAGGCCTCCTTCTTCTACCTCCAGGCAAAATACCCCCAATTCTTCCATTTTCTTCTTCCCCTGTTTTAACTTAAATCCTCTATTTCCATTGTTGCGACTCTACCACTCCTTCCAGGAGCCCCGTTCACCACCTGCTACGTTCACGCGTGGCCACCTCTGTCCAGTGTAGTGACCGCACGAGGTCGCAGCCTCCGAGCACCTTCAAGCCTCCATCCTGCTCTTCCTGGACCACCGAATGCCTCTGCCCGCAGCCGACCTCGCTACTCGCCACGACACACGACCGCTACAAAGTTGTGCGCCTCCTGTGAGCGCTGCCCCAAAGTCGCGCCCTCTACCGAGGAGTCTCTCCAGCTTCTGCGCCTTGGCCGAGCACCACCACCAACCACCAGCCCAATAGTGCCACCTCGGGGTGTCGAAGAAACCACTGCACCACCCCCTAGACGACCTTCAGTCACTGCAGCTGTAGCCTTGTCCTCGCCTCCGATCGCGTGCGGGCCGCTCTCTATCGCGAGCCGCTCCCCGCCAGTCGCCCATCCCCACCAGGTTGGGCTCTACTCTTCCTCGACACGCACACCATTAATCTTGTCCCTCCCTCACGTGCGCGAGGTAAAGGGACAATTGCAAAAAGGACCCACATGCTCTAGAAATTTGCGTTCACACCCCTGCTATGGCAAGTTGCAATAATGTCCTCTTGCTTCTTGGTAATTACATAACCGTCCAATATGCATTTTCTTATTTTATTTCTTTTCTCTATTATTGCATTTAGAACCCTGTGGTCTACATTGAATTTGAACCTTATTTCAGCATTATTTTATTATTTCAAAAATTTCATTGTGTTCTTCAATTAATTCTCTACAATATGGCATGCTTCTGATATTTTTATTCTCTATGGTTAATTAAATAATATCATTCTTGCAGAACATTGAATATTTTGCTCATCTTGCGCTTAAAAATTCAAAGTTAATTAAGCATTACTTGAAAAAGTGCCGAAAAAGTTCGGATCATAGAATTAGTTGATAGTAACATTATGCCCAAATAAAATTGCATTTAATTGCATAGTTTTATCTAGAAAAATCATTTTAGGTATTTCATTAATTAATTTTTAAGAGGTATCGAATCCAATATTTTTAGGGTTTTAGGATTTTTCCGAGATAGTATCTTAGATAATTTTATTTCCGGAAATAGATAGATTTAATATTTATTATAATTAATTATTGAAAATCTCATTGTTTGCATTATTTTATTCACAGAAAATCCATCTTGCATCTAAAAATTCCAAAAAAATACAGTACATATTTTTCATTGCATTTCACATCCTGATAAGTTTCATAATTTTTGGATATGAATTGATTGAAATTTGCAATTTAACCCTTGAACTTTGCCAAAATTGCATTTGCCTCATTCATTTTGCATTTAAAAATACGAAAAAATTCCTATTTGAAAACCTAATTTCTTGATCAACTTTAAACCAACCTAAGGAGATAGCTGCCTCCCTGAGTTTGACCTTGGACTTACCTAAGTAAAAAAATCGTCCGCTTACATTAATTGACATTATATAAATTTGTGGATTTTGATCAACCCTGAATTGCCTGCCTGCAGCGAAATTCAAACAACTTTTCAGTCATTAATTCCATCGAACTAAAAGCGCATTATTAGGGTTCATCATCGATCACGATTTTCACGTCATCAATCGTCTCGACATGCCGCCGCCCTCCGTTGTCACCAGAGGGTGGAGGAAGCTGGGCCTCAACCCCTTGGTTGGTGGATGGGTTGAAATGGAGGTGGAGGAGGGGGTTTTATAGGTGGAGGAGTTTAGTTACTAGCGAGGGAGCGGGGTGTTTGCAATGACGATAATGAAAGATCGGAGTAATGACTGAGGGCAATGAAGGGTACGCAAGAATGATGGATCTGGGGATGACGTGGAGGTGGTATTGAATCTAAGAGGGGATGATTGGAGCAATGACCAAAATAGGAAGGGTACGTGGGCGGAGCGTGGTGGCTGACGTTACGCGAGGAAGACGATGCAGCTCCACCATTGGATTAAGTGATCCAACGGGTGGGATTGGAGCACGGGTGAAGGGGTGAGATCAGATCAAGGATCTGATCCGGCAGTTGATGGAGAGGCGTTGGGGGACAGTGGAGATGTGATCTAGATATTCATCCAACGACCAGGAGGGGAGAGGTGGCCTAGAAAGTGCTCGACCATTGGATGGGAGTCAATCATACGGTTGAGAAGAAGGCGGAAGCGAGTGGCTTTGATCAGATCAGTGGACCTTATCAGATGGTGGGGGGAATCCAGTAGATAAGCGGTTAGGATGGAAGCGGGCTTGAGCTGATCCAAGGGTAGAGGAATAAACTGGGTGTCAAGATGAAAAAGGGGCTGTGTGGGCTTCCCAGAGGGCACCACGTGGCCCAATCTGATTATTGAGAAATAGGGAAAATAAAGAAAATTAAGAAAGAAATAAAAGGATGTTGAATTAATAAAAAGTCAAAACATGAAAGTTGTAGATCTTGATGTGGTCTATAAGTTTCATGTTGAGCAAAACGTCAGAAAAGGCCAAATGTATAAAGATATATTTTTGGTAATATTTTTAATAGGTACAAATACCGCATTTTTGGGGATTTGTATTTTTTTTGTATTTTTTTAAAGCTAAAATATATACAATGATTAACCTAATTTTTAGGGGTTTTTAACAAAATATAAAAACAAAGAAAATGTTAGTAATAAAATACAATAAATAGGGTTAGAATATAGTCTAATTATACACATAGTATGTACAATATAATACAAATTAATATTAGTGATTTAATTGTGATTTTTATTGAATTGTTTAAGCAAGGAGAATAATAAATGGATTTTAACATGATGTATCAGAGATTCATTATACCCCTATACTTAAACCATGCTCGTCCTCGAGAATCTAAAGAATGAAGGAGTCAGATTAATTCCTACCAGTGCATGTGAAATTTCAAAGCTAAATTCGTCGAAGACCCCCAATTTGAGTGATCCTAAAATTCTAGGTTCAACCATGCTCTACTCAAAAGGAATCCTACTTCTCTAATGATCAGACTTTCTGTTTTGTACATAAAATGTAAGGATATGAAGATTAGTGTAATCCATTCATGAGAGTCATGTCGATACATCACCCAAAGTTCTAGTATATGAGACTCTCCTCTATACATAATGCTCAACACTAGGGAATAAGTCGGTTCTTACATTCAATCCACTGTCTCATTAGTTTGTCAGACTTGAAAGTGTAGATGGACGACCAGATGATGGAGGCAATATGATTGTGTATATTTTTCTCTATCTTACATTGGAACAAGGGGCCTCTTTAGTGCCTTATTACTCAACACATGGATATATTTGTTTGTTTATTAATGTGTCCATCAATAGAATTCGGAGTCGTCTGCACTTGTTTTCTTCGGAGTACATTGGGGTGTGTCTCTTTTGAGTATCTAAGATACCTTCGACACTCAAACTTGTATCACTATACGATGCAGAGCCCTTTTTTGGTGTTAGCCCGACTCCTTGGTCCTAATAGCGTTTGGTCCAAGTGGAAACTTTGAAATGGTTGGGAGCGCTCGCCTTTGGTGGAAGCTCTTTTGAATTTGACTTTGTGTTTGAGAGCTATTTTTTCAATATTTCTTTCTTTTCTTTTCTTTTTGGTTAGCTCAACTGCTTTTACCAAAAGTTGGCACACACTATCAACAATTAACTTAGGTTTCATCACACCCTGGTACATAAATAGATATCAAATGATAGCATGCAAACTTGTTCACATACTGACTAGGGTTTTGTTGACACTCATGTTTCTTGAAGCCTTTATTAACTTTATCCCATCCTTTAGTATCATTAGATCGGGTCTAGACTCAAATCACTAGTCGTAGTTCCTCAAGTGATAACTTAACTCATCTCATCAATCATGCAGTTGTGAAAGTGATGTGTTGATCATATTATTAGAAGGTAGAGATGAAGAGTGCAATATAGCGCTCAAATCTTTCAAACTAGGGAAGTATATATTATTAAGTTAAAAACCCTAATGACTAAGGCATGTTAACTCAGTCTCTTAATATCTCAGAAATAAAGTGTCTTTAAATCCTCAAGCCTTGAGTGATAATTAATGTGTCAGAAATACACCAACTCCTTAGTTAGTGATTTTTTGTTATTTTTATCTTTTGTAAATTTTTGTGAATTTGAATTTTTCATTTTTTTAATTCTTCAGAGAGATACTGACTGGCCCAGGCTCATATGAATAGTTGAATCTACTTCCAACTAGTATGAGTGTAAGTACAAACCGTTATATGACTACCCGTGTTACTTGAGGATGAAGCCATAGACAGTGTCCTCTAAACCACTTACTCTGCTAAGGGAGACCGAAGTTCCCTCGCTGGAAAGTAGCTACTCATTTTTAAGTCTAGTAGTCAAAGACTACTAATTTTTTTATTTTTTCAGATTTTTATGGGGTTTTGAAAAAAAGATTAATTTTATTTACAAAAAGTTAATCTATCAATTTTCAAATAGGTTTTTACAACAATTTTTATAAAAAATAGTTCACCAGTCAACTTAAACCAAGCTCAAAAAGTCTTCAAAAAATTTTAAACACGAGCTATGGCTAAAGTATATAAACAGTAATATACAATATACCTCCATACTTAACCTTTGCTATGTCCTCATAGCACAAGTGATATGAAGCCATAGCTCTAATTAAATAAAAGGTGATATAGCGGAACTGAGTTAGAAAGGCCCACCTATACTTAGGTAAAAAATGACCTAAGTATACGGAGACAGATAGAGCGAAGATTGATTAAGTCGGGTCCCCCTATACTTAGGCTGAAAATAGCCTAAGTAATGGATGCAGGATTTTGGGCTGGGGGCCCATGGCTGTTAGGGTTAGAGGCTGAATATATACACATATGAATATAAAGGAGATTGGGGGGGGGGGTGGGTTGAGTTTTCACAGGAAGATGAAGATGCATGGAGGAGGGGGGGTGCATTGTGTGAATATACAGAGATAGTGGGGGGGGGGTGAATATACGGAGATGGTGTGTATGTGTGTGGGGGGATAGATCATTGAGTGACCTACTCTTTTTTTATACACGCAAGCCCTCGAACGAGGACGGCTAAAAATGCACATGATACATTTTTTATACAACAAAATGCATGAAAGAAATGCTGACTATAGTTCCTTGAATCCTTCTTGTTTTTCTTTTGCGGTCCTCGCAGCGAAAGCTCCCAACTCCACGCCTCTATGGATCTCAAGCATCCTTGATCTCCATGGTCCATGCCACAAAAGAATCAGTGAGAAAAAAATACCGAGAAAAATATTCATGAAATGATGCAAAAAACAACAAGAAGAACACACCTAAAATTTTGAAAATATTCACGTAAAAAAAATTCTACAAAATTCGACAAATAAATAATAATAAGCCGCATCTCCGGTAATGACGCCATTTGATGAATCGCATTTTCACCACGTTAAGAATCGTCTCTTGTCGTAGTACACGTGGTGAAAATGGTTAAGCAAAAACCACAATTTCGAATATCTAGAAGCTAATTTACTTGGCAAGTATACCGAGGTGGAACACATGGACACGAACCTCTTCGTATATTTATCAAAAAATATTATTTCATTAAGGCATGATTATTTTCTAGTTTTAGGTCTTCATACAGATGTGATATGCAATGCAGACAAACCAATGCAAAGAAAGTGATGCACATAATTTTTATTTGATTTTTAAATGCACCTAAAAGATGAGATGCAATATGAAAGGTATACATGTAAATATACCCCAAGATTAAATTATTGAACAATAAAATGAGGGTCAATTTCAGTGACAAGTGGAGCATCGAAATTAAGGTCAAGCATATGTTAATGGCAAATATTTATAGATCAAAAGACACTATGTATCATCTAAAAATTAGCATATTTAATTAAGTATCAAATCAGTGAATACATATGTCATTAGATATAGAATAAAATAAGGTTCAAAATGAAACTAAAATCATACGATTTGGACTTAAAATGCTCAAGATATGATCAAAACAATGCTAGGGGCATAAATGTAATAAAAATACAAGGAACATAAATATAAATATTGCAAATAGACCCCTGGAGGGATCTATTTACAGATAGCAAAAACCGTCTGGGCCTCTGTGAGAAATTCCCAAGCACACACGTGAGGCACGCACGCCTGGACCTTCTTGTAATTCTGGAAAAGGCCAGGGACACCTCTGCAAATTACCTAGCCACTAATGTGCAGGGCACACGAGGGACCAGGCTCGGGAGGTAGCAATGCTCTGGCTGTCCGTGGCTGGTTCTGACGCTTTAAATGCTGGCTCGGGCCGTCCGAGCCTCCTTGCCTCAGAATGGCGACGTGGCTGCTTCTGAGCCGTCCGATCAAATCGATCAGACGACGCTTGTACGATGCATTCATCAGCTCTGCCGCCTCCTGCAATGGACTTGGTGGGGCTCTGGCGTGCTCAGGGAAGCTCCACCGTGCTCCACTCATCTACCCGATGGTCGATGAAGTTCCTAGGAGCCTTGGCTTTGTAGTTCGAATGGCATGTGGGGCGTAGGGACGACTGGAAGTTGCTGACGACTAAGACTTGCCAGAGGTGGAGCTGTAGAACGTGCCTCCAACCAAACTCCGACCAATGAAGGTGTAGGCACCTGCAATTGTTAGTGAAATGGGGGCCTGTGGAGGTGAAGAAGCAGGGACCAATGATCTTCTCCTTTGATGAAGCAGAGGAGAAGGTAAGTATAGTGTTCGACCTTGGGACTCGCCCAAGTAAAATAAACATAAAACCACATTGATTAAAATTGATAAAACTTTTGCGTGGTTATTTCTTGATGAATTCCGATTGCCCGCCTACAATGAAGTGACACCTTTTAAGCGAACAATAATTCATGCGTCTTAACTAGTGCAATCTCAGACCCGTCAGATGGCGCAATTGCTGGGGATCGAACCCGGGTCACCCGCATGACAGGCGGGAATACTTACCACTATACTGACGAGTCCGATATTGCACTAGTTAAAAAGCGTGAATTGTCGTACGTTAAAAAAAATAAATGTGCCATCTCGTTGTAGGCGGCAATCGGAATCGGTCAAGAAATAACCACACGAAAGTTGGCGGGTGTCTTAACTAGTGCACCTGCTTGGAAGCTGTCTTAACTAGTGCAATCTCACAAGCGGGAATACTTACCACTATACTAGCACGTGCCTGGGAGGCACGTGCTATGCACGTGCGGGGACTTTTATTTTTTTTACGAATAAATAAAAACTAAAAAATGAATGACACATAGCAGCTCCAGGAGCTGCCACGTGTCAACACCACAAAAATAAAAAAAATAAATACTTTGAAAAATCTAAAATAAATAGCAAACGACCTCGGATCGAAAAAGTTTTTCACGAAAATTGCTTGTCTTGATGAGATCTACAACTTTCATGAAGACATCAAAATCAAAATCGATCAATTGCACAAAGTGATATTTTTAGGGTATCCCACGTACATAGAATACCATGATTTTTGGGTTTTATATTTTTTGTCATTTTTAAAACCAGATAAAAATCCAGAAAAATATGATAAAATCAAAGATAAAAATTACATAGTAATCTATTTTTTGGATTTTTATTAATTAAGAAAAAGAATAAATAAAATAAAAACGAAAAGACCAATTTTGTACATACAGTTAATGAAGACTTGGACTCAATTTGTTTCTTGGATTTCAAGCTCAGTTTGGATTTGTGTTTTTATGCATTTTAATAAAACTTTTATCAAAGAAGACAAATGAAAAAGAAATAAAATAAAATAATCAAATATGTACATAAAATAATAGGTTAAAATCAGCTAAAATACAAAATGTAAAAAAGAGGCCCAAAAATCCAACTTTCGCATACGAGCTCCGATTCACTTGAACTTGGTCTTCTTTTGAAGGTAATTGAATATACATTAGTTCAAAAGTGAGTAGGATCAAATCAGACACTGGATGGGGAAGATATGATGGTTTTAGTCCGTAAATCCTAGAACTAGGGTTTGGGTTTTTGGTCCACTTATTTGAGTTAGCATTTTTTTTGTATTTTTCATTTATTCTTGTTAGTGATATGTACACAATGGAGGTGGTTTTGGGACATTCGGAGTTAGCATAAATTAGTTAAAAATCAGGGAAGTTAGGCTATTTACAGGTCAATTTTGGCTGGGATTTTTGACTTCTTATTTTGTGCAGAAATGCGTGCTAAAATGCAATTCTTATTAAAACATGCATGAATGCTAATTATGAAGAATAAATGCAGAAATGACAATGATTTTGAGGTATTTGAGCTTAATTAATGAGATTTAGAGTGATGAATCTAAGATTCATCAGTGGGTGAGGTGGACGTGGTCCTGGAGAAGGGAAGGGGGCCAACAGAGTATTAGCAAAGGTGATCGATGTGTGGTGGATGTGAAGGGATAATTAGGGATCAGAGAAGATGAGTGTGTGCTTGGGGAAAATAGAAGAAATCAGAGACAAAGAAATGGAGAGTTGTATATGGTCAAAGATGAAAGAGTTGGTAGAGGAGGTAGCCTGGGCTGAGGTCCCTAAGGACTTCGGGTCTTCACACATCGAGGTCGGTCATCCTCAGAGTTCTTACAACCGTCGGGGAGGCAGAGCACACATGGCGTTCCACCATGGATCACACCTGGAACTTGCAGCTATCGTCGCCTCGACATGCCGCCCTCCGTTGTCACCGGAGGGAGGAGGAAGCTGGGCCTCAGCCCCTTGGTTGGTGGATGGGTTAAAATGGAGGCAGAAGAGGGGGTTTTGTAGGAGGAGGAGTCCAATTACTGGCGAGGGAGCTGGATGTTTGAAAGGGTGATAATGAAAGCTCGGAGTAATGACTGTTGGACATGCGAGCCCACGACGAGCCATTAAACAATAAATGTTATTGCAAATATCATTCCCTGATCTAAAATGAAGAATAACTAATTTGCATAATAGGTCCCTTAGTACAATTAGGGTTATGTAACATGGCCATCTTAGTGATCATACAACTGTTGATTCAATCATTGAATCATAAAGCTGGTGCTTGGATGAATATCTAAAGAGTTAGATTGAGGACTCATCAAGCACCGTCAAATGATTGTTAAGAGATGATCTCCAGCCTGAGTAGGAGATGTAAATCCTTTCTCATTTGGCTGATATCTGACCGACCTCTTGTCCTTTGCATGGGAATAAAGATTCAGAGGTATCAGATAAGTTAGGTCAAAGAGTTGACTTAACGAGATCGAGATAACCAAAGTCCTATGTCGTATGCTGTCACGATATAGGCACACATCCTCTGATCGGAGATAGATGTGTTATTATATGTTTGAGTATGTACATTTGGCAGATCAATAATTTGATGACCTAACCAAGGTCTATACACCGATGCGCTGGTATGCATGCAAGGGCATATGAGTAATATGATCTCTCAAAGGGATCATACAGGTTTATTGCTGAACCGTAAGACATGAGCTCACTCATGAGATATTGGAAAGAATCAAATCCACACGTGGTCTTCTCGCTTTGGAAGCTTGACTGACTTTGTAAGGTTTGATATATGCTTTCGAAAAGTATATGGTCATCACCTAGGTGTAATATATGCTTTTGGAAAATATATGATCGATACCGACTCCCAATGATCAAATGAGAACCTTAACCATAAAATCCTGAAGGAGACAGTGTAAAAGAGATCTAAAAATTCGGATTTGTTCTGGATCTTCCAGTATGCATGATTGATAGCCGCCCCCGCATCCTATGTTAACTCGGTCAGGTTAATGTCCAAATTAATTAGATGTCGTTCGTTGCAGTCGGATACGAGAGGGCTAATCAAAAACCACTTAAATTAGATTTGAGTCAATTTCAAGCGGTAATTTTTTTTACTTGGTAGTGTTCAAGGTCGAACTCAGGGAGGCAACTGTCTCCTTAGGTAGATTTTTAGCAACTTTCCAAGTGTGTGATTTTCGGGGAATTATTTTTTTGGTCTTTTTTTTAATTTCTATTCATGACACATGCAACAAGCAAGCCAATTCAAAGTTAAATCAATTAAGGTTTCAAATTAAGTCCAAAAATTATGAAAATTGGCCAGATGATAAATTATGATGAAACTAAGCTACCCTATTTTTTTTGGAATTTTTAAACACTAAATGAATTTACAGTGAATTAAAGATGCAAGCAGGGTGATTTTCACTAATTTATTTTTACTAAATAACAAATCACATCTTTTTCGGGAACAAAAATTGTCCTAGATAGTTCTAATGATAAGGAATCTAGGAAAATTGACAAACCTTAATTTCAATGTGAAATGAATTTATTAAAATTAAAATAAGAAAATCACTAAGGAATTTATTCAGGCCTTCATATGCGTGCAAATGACATGAAATTTTTATGTAATATTGAGTTCACTATCCTAGAGCTACTATGAATTTTTGAGAAATTTTGGAGCTACAGAAAATTAATTATAAATTAAAAGGTCTCACTGGGCAAAATATCACACAAATCAACCAATTAATTCATTTAAAAATCTTCTAATTACAAAAATGTGACAAGTAGCACAATAGATGGAGGACAAGTTACTCAACAATATGGAACTTTTAGAATTCAAAAATGATGCAAAATGAAACCTAGGGATGTGTGCAAAGACAGGGATGTATTTGCAATACAAGATAATAAAATTACATAAAAGAAATATGCTGACAGGGACTTAAATGCAATAACCTAGAATGCTGGGGGATGATATGCAAATTCTCCACTGACACGTGCTCCTCACGTGGGGTCTGCTTCGCAGGGACCTTTTTACAATTTCAAAAAGTCCCGAGGGCCTCTATACAAAATACCCAGGCCACACGTGCTCCTCCCGTGGTCAGCCTAGGCTCGGTCGGCTTAGGAGGCTCGGGGCTTGGCTCGGAAGCTCCTGGAGGTCTGGAGTGAGGCTCGGTGTAGCCTCGGGGAGTCCGAGCCTAGGGTCGGAGAAGAGGCTCGGGCTCCTCCACGTGGTGTGCTGAAGACCGTTGGATCAAGAGTGATCCAAGGGCTGCTAGAAGGAGACGCGTGGTGCACTGGTAGGCCGTTAGATCTGGATAGATCCAACGGACACTGGATCACGATGGAAGGGGCGACGTGGCTGAATGCTGATCTTTGGATCACGACAGATCCAACAGCTCTTGGCTGCTCCAGATGTCGATGACGTGGAGAGCTAAGGACCGTTCGATTAGATGATCGAACGGTATCTGGGGCTTCTCCTTCGATGGCCCTCCGCCGCCTGCGGAGGAAATGGCAGAGCTCCGGCGAAGAGGCCTTGGCTCCACCCGTCCCTCCTCGTGTCGGTGATGCTCTCCGGCAGTCCGGAGCTATCCCAGAAGAAGCGCAGCGGTGCAAAGATGGTGCTGGTGGTCTCAGGAGCTGGCGAAAAGCGTCGGAGGTCGCTGGCGACGAAGCTCCAAAAGAGCTCTGGTGAAGTTCCGGCCAATGCACAAGATAGGTACCTGCAGGTGTTAGAAGAATAGCCGAAGCTCGTGGTGCACTTGTGGAGACGAGGGGGTGGACGGCGAGGCCTAAGGCGGATCGGAGATGGTCTGGCAATGGTGCTCCGGCCAAGTGGCGGAGCTGGAGATGGTGGATAGCGAAGCGCAGTGTCTGAGGGCGTGAAGGGGTCCGCGAGGATGAGAGCTCCGTCGCGGAGCTCGGTGAAGTGAAAGCGATGCGAGAAGATGGTCGTGGACGAAGAATAAAAAGGGAGAAATCGAAGCAAAAAATAAAACTAAGATTAAATGAAGGTGGAGGCAATTACCTGGGGTTTGGAGCTCGAGATCGAGGTCCAGATCATTGCTCGAAGGGGCGGTAAGTCCCTGAGCTCAAGCAGTAGTTTGGCAGAGGAGGGCTGCGACACGGCGGTGGCCGAGGATCTCGCCGGAGAAGACGACCGTCTTCGCTCAAGGAATCGTGCAATTACTGTCACCAACGAATGCTCCGAGCTCAGGGAATCTCTCAGGGTTGGCAGATGAAGGGAAATGGTGGAGGATGATGGGAATAAAAAGGGAGAGGAGAGGGAAGTTGGAGAAGAAGTGGGGAGAATGGAGTAGTGGGGAGAGTGGTGACTTGGAGTGGGGAAGAAGAAGTCTCCACCGTTGGATCTTGTGATCCAACGGTGGTGATCGAGGCGAGATGGAGCGGTAGGATGGAGATCTGGGTGCGGTGATCTAAGCATCAGGAGCCTTCCACGTGGCGCGATGGGGGCGAAGTACGCGCGAGTAGTGTGGATTTCATCAGGAGTGTCTTAATCCAAAGGACGTGATGGCGCCAGGTGTCGTGCGGAGGAGAGGGCACTGACGAGCGGCGGAGATTAGATCTGAGGAAGATTGAAGGGTTGCGATGCACGGCGGGCTGAGCGGTTGAGATGGAGGGATGGAGTGCATCATCCAAGGGCGCAACACGCGCCACGTGGCGCTGATGAAGAGGCGCAAACGGGCGGTTGAGATGAGGAGGGGGACTTGATCTGGCGGTTGAGATGAGAGGCGTACATGGAGGCGGTGTGGCCCTTGGATCTGGAAGACCATCCAACGACTGAGAGCAGAGGCGGCTTGGGCATGGGGAGCGAGCCGCGTGGCGCGACCAGATGGCGCCACGTGGCTTGCTGTGATTGGCTGGACAAAGAAATAAGGGTAGAGAGAAGAGGGGGCCAAATTTGAAAAAACTCAAAACATGAAAGTTGTAGATCTCGATGAGATCTACAAGTTGCATGTTGACCAAAGACGGAGATGAGGTCAAATATGATAAAAAAAATACAAAGATACAAATATACATACATGTAATATACAAAGAGGCCCAAAAACCCAACTTTTTCATACGAGCTCCAAATTGGATGAAATTAGTCTCATTTTAAAGGTCTTTTAATGTGTATTAATATGAAAGTAAGTAGCACTATTTTGGAGTTGGTATGAGGGATCTATGGGCATTTTATGGTCCAAGGGCTTTAGGGCTTTATTGGCTATTTTACAAAGGACATTTTTGGCTGTCTTCCTTATATTATTAGCTAAGGTGTACATAGTATAAGGGAGAGCTTATTTTTATGAGGTGAATATTTTACAATGGATTTTGGCTTCTTATTTAAATGCAGATGGAATGCTAAAATGCATGTTTTATGCTTGCATGTCTGAATGCTATTTATGCATTATAAAGGGAAATATGCCTCTATTTACTCAGGAACAAGGCTCTATTTTTAACTTTTGGAGTGATGAATCACAGATTCATCAACCCCCTATACTTAAACCTTGCTCGTTCCCGAGCAACTAAATGAAATGCAAGAGTGAAATGATTTTGGGTTCCATACCAAGGTCATGAACCAAAGTTAAAAATGGAGCTTGACTCGACCTTTGGATTAATTGTGTGGCGGAACCTTATTTGGACCTGAACTTAAGACCTAACAAACTTCATGTTCCACAAGTCTTCTATTCAAGACGCCTCAATAGTCAGGTCAGAACAAATCCTCAAATGCAAATTTCTAATGACTATGATTCTTACTTGTACTGTGTAAGTGAGATATAGCTCTCCACATCAGAAATGACTCGGAACCAGCCTCCTCTAACAAGGTAACTCAATAACCCAGTCCAGTAACTCTTTCCTCGAGGAGCGGGGTATTCCCTTCTAAGTTCAAGTACGACCAGCTCAAGAGGAGGGGGTGGAGAAAAGAATGGATGGTAGCCAGTGTAGCTACCTATCCCGGGATGCCTGACCAGTGTAGCCAAGTCATCCAGTTGCATTTCTTTACTAATATACAGACTCCGACAGGTATTTTATTTTCACTTGGACCTGTCTGATTTTTTTGGAGTTTTTGCAATTTTTTTTCAAACTCATACAATGTGCAGCATGTACATCAGGAGTTTTTCCTCTTGAGTCAGTATACTATCCCTCTTTTGAAGCATTATTGCAACCCACAACATCCTGTCCTTAGATGTCAACACCACTAGACTAGGTTGAGATGCACTACCCTCCCTAGAGGAGGATGGATGTTTCCACCCGTGTGCTACTCCAAGCTAAAGGATTCTACCCCCTCACCACCTCATCAATGAAGAGCTACGTGCATTGTGCTTGCCCAAGTTAGATCACTGTCTATTAGAATCATGCGTGTGTACGAGATATTCTACTTAGACTAATCAAGATGACATGTGAACATAGACTTGCGGACTCAAAGATTTAAGTCACTTGACCTGAGAAATCTTAACTCCAGCTCCTATAAGGTTCCTCTGAAATTAGGTGGATTAAGGTCAAATCAAGTCCATCCTCAATATCTACTCATAACTTGGTTCAAAACCCACTATCTTTCCACCTTGCATATGCAAGATATGCAGATGAGATGCAGATGTCATGCTATGAAGATGAATGAAAATGCAAGACTCTTTTTCTGTTCAGATGCAGAGATGATATGCAAGCGTAAATAAGAAGCCTATTTTATTTTCATTGCATTTTTTTGTTGGTATACATCCTATTTTACACAATTTACAAGAGTATTATACAAGTATATGCACAACTTTTTTCAATTTTTACCCACCCGTAATAATTGTAAAATATATAAAAAAGTACGCGAAAATACACGAAAGTACGAGCTATGGGTAAAGTATATATGTAATATATACACGCTCCGCGAAAGTACGAGCTATGGGTATATATGTAATATATACATGCCCCGCGAAAGTACGAGCTATGGGTAAAGTATATATGTAATATATACACGCCCCCCTATACTTAGCGTGTGCTATATCCTCAGAGCACGAAGAGCGAGGAAAAAGACATAGCTCGTGCTAAGCGTAGGAGAGCTAAAGAGTAGAAAAAATGTATAGAAATCGACCGGCCCCCCTACACTTAGGCTCTGGCAGCCAAGTGTAGAAGAAAGTCAAAAAGTGGGGCGGACGAGGTCGAGGAGAGAAGTGGATGAATATACAATGCGGGCATCGGTCCTCCCTATACTTAGGCTCAGGTCAGCCTAAGTATAGGACGGGAGGGAGTATGAGGACCAATGTGATCTGGAGAATGTACAGAGAACCGACTCAAGTGACTCCTCCCCACTATACTTAGGATATGGTTATCCTAAGTATAGTCCAAGATAATGGTGTAATGAAGCGGGGAGGATTTACCAGAGTCGCGAGAGAAAGGATAGGATGTACAAGAATGATGATATATACATATGAGTCGGTCTGAATCTTTCAAGATGCTGCGGATGGCTAGGGCTCACTGCTGCAAGGTCTCATACGCGGCTCGAGGTGTATCTGCTGAATCTGTCTTGCGCATGAATACAGTCTCCTCAACATGGACTAACTGCTCATTGGATTCGACGAAGTGCTTCAACAGCTGTCCATTCACTAGGAATGTCGGTGCGTCATCTGCGAGATCTGAAATCTTGACACATCCACTATCATGCATCGTACGGATGACAAATGGGCCCGTCCACTTAGACTTCAACTTGCCTTGGAAAATCTTCAGCCTAGCATTGAACAACCATACCTTCTGTCCAGGAACAAAGGTCTTTCGTCTGATATATCTATCATGCCAACGCTTCACCTTGTCCTTGTACACCAAACTGTTGTCATATGCACGGTTTCTGACTTCCACAAGCTCATTCAGATCCATGTCTCTTTGCTTTTGCCCAAGGTGTGTGTTCCAGTTGACCTTCTTAATTGCCCATTCTGATTTGTGCACTAACTCTGCGGGCAAATGGCACGGCTTTCCGAATACCATTCGGAATGGGGAGGTGCCTAACGGTGTCTTGTAAGCCGTCCTATACGCCCAGAGGACTTGATCCAAGATCTGAGACCAGTCCTTCCTGTCCGGGCGGACAAGCTTTTGCAATATGGTTTTCACCTCCCGATTCGACACCTCAGCCATACCATTGGTTTGTGGGTGGTAAGGACTCACGACACGGTGTTCGATGCCGTAGTCCTTCAGGAGTTTCTTCACCTCCCGATTCACAAAGTGGCTACCCCCGTCTGATATCATCATTTTGGGGATCCCGAACCTAGAGATTATGTGCTCTCTGATGAATTTACAGACTGTCCTGCTGTCTGTGGCTCGGGATGAGATAGCTTCCACCCATCTGGATAGATAATCCACCGCAAGAAGGATATATTCGAACCCGTGGCTAACAGGGAATGGGCCCATGAAATCGATGCCCCAGGCGTCAAAGACATCACAAATGATGACCGGCTGCATTGGCATCTCATCCTTGGAACCGACGGTTACTCCCATTCTATGGCATACTGGGCACGACTTCGCGAAGGCGGTGGCATCGCGAAACAGAGTCGGCCAGTAGAAGCCACACTGAAGTACCTTCCATGCGGTCCTCTTCCCGGAGTGGTGTCCTCCTGCCTCTAAGCTGTGGCATAAAGAAAGGAAACTCTGGTATTCCTCCTGAGGAATACATCGTCTCCAGACACAATCCGGTCCTTCAAAGAAAAGGATCGGATCCTCCCAATGGTAGTGTCTAGCATCCGATTTCAGTCGGTCAATTTGGCTCTTGGGCCAATATTCGGGAACTTTCTTGGAGACGATAATTCACGATATTGGCGTACCATGGGAGTGAGTCGATAACAAAAATCGACTCATCAGGGAAGGAGTCTCGAATTGGTGAATCCTCAGAAGTATTAAGATCTTCGAGACGAGAAAGATGATCGGCCACTACGTTCTTCTTTCCAGGTTTATCACGGATGTCCAAGTCAAACTCCGGGATAAGTAAAATCCATCGAAGAAGACGCGCCTTCGCGTCCTTCTTCTCCATCAAGTACCGTAGTGCCGTATGGTCAGTGAACACCGTTACCTTAGATCCAATTAGGTGAGATCTGAATTTATCCAAGGCAAACACTACCGCAAGCATTTCCTTTTCCGTAACTGTATAGTTACGCTGAGCGGTGTCAAGCACTTTGCTTGCGTAGTGAATTGTGAATGGGACGCCATCTCTTCTTTGTCCTAACACAGCCCCAACAACATAGTCTGAGGCATCCGTCATGATCTCAAAAGGTAGAGACCAATCTGGGGCTTGTAGGATGGGTGCGTCCATTATCATTCCCTGCAATAGCTTAAAGGCCTCAAGACATTTGTGATCAACAATAACTCCATGTCTTTGCCTAAAAGCTCAGTTAGCGGTCGGTCAATCTTAGAAAAATCCTTAATGAATCTTTGATAAAATCCAACATGCCCGAGGAACGACCGCAACTGCTTAACGTTGGTTGGTGGCTGGAGTCATCTGATCACATCCACCTTGGCATGGTCAACCTCCATTCCTCTCTTGGAGATGACATGCCCCAACACTATGCCCTCCGTCACCATGAAGTGACTTTTCTCCCAGGAGAGCACCAGATTAACCTCACAACATCTTTTGAGGACTCGGTCCAGATTCCTAAGACAGGAATCAAAGGAATCGCCGTGGACCGAGAAGTCATCCATGAAGACTTCCAGGAATTCGCCGACCATTTCGGCGAATACAGCAATCATGCATCTTTGGAAGGTACCTGGAGCATTGCATAACCCAAAAGGCATGCGCCAGAAAGCATAGGGACCAAAGGGGCATGTGAATGTGGTCTTTTCCTGGTCCTCTGGAGCTATGGCTACTTGATTGTAGCTCGAGAACCCATCTAAGAAGCAGAAGAACTCTTTCCCCGCTAGTCTCTCTAAGATCTGATCAATGAACGGTAGGGGGAAATGATCCTCCTTCGTCGCGGCATTCAGGCGTCTGTAATCCACACAGACGCGCCACGACGTGGGTACTCGCGTCACGATCTCCTCTCCGTCCTCGTTGGTGGTCGTCTGAATTCCCGACATTTTCGGGACAACATGGATTGGGGCCACCCAATTAGAGTCGGAGATTGGGTAAATGAAACTCACGTTGCACCATTTTTCTATCTCCTTCTTCACGACCTCTCGTAAATTTGGATTCAAACGATGTTGGAATTCACGAGAGGGTTTGGATTCATTCTCCAAGTAAATATGGTGCGAACACAGAGCAGGATTTATCCCGTGGAGATCGGAAATGCTTCAACCTATCGCCTTACAGTTTTTCTCCAGGATCTCTAGCAAGTGAGATTCATGCTCCTCGGTCAATCGCGAACTGATGATGATCGGAAATTTCTTGTCCTGACCTGCAAGGAAGGCGTACTTTAAGGTTGTGGGTAAGGGTTTGAGCTCAGGAATAGTGTGATCGTCTAAGAAGTCTGGCTCAATATGATCTGGCTCGGTGTTGGAAGTGGCTGGATCTTTCTCTGTGATAGCTGCCACCAAGTTGTTCGGCTCTGGAGTCGGATCGTCAAAAGTCTCCATGCAATCGGCAAAAGCCACGTCCGACTCGTCATCCTCATCTTCCGATTGTCCTAAAGAGGGGAGGACAGACATGCCCAACTGGGCCTCTACGTCATCGAAGATGTAGGGCGATGCAGGTTCTGAGCTGTACTCGTCTCTAAGGACCTCACAAACTGATTCATGCACTGGATCATCTCCGGAGGGGAGGGACTCATCGGTGCCGGCTGGGTTCTGTCTCCATGGCCCAACTGTGTCTACGTGATCGCAGTCTGTTCCGGTAGAAGAGTACTTGGTGCTGGATTCTGAATCCGGTCTCTGCCATCTTGTCTGCTTCATTTCGAGTTCCTCATCTCCGCCTGGTGTTTGGAACTGAATCTTCCTGATCTTATAATCAAATAAGGCCCCTGCTGTTCTGAGGAAGGGCCTACCTAGAATGATCTGGGAGTCTCTCCAATTACGAGGGGTTTCCATATCCAGGACAGTGAAGTCCACCATGTATTCTTGCCCCTCGACTTTGATCACAATGTTCCTCAATTCTCCTTGGGACCTCTTGGTTGATTTATCAGCAAACTGTAGAAGGGCTCTAGATTTCCTAAGAGGTCCGAGATTAAGCCGCTCATAGAGGGATGTAGGCATCAAATTGATGGATGAACCATTGTCCAAGAGAGTGCGTGCAAACGCGATGTCATCAACATGACTCACTACATAATGTGCACCCATGTCTCTTCGTTTCCTTGGAAATGAGTTCTTTATTGCGCAAGTTGTGGCTACTGATAGAACGTGTTTCTCAACACGGCTTTTGGTCTTCCTGCTAACCCTAGTAGGTGTGCATCTCACCTTAAGGTATTTTTGGAATGCAGGGGTCATCTCCACGTACTTGTCAAAGGGGATTGTGACCTTGATGTGTTTATTGCAGAACTCTGCCATCTCAGGGTCATCTTTTTGGATTTTTCGGTTTTCTTCTTTCCACCCTTGAGAGCTCGGGGGAAAGGGATTATTGACTCCAACTCATGTTCGGAAACTGAAAGATTTTCATTAACTTCAGGAACTGAGTTCCTTACATGACGCTGACTTTGAAACAAACTTGGACTCTGACTCTGATTGAAAAGAAAGTGCTGAGGCGAAACCGGTGATGCTTCTTCCGCGACTGCTGGACGATCCTCCTCAGATGGAGGTGCGGGTTCTTCATCGGTTTCGTCGGACTCCATGCGGATGCGGGACTGCTGCTTTGAGGACTCAGATGTCCTCTTCTTCTGCCGACGATGGTGGTGGTGATGCTCCTCCTCTTCTTCCAAGTTCTCCTCAGGTAGAGACTCGGAGGCTCCTTCCTTCTGTGCCCGTGCCCGATCAGGTATGGTCACGGTCCTTCCGCTCCTGAGGGACATATGATTTACATTATCGTACGAAAGGATCTCATGTTCAGATAAATAATTATCTGAATAATATACCTGATCTCGAGGTCGGTTCTGGCCATGGTGTAAGTTGTTCGGGTTGGCCTGAACTTGTGCGGGAATTGGGGTCTTTGGCGCCATCTGTTGGTCCTGGGTACGAGAGACCTGATTGATATCGGTTCTCATGTCCAGGTAGTCATTCTACATATGTTGGACCCTATCAGACATGGTCTGGATCGCCAAGGTGAGAGACTCCAATTCGGTGGGCTGAGCTGGCTGATATGTGGACGAGGTTCTGTATTGACCCTGCTGGCCATGCCAATACTGCTGCTGCTGGTGGGGACGGTGCTGGGCCCTGCTGATATGCGTGCTGCGACTGCTGGTGCTGCTGAGGCTGGTACACTTGTTCTGGCCTGGACTGAAAGCGCGGTGCGGGGACAGAGCTGGTTCCTTGGTAAGATGGGGAAGGTCGGTGTGGCTGACCATTCCCCATCCCCGACTGTCTACTGACGGGGTCACGACTGTACCACAGCCCATTGATCTCGAACACCTGCGGAGGCTCCTCATATCTAGTCTCTACTTGTGGAGGTGTGTGCTGGTCCTGCTGGGTGTAAGTCTGATCCTCCACCCAACCACTGTGAGGCCCCGGTGCCTGCTCCTGCACAAGATGGACTCAATGCACAGGTGCAGGTGGTGCAGAAGGGGCAGGTAGCTTCATCTTGGCTACCTTCTCAGTGAGTTCCTCCACTTGCTTCGGTAGACGCAAGAGAGACTCAAGGTCAGTGACCCTCTTGTGGATCTGCTCGACCATGGTTAGCTTGTCAGCAATCATCCCCATGCTGGGGATAAGGTCCTCGGTCAGATCCGCTACAGTCCTTCGGGTTGTCTCGTTGGATAGGATTGAGGGAGACAACGTATAGGCCCTGGTGGCCTGTGACCTACCGGTTTCCGCCATCTGCTCCAAGATCTTCCATACAGCGTGCTCATTTTTGTTCAGATAGCTTCCTCCGCAGGCGGCACTGACTAACCCCTGCATCTCCGGGGTTAGACCACAGAACAAGGTTTGGACTAGGATCGCCTTAGAAATGCCGTGGCAGGGGCATTTCTGCACTAAGTCACTGAACCTATCCCATGCATCGTGGAAGGATTCACTAGGTCCTTGGGAGAAGCTGGCGATCTTTGTTCTCATTTGATTAGTCCTACTGAGAGGGTAGAACTTTTTCAGGAAGAGGTCCTTGAACTGCATCTAGGTAGTACATATCACCCCTAAGTTCTTCAGCCAATGAGCAACCTTATCTCCTAAGGCAAAAGGGGTGGCCTTCAGTTGAATATAATCTTGGCCAACATTGGGATGGCTAAGATTGTTGCAAACCAGCTCGAAGTCATGGAGGAAAGAGTACGGTTCTTCATTTGTGTTTCCGTTGAACTTCAGAAGCAGACTGAGGAAGTGGGGCTTCAGCTCAAATGCCTCGGCGGGAACCGGTGGTGCCAACCAATTCTGCATTTTGTTCTCCACCGAGTTGTAGGCATCGACCATTGGTCGGTCGATTCCTCCTGCTACTATGATCTGTCCCATCTGCGCCGTGAGATCTGCATTCTTTTGTTCGGCTTCGGCAAGGCGAGCAAGAATCTGTCGTATTTGCTCCTCATCCGGTGGCATTTTAGGCGGCATTTTGTCCTCTAGTCCTGTGTGGGAAATAAGATCGGTGTCAGAGGACAAATCAAGGAAGGGATTACCAAGGCAATGGTCTTCTTCGATAATCTCGAAGGAGAGGAAATGGTTGGTTTGAGAGTAACCACCCTGGGTGATAGGGAACCAAGACTCAAGAGGGTCATGAGTCCTGGGTGGTCCAAGGTGCGCTTGAGCCGATGAAAATGAGTTACTTGGGGGACTCAAAGAGAGATCGGTGAATAAAGAGTCGAGATCTCTCCAGTTGCTCATCTTGATATGGCGAGAAGAAGATAGGATTTTACTCCTACCTGAAGCAAACAAATCAATCCAAGAACCTGGGTTCACACTCAACACAGTGAAGGACTCGAAATCGAGTCCAATTAATCTTGTGGTTTTTAAATGTGATTTTTCAAGCAAAAATAGCAAGGATTACACGGCCTATAGGGAAGTCGGCTCAGAGCCGGATGCGTCTTCCCTGTTTAACCTGTCGCCTAAGATACCGCCGGTCCTTCCTTTCTTCGCTCCTATCCCAAGTCGATGGAGTCAATGATCACACCCCTATCTACCTGCAAGCAGGCGGAGGCTGACAAGGCCGGAACTTCACCCCGGGGGGTTACTGGCAACATGTCGCAAAGTACCGCAATTTCGCCCCTATCTACATGAGACAGGCGGAGGCTACTTGGTACTAGTCAATGAATATGAAATTATTCAACTTGTGATATTTGCTAGGATCAATCAGAACGTGATATAGAAGGCGGGGATTTGGGCTCTGCCTTAAGGTGTTCACACACACTCAAGTACCCTCACTCAGCCTGAAAACAAGGTCGGGGATTAATCTCCCGCGAACAATTTTCAGATTTTATTTCCTTTTTTTGGTCAATAATGTTTAGCAGTCTCGATTTTAGATTAAGTTCTCACTTGATTAAGTCCAACCACACAGCACGCCTATCGGACAATCCCAATTTCCGTTTAGTTAAATGTGAAAATCAGAGGGGAAAATCGACAAAAAGCATATGCAAGATAAAACAATGATGCGATGCTGAGTTCAGGAGACTTTACAGTGATCCCTTCACTTTTTTTATGCAGGATGCAAAACAGAATTGAAAACTTTATCTAAATGCAAATGCAGGCGATGAAAGCCGCTCCTAGACAAGCAGTTCTATTAGCGTGAAAAATAGGTTATTTTGGCTAAGTTCTGCGGTTTAAGTGCGTCTTTTAAGTGATTTGTGTGGTCCTAATGATTACGAGCACAAGCAATTCCTAGATTGGCTCGGGGAGCCGCTAGTGCAAGCTAATTTACATTCATCCACATAGCACATGGGGACACAGTTCCACTATATTTACACACGCGAGAACCCGAACGGGAACCGCTGGAAATGATGCGAAAAAGAAATAAAGAAATTAAAATGAAAATTTACAAAGCCTCTCTTTCACTCAACAATTTTAAATGCTCGATTGTCGAAGCGTCGTCGACTCCTCGCATTCCTCGCACAAAAATAAATTGAGGTCAGAGAGTGACACAAAATTAAAATAATGCAAAGAAATAAAAGAGAGAGAAAATAATTACAAGAAAACCAGGGGTCAGACTACCCGGGGAAAGAAAATCAAACACTCGGAATTTGACTAAAAATTAACCTAAGCCGTGCCTCCCCGACAACGGCGTCATTTTGATAGCCGCCCCCGCACCCTATGTTAACTCGGTCAGGTCAATGTCCAAATTAATTAGATGTCGTTCGTTGCAGTCGGATACGAGAGGGCTAATCAAAAACCACTTAAATTAGATTTGAGTCAATTTCAAGCGATATTTTTTTTACTTTGTAGTGTCTAAGGTCAAACTCAGGGAGGCATCTGTCTCCTTAGGTAGATTTTTAGCAACTTTCCAAGTGTGTGATTTTCGTGGGATTATTGTTTTTGGTCTTTTTTTAATTTCTATGCAGGACACATGCAACAAGCAAGCCAATTCAAAGTTAAATCAATTAAGGTATCAAATTAAGTCCAAAAATTATGAAAATTGGCCAGATGATGAATTATGATGAAACTAAGCTACCCTAATTTTTTTGGAATTTTTAAACACTAAATGAATTTACAGTGAATTAAAGATGCATGCAGGGTGATTTTCACTAATTTATTTTTAATAAATAACAAATCACATCTTTTTCAGGAACAAAAATTATCCTAGATAGTTCTAATGATAAGGAATCTAGGAAAATTGATAAACCTTAATTTCAATGTGAAATGAATTTATTAAAATTAAAATAAGAAAATCACTAAGGAATTTATTCAGGCCTCGATATGCGTGCAAATACATGAAATTTTTATGCAATATTGAGTTCACTATCCTATAGCTATTGTGAATTTTTGAGAATTTTTGGAGCTACAGAAAATTAATTATAAATTAAAAGGTCTCACTGGGCAAAATATCACACAAATCAACCAATTAATTCATTTAAAAATCTACTGTAATTACAAAAATGTGATAAGTGGCACAATAGATGGAGTACAAGTTACTCAACAATATGCAACTTTTAGAATAAAAAAATGATGCAAAATGAAACCTAGGGATGCGTGCCAAGATAGGGATGTATTTACAATACAAGAAAATAAAATTACATAAAAGAAATATGTTGACAGGGACTTAAATGCAATTACCTAGAATGCTGGGGGATGATATGCAAATTCTCCACTGGCACGTGCTCCTCACGTGGGGTCTGCTTCATAGGGACCTTTTTGCAATTTCAAAAAGTCCCGAGGGCCTCTATGCAAAATACCCAGGCCGCACGTGCTCCTCACGTAGTCGGCCTAGGCTCGGGCGGCTTAGGAGGCTCAGGGCTTGGCTCGGAAGCTCCTGAGGTCTGGAGTGAGGCTCGGTGTAGCCTTGGGTAGTCCGAGCCTAGGGTCGGAGAAGAGGCTCGGGCTCCTCCACGTGGTGTGCTGAAGACCGTTGGATCAAGAGTGATCCAACGGCTGCTCGAAGGAGATGCATGGCGCACTGGTAGGTCGTTAGATCTGGATAGATCCAACGGACACTGATTACGATGGAAAGGGGCGACGTGGCTGAATGCTGATCTTTGGATCATGATAGATCCAACGGCTCCTGGCTGCTCTAGATGTCGATGATGTGGCGAGCTAAGGACCGTTCGATCAGATGATCGAACGGTATCTGGGGCTTCTTCTTCGATGGCCCTCCGCCGCTTGCGGAGGAGATGGCGGAGCTCCGACGAAGAGGCCTTGGCTCCGCCCGTCCCTCCTCGTGTCGGTAATGCTCTCCGGCAGTCCGAAGCTATCCCAGAAGAAGCGCGGCGGTGCGAAGATGGTGTCGGTGGTCTCAGGAGCTGGCGAGAAGCGTCGGAGGTCGCTGGCGACGAAGCTCCAAAAGAGCTCCGGTGAAGTTCCGGCCAATGCACAAGATAGGTACCTGCAGGTGTAAGAAGAATAGCCGAGGCTCATGGTGCACTTGTGGAGACGAGGGGGTGGACGGCGAGGCCTAAGGCGGATCGGAGATGGTCTGGTGGTGGTGCTCCGGCCAAGTGACAGAGCTGGAGATGGTGGATAGCGAAGCGCAGTGTCTGAGGGAGTGAAGGGGTCCGCGAGGATGAGAGCTCCGTCGCGGAGCTCGGTGAAGTGAAAGCGATGCGAGAAGATGGACGTGGACGGAGAATAAAAAGGGAGAAATCGAAGCAAAAAATAAAACTAAGATTAAACAAAGGTGGAGGCAATTACCTGGGGTTTGGAGCTCAAGATCGAGGTCCAGATCGTCGCTCGAAGGGGCGGTAAGTCCCTGAGCTCAAGCAGTGGCTCGGCGGAGGAGGGCTACGACACGGCGGTGGCCGAGGATCTCGCCGGAGAAGACGACCGTCTTCGCTGATAATTATGAATTATTCTTGTGAAATAAATCACCATAAATGTTGTTCTAGATCTTAGAGATCTCGAGATAATGAGATCTCATGAGATTGTGAGGAGATAGACCCATTCTATCTCAATTGAGTAGCCGTCCCCCTTCTTTAGGGGATATGATCAATCTCGTCATTATCTCCAAGACTAGTCAAAGTAATTTAATTTTGAATTGATTTATATTGATTTTTCAATATATATTAATTTAAATTAATTCAATTGTTGTTGTGTTTTTTACAACAACATCATGGCCATTGAAAGAAACACAAATCAATCTCATCTATTAATTGTGTGTTGTCCATGGATTCCCAAAACCCTATATAAGAAGAGGCACCCCTTGCTCTTCGGGTTACACGTTTACGACAACAACACATGCTCTCTCCCTCTCTCTACACGCCAAATGCTCTCTCCCTCCCTCTCTCTCTTGTGGCCGTCCACCAAGAACCCTTGAGAGAGTCACCATCACCGCAACATCGTCTTTATGCTGTCAGAGTATTCGCTCGTGGATCTCTGTCTCCTTCAGTGCACCTAGCTCATGAAGAAGATGTCCGATCTCACGTGACAAGATTAGGAGATTCGCCGCTTGGATCATCAACATGGATTGCGAGGAGCACACGTCTCATCAACGCGCTCGCAAGCATCTCCTCCGTTGGATCGGACTTGAGACATGAGATCTCTTGGTTTAGAGTCTCGATCGTAACCACGCTTCAAGAGGTAAACTTAATACCTATTTGTGGTTTATATGAAATGATTCGAGAAATGTTCTTGGATCTTGTGGTTTCATCACATTAATTTTTTAAATTCCGCTGCATCGAGCAACTAGTGCGACTAGTCGCTCCCGATCGCATTCGATGCGATCATCACGCTTCCGTAATGTGCTTGAGGATCTCAACAAATCCTTCAAGTGGTATCAGAGGCAGTTTGGAGGTTTTGGATTCGATCCATAAACCTAAGAAGATTTGGGCTCGTTAGGGTTCGTGAAAGTTTTATCGCATTTCAATTTTCGTATCCCTATTTTGTGATGAATTTCGGCCCTGTTTAAAACATTTAAACACGAAATTTTAAATTGGATAATCTTTCCCATTAATTAAGGAAACCGTAGGATTTGAGTTTGCATGATTTGGTAATTCGATAACTCTAGTTATGATAATTTTTATGAACATATATCCACTATTTAGGGATGGCGAATCATAACGTAATTAAGGAGTTAGTTACAATTTTGAAACGCATAGAAATGTGTGCTAATTACTTGGGTTATGTTTTAAATCAAATTAGCAAACTTTGAAAACTTACTTTGCTTAATTTGTACTTAAATTGATTGAGATATGCATATTTTAGTAAGTAGAGGTTACTGTTGGAAATTGCATACTTGATCATGAACCATGCGATTGCATTTAATTTTTATAGAAAATAATGGTTAATTTCTTGAGATAATTATTGATAAATATTTGTGAAATATTTAAAAATGATAATTATTTTATTAAATGACATTGCCTTAACCAATAATTGATTAGATATGATCTGGATCACAAATTGGTTACATCATACACCTTCCAACAAACAAGTTGCTTGAATAGGATTGGAGATTTGTTTAGAAAATCTCCTTATAATGTTAATCAAAATGATTTTGATTATTATTATATGGTATAACTTTGGATGAAAAACCGATTATCATCTCAAGTACAAAGTTATTGGCTTGGCATTATTTTTTCTCGAGACGGATATGGTGTCTAGTCGGGGAGCGTTGGGGTAGCAGGTTGCATTGTGTGCGGTCTGTCCCACTTCCGTCGGTAATGGCTATGACAACGGGTAGGGAACGATAATGCTTGAGAGATTATGATGTATTTTTCTAATTATTAAAATTCGAAATAATACATATTTGAGATAATACCATATTTCAAGTAATAATTAAAGAATATTTGTTGGATATTAATTGGATAATTAATTTCATACGATTAGATTAATTGGAATCTAATTTAAACTAAAACACTCTATTATAAATAGAGTTGTTAATTTCCCTTGGAAGAATTAATTATGTGAATGTGATTCATAATAATTAATTAAAATTTGAACATGATATGGAGGATTACATAAGTGACATCCATGGTCTCCCATCAAGGAAAAGGGTTCCGTCGCTAGAGATTGTATGTCGGAGATGCCTGTCCGAAGTGACAGCTCCTGCATACAAGCCATTTGGATCGAGCTCTTTGCTTCTCAAAAGAGTAAGGACGTATGCATAGTGACTCCAAAATCAGGTCCTCATATTATTATGGTGATATTGGATTGTGCATAGCGAGTGTATTCATGTTGACAGTTGGTTCAATTAATGACGGGTCAACATCACATTAGGGGTGGTGGGTCTGGGTGTTAAAGATCGAATTGGGAGATGCAAGTTGGACATACAAGGAGGAATGTGTTCCTGCTTCTTTTTATCCAAGTTACAGGTTCTCATATTATTGGAATGTGACAAAGATAAGAAAGGATATCCCAGATCTTGCTTGAGATATAATAGTAAGTATATCTCTTACATTGAAAGTGATTAAGGGAATGAACTTTCAGTGTTGACAAGCCCAAGACAACTTTAATATAAAACTCCTAAATCAATATATATATATATATATATTTATATATTTATGAAAATTTCTTATTTAGGATAATCCTTCATTAAACCCACTCAGTACTATACTCAATAATAACTAGTAAAATATCATGGATTGGATCCATGATCAAGATATTGTACTTGCAGTTCGACACATAATGTATGTGATTGCAATGTGCAAGTTTCCTCATAATAATGAGGAATGACAATTAAATAGACAATAGGTCTGCAACTGTATGGTTTGTATGTCTCTATAGTCTTGATCTCTCATCGAATGTACTTTGGAAGTGACATGTCGATGAAGATCGTAATTGTCAAACAATCCTTATAAAATCTAAGAAGTTTTTTTGGCATACATATGTGCTCTTGACATTTAATCATGAATGGCATGGTTCGCTTCATTATGCAGAATGGTGGCTCTATAAGAGATGATGTATTCAAAATGTTTGAGTGCCTACTTGAACCTAAGTCTTTAAAAGTTAAGATGTATGTGGACATGATGAGTGTCATCATTATACTATCTATACTCTAGTCATTTGATGAGCCGCCCGAGCAACTAAGGTAAAGTATCTCACTAAGGTCGTTGTGACCTCAGTCACTCGGTACTCAGAGCTCAATCAAGAAAAAGAATCAGACCACCAATCAGAGATAAAAATCGATGAAAATCAAAATAGCGGTCTCGCTACGATATTAACATGGTATAGCACCCAGGGTCGAACTCGAGGAGCATGAGTTGGCCTTGCAGCCGATGAAGTAGTCTAAAAATAAAGAAAATATAAACAAATACTTTTTTTGGTGGTTTTTAATATTTTTATATTTTTTTGGAATTTTTAGTTATGAGGAAAACAATAAAAAGGCAAATATAAGCAACTTCAAGCAATTATTTAATTACTCAAAATGCTCTAAAAATTCCAACAAAAATATTTTTAGGTTTTATGGATTTTTTTACTGTTTTTAGTGAATTTTTGATAATTTTATAATTTTTATGGAATTTTCTAAAAATGAAAGAAGGCAGGAATAATGAAAAACTGTCCAATCAGGCTTCAAAGACCATTTAAAAATATCAAATGGTCTTTTCAAGGCTTGGAGGTATTTTTCATGCAAAGTATAAACAAAAAGGGAAAATTAGAAGAAACGTTTGTGAATTTTTAAATTTTCTATGAATTTTTATGGTTTTTAGGGGTTTTTCAATTTTTATAATTTTTATAACTCCAAAAATAACAAAAAATGACCAGAAAATCAAATACACAAAAACACACAAAACCTAATTTTTTGTAATTTTTTAAAGAGGTTTTTATATTTTTTATGAATTTTATATCTGAACAGACAGAAAATTAAGGGTTTTTGAATTTTCAAAAATAATGAAAGGGCTCAAATATTTTTCCAAAAATTGGTGAAAATTCTACACAGTGGCAGGGGCCATGTGTCCAATTTTCACTCAATTTGGATGAAATTTGATATTTTATTTAAAACAAACAAGAGCCCACAGTGCATAGGGACCTGTTCGTAATAAAAATATCTTCTGGGGCCAAAAAGTAATACAATCACAAGTGCAGGGGGTCTTCGTGCAATTTCACCAGGTTCCCACGCACGCGACACGTGGGCTGGGCACAGAAGGTCCCAAATGTAAATAACTTAAGTCCCCGGACTTATTAGCAACATGTGCTAAAAGTCCAGGGGCTAAGTTGTAAAAAGCCCAAACAATTCAACACGTGTTCAATAAAAACATTTGCAGGAGCATAAGTGCAAATAACAAAAAAGATATATCATTCAGTAACACATCAGACCCACAGGCCCATGTATTGCAAATTTACCAAAACATCACGTGACGATGCACGTGTCCAACATATACAGGGGTAGAAATGCAATTAAAATAAACTACCAGGTCCTCTATGCAATTTTAGCAAACTAAAAATAACTACGGAAAATATTTACAGGACTAAAACAAAAATGCAAAACAGGAGGGGGCCTAAGTGAAATTACCCCACTTATGATCCGAGGGCTGAGGGTGCGCCACGTGATGTATCTAACGGCTGCAGGGTGCTTCTCCTCAATGAAGGACCTCGGCGATGATCGGATGGTGGAGGGCTCGCCACGTGGAGGATCTGACGGTCGTGGATTAATGGCACCTCTCCTCTGCAACGGACGGTCCTGATCAACTCCCCAAATAGGTCAACGGTGTCGGCTGCTCCTCCAATGGACGGCGTGGAGCACAACTGGAGCGGCGAGAAGGATCGGACGGATCTGGAAGGTCCTTCAAGAACAGGTCGCCGGCGAACTTCGCTGGCCCGATACTCACGCGGTGGGTCTTCTCTGCTGCTACTACAATGCGGAACAGGTCCGCCGTGACGCTCCGTAGCTGACGAGCTCCTCCGATGACGCCGGGAGGCTCCGAGGAGGTCCGGCGACGAAGGTGGAGCTGGGGCTCCTGTGTTGAACGTGAAGACCTCCAGATGAGGCCCTTCTGACCTGGAAAATGACACAGGAAGCTTGCTGGGTCGAGGGCAAAGTGCCTCGTCCCGGTTAGAGGCGAGGTGGGTGGTCGGCACGTCGGGGCGAAGGATCTCCAGCGATGCGACGACGAAGGAGATCGACTCTCAGTTTTGGGGCGAACTGCGTTGGATGAATGGGCGTAGAACGTGCAAAGGAGTGAGGCGGAGATGATGGTCGGGTCAATCGATGAGATAGGTGGATGGAGTGATCGGAATCGATGGAAGACGACGAACGTGTGATTTGGGCGTAAATGGAAATTCAAGACAAATAGAAAGAACTAGGCTTACCAAATGGGTGGATTCAACTGTGGAATAGCTCCTGGAGCTCCTGGTCGTAGCCTTGAGGGACGTCGACGCCCGAGGCTCGAGCGCTGCTCCTGGGCGGCGCACGACGACGAAGAGCTGCCGGATCAGTGGCTGGGACACCTCCTCCTCACTGCAACACGACCCGTGGCTAGCTGTCACTCTAGGGAAGGTAGTGGAGATCCTGGGATGGGAAGTGACGAGCGCGGAAATACCCTTTATATGTCGTCCGATAGACTAAGTGCGTTGCAGTCGGATAGATCCGCGATCGGTCAAAAATAACCGCACGACTCGATTAAATCGTCGAATGAAATTAACGCGCGGTTGATGTTTATTTAGCCTGGGCAAGCCCCAGGGTCGACTCAAGGAGGCAAAGGAACAACTCGGAATCAGATTAGAGGGGTTAGATTGCGGTTTTCCAAGTGGTATATTTTTTTGATTTTTTATGCTATAAAAATGCAGAATGCAATGTATGAATGAACTAGGTTATTAAGAAAATAAACGACTTAGCCAATTTTAATTTTAATGTGAAATTAACCCAAATCAGCCAAATGGTAATTTTTCTAAGAACCTAATCCAACAATGAATGCAAATGTATTTTTTTTTGGAATTTTTGGATTTAAAATGCACACATGAAAAATGCCAATTTTTTTGGGGTTTTTATGCAATTTTTCGTGCAAATGGTATGAAAAAAATTATGAAAAATTCACTGGAAATTAAATATGATGAAATGAAGCTACATTAATATTTTTGGATTTTTGTGACACTTTAGGATTTTTTTATGATTTTTTACTGAAAACAGAACGACTACGGGTATTTAATTCCTAATTAATCCACGAAGTAAATTTATCCAGAAATTGATTTATCTCAAATAGATATTTTAATAAAGAATACAGGAGACTTGAAATTTCTCAAAAATAATATTCGTGGAGTTAATTAAAAATCAATTACAGAAATCGCTCAGGAATTTATTATATGCAAACTACAACTCCGAATTGAACGAAACTTGGATAGTAATTAAAGTACACTAAAAGGCATCATTCATAATATTTTGACGATTTTTAGAGCAATAAATGACTATGTACGAATTTCAGAGCAAAAATGGGTAAAATATCTTTGATTTTCAGTCTCTGATTTTTAATAAAACATTTAAGGCTCACAAAAATACAAATAAATAGCTGAAAGATAAATAATTAGTTGTGCTACAACATGCTATTTTTTTGATAAAAAACGATGCAAGAATAGTGTCCAAATTAACGTTCGAACGCAGGGGTGTCAATGCAAACAGAAATTAAAAGAAACAAAGTAGAAATGTGCAGAGGGGCACTTTTGAAAATATATAAATATGACGGACTGACTATGCAATATTCACAAATAATAAAAATAACATAAATCAACCTTTCTCTTCTTCCCTTTGCCTGCTAGGGTTCCTGGATGTGGGGGGATTTGGAGGCGGCGTCCAAGACGGACTCTCCAGCGCGCGGCATGCCTGGACAAGGGGAGGCGACGGCGCGGACTGGGTGGCGAGCGGCCTGCGTCGAAGGAGTGGCGGAGGCCGGTGCAATGGAGGCTCGCAGTGCCTTGGCGTTGGCGGCGCGGCGCGGCCTTCGAGCACGGCTGGGCGGCGCGCGAAGGGCAGCGGATGGAGCGGCGTGGGGGCGGCACGCTCACCGCCGCGCGCAAGTGCAGGCGGAGCGCTGTCCGCCGCTGGAGGTGCTGCGGAGGTCGCTTGCGGCCTGGGTGGCGGCGGCCAGCCAAGGCTCCAAGGGGAGGCGGTGGAGAAGCGTAGGAGGGCGCCGCGCTGGGGGCGTGCGCGGAACTCGAGGAGGGCAGCACAGGGGCGGCGCGGTTGGTCGCGCGCCGCCGCAGAGGGCGCGATGGCGGATGGGCGTGGACCGCGCGGGGCGGGGCTGCGCCCGAAGGAGGTTGGCTACTGGCTGGAGGGCCGGTGGTGCCGGTCAGTAGGATGCCGTGGCGCGCGGATAGGTCGCGTAGGACGGAGGAAGCCCAGGAGGTGGCGGGACGTGCGCGGCACCGCGGCAGCGGGCTGGGGAGAGGAGCACGGCGGCGGTGCAGGCGGGGATGGCGGCGTCGATCGCAGACCTGTTCTGCAACTTTTTTTTTGTTTTTTTTCTTTTGCAATGTTTTTGTTGTGATTTTTTTGTAAACAGTAACTAAAATGCAATGGAGAAATAGATGGTGGATAATGGTGGTGATGGTGGTTTGATAAAAAAAATAAGAGTGGGATGATGGTGGTGGTGTTAAATGATGAAAATGCTTTGGTGGTAAAAAAATGATGTTGTGTTTGTAATGGTGATCAACACGAAAACAAAGAGATGATGTTAGATAAAAAAAAATGAAATGAAAAGATATGATAGAGTAAATTTACCTGCAGATTGCCGAAAGTGGAGCCACGTCGTGTGGCTTCCGTCGTGGCCTCGAGGAGATGGCGGTCTCCGAAGCTTGGCAGCGGTCTTGGAGAAGCTGCTGCTACGTGGGTGGTGCTCCACGGATCTCACCTAAGCCTTGTCGTCGCTCGACCTACTGCGCCAAAGCTGTCACCAATGACACATCAAAGGGGGCCCGGGGCTCTCTTTCTCTCAAGAACGGTGGATGGTTAACAATTGAGGAGGTGATGTGATTATAAAGGAAGAGTAGAGGGAAGTTGGAGAGAATGGAGTGGTGGAGAGAGTGGAGAAAAATGGAGGCTTGGAGTAGAAGGCAAGTAAGGGAAGAGGTAAAAGGGGGTTAAAATAATTTATTTAATAATATAATATAGTAGGCTACTAAAAATGATTAAAATAATGATAGTAAAATAGTAATAATAATAAATCCGAAAATAGTAAAAAATAAATCCGAAAATAAAAAATTGGGGTGACATGTGGCGGCTCCAGGAGCTGCCACATATCGCTCCTAGAAAAATCAAAAATTAAATGTAAACAAAAATTAAAAAGAAATAAAAAAAGAGATTAAATCAAAAAGTGGTCAACACAAAAATTGCTCGTCTCGACAAGATCTACAACTTTCGTGAAGGGCCGAAAATCAAAGGAAATCATCTGTACAAAGTGTATTTTTGGGTGGTACCTTATAGATATAAAATACCGCATTTTTCCTTTTATAATTTTTTTTTTCATTTTTAATTAAGAGAAAAATCAAAACAAAAATAGAGAAAATATGAGAAGTATATTTACAACTTAATCTATTTTTTTTGGATTTTTAATAATGAAGAAAATAAAATGGTAAAATACAGGGGGTAAAACGGTCATTATGTACAATGTACAAAAGGGGCCCAAAATCCAAGTTTTTCATACGAGCTCCGATTTTAGTGAAATTGGTCTTGTTTTGAAGGTCTTGGAATGTATATTACTTTAAAAGTGAGTAGACCTAATTCGGAGGCTGTATGAGAGAGATATGCGCATTTTAAGGTCTAAGGTCTCCAATTGGGTTTGGGGTTTTATTGAGTAATTTTACAGGTTAGTATTTTTTTGATATTTTTCCTTTATTAGTGTTAGTAATATATAAACAATAGAGTTGGTTTTATTGGTTTTGGAGTTAGTATAAAATATATACAAATAAGGTATTTTAGCTAATGTACATGTGAATATTTACAAGTGAATTTGGCTTCTTATTTAATGCAAATATGAATGCTAAAATGCAGATGTTATCAATGCATGCATGAATGCTAATTTTGCAAGATAAGGGAAATATGCATCTATTTACTCGGGAACAAGACTCTATTTTCAACTTTTAGAGTGATGAATCACAGATTCATCAACCCCCTATACTTAAACCTTGCTCGTCCCCGAGCAACTAAAATGAAATGCAAGAGTGAAATGATTTTGGGTTCCATACCAAGGTCATGAACAAAAGTTGAAAATGGATATTGACTCGACCTTTGGATTAACTATGTGGCGGAACCTTATTGGGATCTGAATTTAAGACCTAACAAACTTCAAGTTCCACAAGTCTTCTATTCAAGACGCCTCAATAGTCAGGTCAGAACAAATCCTCAAACGCAGATTTCTGATGACTATGATTCTTACTTGTACTGTGTAAGTGAGATGTAACTCTGCACATCAGAAATGATTCAGAACCAGCCTCCTCTAACAAGGTAACTCAAATAACCCAGTCCAGTAACTCTTTCCTCGAGGAGCGGGATATTCCCTTCTAAGTTCAAGTGCGACCAGCTCAAGAGGAGGGGGTAGAGAAAAGAATGGACGGTAGCCAATGTAGCTACCTATCCCGGGATGCCTGACCAGTGTAGCCAAGTCATCCAGCTGCAGACTTCTTGCTAATATACATACTCCGACAGGCAATATATTTTTTTTGTTTTGGCCTGTCTATTTTTTCTGGAGTTCTTGCATTTTCTTTCTTTGTTTTTTCTTTCCTTTTTTTTTTGAGAACTATATACAAGGTGCAGCATGTACATCAGGAGTTTTTCCTCTTGAGCCAGTAGACTATCCCTCTTTTGAAGCATTATTGCAACCCACAACATCCTGTCCTTAGATGTCAACACCATCAGATTAGGTTGAGATGCACTACCCTCCCTAGAGGAGGACGGATGTTTCCACCCGTGTGCTACTCCAAGCTAAAGGATTCTACCTCCTCACCACCTCATCAATGAAGAGCTACGTGCATAGTGCTTGTCCAAGTTAGGTCATTATCTAAAAGAATCCTGCGTATGCACGAGATATTCTACTTAGACTAATCAAGATGACATGTGAACATAGACTTGCGGACTCAAAGAATTAAGTCACTTGACCTGAGAAATCTTAACTCCAGATCCTATAAGGTTCCTCTGAAATTAGGTGGATTAAGGTCAAATCAAGTCCATCCTCAATATCTACTCATAACTTGGTTCAGAACCCACTAGCTTTCCACCTTGCATATGTAAGATATGCAGATGAGATGCTGATGACATGCTATGTAGATGAAATGCAAGACTCTTTTTTTTTTGAAAATGCAAGATAATATGCAAGAGTAAATAAGAAGCCTTTTTGTTTTATTTTTCTGGTATACAACAATTATTTACAACAATTTTTAGTTGATATAATTTGTACATAGTATACATGAAATTTTTTTTTGGTATACAACAAATTTTACAAAATTATGTTTTACAAGAATTTTACAACTTTTTATACAAGTATTATACATATATTGCATATTATACAAGTATACGAAATTTTAATTTAATTTATTTATTTTTTTTTATTTTTACAAAAGGTTTACAAGTATTATACAAGTATAAAATTTTTTTTTCGATTTTTACCCACCCATAATTATTGTAAAATATGTACAAAAATACGCGAAAATACGCGAAAGTACGAGCTATGGGTAAAGTATATATGTAATATATACATGCCCCCCTATACTTAGCGTGTGCTATGTCCTCAGAGCACGAAAGCGACTAAAAAGACATAGCTCGGGCTAAGCGTAGGAGAGCTAAAATAACAAAAAGTATAGAAGTCGTCCCGCCCCCCTATACTTAGGCTCCAGCAGCCTAAGTGTAGAAGAAGATCAGAAATGGGGCGGACGAGGAAAAGAGGGGAAATGGATGAATATATACATGGCGGGCATCGGTCCCCCCTATACTTAGGCTCTGCTCAGCCTAAGTATAGGACAAGAGTGCGTATGGGAACCGATGTGATCTGGAGGATGTACAATAGATGCGGGTCACTCTCCCCCTATACTTAGGATCTGGTTATCCTAAGTATAGTCATGAGATGATATGGAACCGGGGCGAGTGATTCGAATCACTGGGAGGGAGGGAGGGAATGTATATACAAGAAAGAGTGAGAATATACAAGGAGTAAGAAGGTTTGTGACGAACCTTCTTGCGGACGCGAGGAGGTGGATAATATACATATGTGTCGCTGTCGGAATCGTCCTCAGATGAATAATAGTGAGGAGTAGGGATCGTCCAATGAGGGTCGACACACGGCTGCTTGCTTAGATAAGGTTTGAGAATAGCCGAACTGAGCTCACTCATATAAATCACCTTGTCCGGACCCGATGAGGATTCCTCTGAAACTTCCTTCTCCGGAATGTTGAAGGAAATTTTCTTAGTCAGATTTCTAGAACCTGAATCATTAAGAGGAAGATGAGAGCGACGCGCCTTGAGAGGTTCGGGGGAACACCTCGAGGAATCAATTCTCGACTTCCTCTCACTAAATAGCCGACTAGAAGAGGGAGCAACCGTGTTTTTAAGTGGAGTCAATTTTGTCTGGGTTGTTTCCTTAGAAGGTCCTGGTCGTGGTGTGGTGCTGACTATGGGTTCCTCATCAGACGAGTCACCATAAAGATTGTAATATTCCTGAAGGGTCAGCACATGTCTCGGGAAGGTTCTAGTGGTCTCAGTCGGCTTGGCATTATTGGGCTCTTGTGTCAGATCATTGAAATGATCAAGGCAATCCTCAAATATCGTGTCCGACTCAATGATAGCTTCTGATCGTGAGTCCTCCTTAGAAGCCGTCACAGTGGTGGTGCAAGCAGTTGATGAAGTGGAGGTGTGGGGAGTCACTGATCCAACGGTCGTCCGGACAGTCGGTTTCTCAGGTGTAGCAGAGAGGTGGGACTCATCTACTTCTCGATGGTCATGACTGTCAGCGGATGTACGGGTCACCTTAGAGTAAAGTTTATCAAAGAATGGATGAGGTCGAAGCGTTCCCAATGCTGAAAAATCGATTTCCCGAGTCTCGCAATCTATAGTCGCCTTAGCCAAGGCTAAGAACGGCTTCCCGAGAATAATCGGAGACTGGGAAAACTCTCCTCGGTGCTCGATATCAATGATCGTGAAGTCCACCTGGAGTAGAGCACCTTGGAAAGTAACGATGACTAAAATATTTCCTCTTGACCGTTTGATGGATCGGTCAGCCAGCTGAACGATCTCTCTCGACTTTCTGAGTGGCCTGAGTTTGAGCTTGTCAAACACAGAGGTCGGGAGGATATTTATCGGTGAGTCATCATCGATTCTCGTATGGGTAAAGATGGTATCTTTGATTTCACACTCAACTCGGGGCAACCGCTTCACTCTGCGGCTTTTGGTCTTTCTCCCCATCACCAAGGAGGTGGCCATAGACACTATGTGTCTTTCAGTCCTTGTCCTCTTATTGCCCGACCTCTTGGGCATCAATTTACTTCTCACAAATCGTTTGAGGTCAGGAAAGTGATCTATGGCCTTTATTAAGGGAAGTTTGAAAATCAGTTCTTCATCGAGTGCTTCCCTTAGAGCAGGATCCAATTTTTTTAAGTCATTTTCATTTTCAATTTTTATGTGGTTTTTTGGTTTTTCAATTTTTTTGGTATTTTTGACGGATGAATCAGACTCTGGATTGGAGGGCAAGTGGTTAGTAGAAGAGGGAGATAGAATGGACTCCAGCTGTACAGACGGTGTGGGTTCCCTAATGTTTGCTTGGCTTTCAACCTCAAAATTACTCATATCCTTTTCCACTTTCATTCTCAAGCTGGCAGAAATTGAGTTCAATATTTCCATGACATTTCTCAACTCATTACCGAATGATTCACTTTTCTCAATAAGTCTGGAAATGTCATCCTCCACAAAATTCCCATGACAATTCATGGGAGAGTTCTGCTCAATTGGAGGAGACTGCTGAGATGTTGAGGTCTCATACTCAACATACCTAGACTCTGGTATGTAATGCTGGGTCGAGTATGGATCATCCGAATGGCAGATATTGGTCAGAGCCTCATATGATGGAGTCAATGAACGAGGGACTAGTAAGTCGAGCTCATTAGTCCACTCCTGTGAATGTATAGGCTCTCCGAATGAAGGATGGTTAATGGAGGCTTGATCACTAAAGTCAATCAAGTCTGGAAAATCATGATATTCAGGCCCCTCAATTCGGGTTGTTTGATCGATCAAATGATGCCCTAAGGTCAAGTCAGGAGGTGTATATGTAAATTGTTGTATGGTCCCTACTTGAGGTGAGAATGAAGTAAACGGGGGCATATAATTCTGCCAATCATCTATCTCAGCAGTGGCTTGCTCTTCATTTGATTCTTTGATTCCTGCTAGCTCTCGAGAATAAGGACAGTCATCCCAAGATGGAAGTGGATCCGGAATGTCAGAATATGGAGTAGGTGAGAAATGCGAAGAAGTGGAGAAGTCAGTCGGAGTTCTGACTTCATGATCGGGTTGAGGAGGAGCCGGCCACAGGTAAGGGTCTCCCGTGGATGGCGGAGGAGAAAGCGAAGATGAACGGTATATGGTCGAGGAGGAGTGACCATAGGTCACGGGGTATGGGGACCAATATCCCGACATCTTGAGGAGGAAATGATGAATGCAAGAAGATTGAGGTAGAAAATGTGCAATTACACAGGATAACACACACAACAGACACAAAGACAAACGCAAGAGCAAAACCCCGAGTTCACACTCAACACGGTGAAGGACCCGAAACCGAGTCCAATTAATCTTGTAAATTTTAAGTGTGATTTTCAAGCAAGATAGCAAGGATTACGCGGCCTAAAGGGAAGTCGCCTCAGAGTCGGATGCGTCTTCCCTGTTTAACCTGTCGCCTAAGATACCGCCGCTCCTTCCTTTCTTCGCTCCTATCCCAAGTCGATGGATTTAATGACCACACCCCTATCTACCTGCAAGCAGGCGGAGGCTGACAAGGCCGAAACTTCACCCCGGTGGGTTATTGGCAGCTTGTCGCAAAGTACCGCAATTTCGCCCCTATCTACCTGAGACAGGCGGAGGCTACTTGGTACTAGTCAAAGAATCTGAAATTTATTCGACTTGTGATATTTGCTAGGATCAGTTAGAACGTGGTATGGAAGGCGGGGATTTGGACTCTACCTTAAGGTGTTCACACACACTCAAGTACCCTCACTCAGCCTGAAAACGAGGTCGGGGTTACTCTCCCGCAAACAAGGGTTAATTTTAGTTAATTTTTTTGGTCCAATTCAATTAGCAGTCTCGATTTTAGAGATAAGTTATCACTGATATTAATCCACACAAGCAATCACGTCTACCGTCTAGTCCCAATTCCTTTATCCTAGGTTAGAAAACTGAGAGAGAGAGAATCGGAAAAAGCCGATGCGGTCGAGAAAACGATGATGAATGCTTGAGTAAGAAGACTTACAGTGCCTCCAGCTCTCTACAATGCGGGATGCAGTACTGAATTGAAATTTTACACTATATGCAAATGCAAACGAGAAAAGCCGCTCCTAGACAGGCAGTTCTATTAGCGAGTGAAGCACAGGTTGATTTGACTAGTTCTGCGGTCTAGGTGCATCTTTTAAGTGTATTGTGTGGTCCTAATAATTTACGAGCACAAGCAAATCCTAGAGTGGCTCGAGGAGCCGCTAGTGCAAGCCTAATCTAAAATTCAATCCACACAGCACACAGGGACACGGTTCTACTATGTTTACACACGCGAGAACCCAAACGGGAACCGCTCTAAATGCAGACACTTTTTTACAAGTTAAAAAAAATGAAAAATCCTTCTGGCGTCTCAACAGCCGACTTGATCCACGAATAGTCGGCCTCCGATGCACTTCGAGATGCGTCGACTTCAAGAAAGTCGCTCCAAGTCCACCGGGCCCTCGCACAAAAAGATAAAAATATTAGAGAGATAAAAATTTAAAAAAAAATAAAAAAAATAATTGAAAAATGGAATAATTACAGGTGGTTCGGGGATCAGACTACCCGAGTGATTGGAAAAACTAAATCTAATTTTCTAAAGTGACCCTAAGCCGTTTGCCTCCCCGGCAACGGCGCCATTTGACGAGCGCGGAAATACCCTTTATATGTCGTCCGTTAGACTAAGTGCGTTGCAGTCGGATAGATCCGCGATCGGTCAAAAATAACCACACGACTCGATTAAATCGTCGAATGAAATTAACGCGCGGTTGATGTTTATTTAGCCTGGGCAAGCCCCAGGGTCGACTCAAGGAGGAAAAGGAACAACTCGGGATCAGATTAGAGGGGTTAGATTGCGGTTTTCCAAGTGGTATATTTTTTTGATTTTTTATGCTATAAAAATGCAGAATGCAATGTATGAATGAACTAGGTTATTAAGAAAATAAGCGACTTAGCCAATTTTAATTTTAATGTGAAATTAACCCAAATCAGCCAAATGGTAATTTTTCTAAGAACCTAATCCAACAATGAATGCAAATGTATTTTTTTTGGAATTTTTGGATTTAAAATGCACACATGAAAAATGCCAATTTTTTTGGGTTTTTATGCAATTTTTCGTGCAAATGGTATGAAAAAAATTATGAAAAATTCACTGGAAATTAAATATGATGAAATGAAGCTACATTAATATTTTTGGATTTTTGTGACACTTTATGATTTTTTATGATTTTTTACTGAAAACAGAACGACTATGGGTATTTAATTCCTAATTAATCCACGAAGTAAATTTATCCAGAAATTGATTTATCTCAAATAGATATTTTAATAAAGAATACAGGATACTTGAAATTTCTCAAAAATAATATTCGTGGAGTTAATTAAAAATCAATTACAGAAATCGCTCAGGAATTTATTATATGCAAACGACAAATCCGAATTGAACGAAACTTGGACAGTAATTAAAGTACACTAAAAGGCATCATTCATAATATTTTGACGATTTTTAGAGCAATAAATGACTATGTACGAATTTCAGAGCAAAAATGGGTAAAATATCTTTGATTTTCAGTCTCTGATTTTTAATAAAACATTTAAGGCTCACAAAAATACAAATAAATAGCTGAAAGATAAAGAATTAGTTGTGCTACAACATGCTATTTTTTTGATTAAAAACGATGCAAGAATAGTGTCCAAATTAACGTTCGAACGCAGGGGTGTCAATGCAAACAGAAATTAAAAGAAACAAAGTAGAAATGTGCAGAGGGGCACTTTTGAAAATATATAAATATGACGGACTGACTATGCAATATTCACAAATAATAAAAATAACATAAATCAAACTTTCTCTTCTTCCCTTTGCCCGCTAGGGTTCCTGGATGTGGGGGGATATGGAGGCGGCGGCCAAGACGGACTCTCCAGCGCGCGGTGTGCCTGGACAAGGGGAGGCGGCGGCGCGGACTGGGTGGCGAGCGGCCTGCGTCGAAGGAGTGGCGGAGGCCGGCGCAATGGAGGCTCGCAGTGCCTTGGCGTTGGCGGCGCGGCACGGCCTTCGAGCACGGCTGGGCGGCGCGCGAAGGGCAGCGGATGGAGCGGCGTGGGGGTGGCACGCTCACCGCCGCGCGCAGGTGCAGGCGGAGCGCTGTCCGCCGCTGGAGGTGCTGCGGAGGTCGCTTGCGGCCTGGGTGGCGGCGGCCAGCAAAGGCTCCAAGGGGAGGCGGTGGAGAAGCGTAGGAGGGCGCCGTGCTGGAGGCGTGCGCGGAACTCGAGGAGGGCAGCACAGGGGCGGCGCGGTTGGTCGCGCGCCGCCGCGGAGGGTGCGATGGCGGATGGGCGTGGACCGCGCGGGGCGGGGCTGCGCCCGAAGGAGGTCGGCTGCTGGCTGGAGGGCCGGTGGTGCCGGTCAGGAGGACGCCGCGGCGCGCGGATAGGCCGCGCAGGACGGAGGAAGCCCAGGAGGTGGCGGGACGTGCGCGGCACCGCAGCAGCGGGCTGGGGAGAGGAGCACGGCGGCGGTGCAGGCGGGGATGGCGACGTCGACCGCAGACCTGTTCTGCGACTTTTTTTTGTTTTTTTTTCTTTTGCAATGTTTTTGTTGTGATTTTTTTGTAAACAGTAACTAAAATGCAATGGAGAAATAGATGGTGGATAATGGTGGTGATGGTGGTTTGATAAAAAATAAGAGTGGGAGGATGATGGTGGTGGTGTTAAATGATGAAAATGCTTTGGTGGTAAAAAAATGATGTTGTGTTTGTAATGGTGATCAACACGAAAACAAAGAGATGATGTTAGATAAAAAAAATGAAATGAAAAGATATGATAGAGTAAATTTACCTGCAGATTGCCGAAAGTGGAGCCACGTCGTGTGGCTTCCGTCGTGGCCTCGAGGAGATGGCGGTCTCCGAAGCTTGGCAGCGGTCTTGGAGAAGCTGCTGCTACGTGGGTGGTGCTCCACAGATCTCACCTAAGCCTTGTCGTTGCTCGACCTACTGCGCCAAAGCTGTCACCAATGACACATCAAAGGGGGCTCGTGGCTCCCTTTCTCTCAAGAACGGTGGATGGTTAACAATGGAGGAGGTGATGTGATTATAAAGGAAGAGTAGAGGGAAGTTGGAGAGAATGGAGTGGTGGAGAGAGTGGAGAAAATGGAGGCTTGGAGTAGAAGGCAAGTAAGGGAAGAGGTAAAAGGGGGTTAAAATAATTTATTTAATAATATAATATAGTAGGCTACTAAAAATGATTAAAATAATGATAGTAAAATAGTAATAATAATAAATCTGAAAATAGTAAAAAATAAATCCGAAAATAAAAAATTGGGGTGACATGTGGCGGCTACAGGAGCTGCCACATGTCGCTCCTAGAAAAATCAAAAATTAAATGTAAACAAAAATTAAAAAGAAATAATAAAAGCGATTAAATCAAAAAGTGGTCAACACGAAAGTTGCTCGTCTCGACAAGATCTACAACTTTCGTGAAGGGCCGAAAATCAAAAGAAAATCATCTGTACAAAGTGTATTTTTGGGTGGTACCTTATAGATATAAAATATCGCATTTTTCCTTTTATAATTTTTTTGTCATTTTTAATTAAGAGAAAAATCAAAATAAAAATAGAGAAAATATGAGAAGTATATTTACAACTTAATCTAATTTTTTTGGATTTTTAATAATGAAGAAAATAAAATGGTAAAATACAGGGGGTAAAACGGTCATTGTGTACAATGTACAAAAGGGGCCCAAAATCCAAGTTTTGCATATGAGCTCCGATTTTAGTGAAATTGGTCTTGTTTCGAAGGTCTTGGAATGTATATATTAAAAGTGAGTAGACCTAATTCGGAGGCTGTATGAGAGAGATATGCGCATTTTAAGGTCTAAGGTCTCCAATTGGGTTTGGGGTTTTATTGAGTAATTTTACAGGTTAGTATGTTTTTGATATTTTTCCTTTATTAGTGTTAGTAATATATAAACAATAGAGTTGGTTTTATTGGTTTTGGAGTTAGTATAAAATATATACAAATAAGGTATTTTAGCTAATGTACATGTGAATATTTACAAGTGAATTTGGCTTCTTATTTAATGCAAATATGAATGCTAAAATGCAGATGTTATCAATGCATGCATGAATGCTAATTTTGCAAGATAAGGGAAATATGCATCTATTTACTCGGGAACAAGACTCTATTTTCAACTTTTAGAGTGATGAATCACAGATTCATCAGGAAGGCGGAGCCAAAGATGGAATGAAAAGGTGGCCGGAGCTGAAGCTTTATATGGCTAGGGGTCCGAGAAGGTAAAGATCGGGCGAGAATATCGGAGCTCGGATCCCCAAAACCCACCCCGGGCGTGGATCAGGGAAGATCAAGGAAGGATTAGGACCCGGGGTTTGTGGATTTGGTGTTCGGATCAAGGCTCACTAAATAAGTGAAGTCGGGTCTGAAGCGCAGGATCCGGCTCTGGTGGTCCTGGGGGGAGAGTTGACCGGGGGTCAACATTCCCCTGTGGACCAACCAGATGCAGCCACGTCATAAATATTTGGGAATTTATTTTAAAATAGCAAATGGCTTATTTTCGAAAAACACAAAACATGAAAAATGTTTATTTATTTTTAAACTATTTTTTAGGGATTTTTATTTATTTTTTTGAAATAAAATTTAGGTATTTACAAAATAGTATTATTATATATAGGTATATACAATATGCATTTTTGATTTTTGATTTTTAATTATTTATTTTTGTATATTTTATTCCAATTTTATATTTTATTTATTTATAGGATAAAAGTTTTATTAAAAAGGCATTTTTATTTTATTTTTATTAATTATTTACAAGGGTTAAATAATCAGATATATACAAGTATGTACATGGTATATATACAATGAAGACTTTGATTTTTATTTTTATTTCTTTTTATTTTATTTTTGTTTTTGTGATTTTTATTTTATTTATTTACATTATGTAATATGGAATATGTACAAATTTTATGGAATTTTTATTTATTTATAGGAATAAATAAATATATATATGGTTTTATGTACACACATGAGCTTCCTTATCTCTCTCTACTTGGGTTTTTATGCGGTCAGGCCCATGCTGAGCCCTCCCTTGGGATTAGGTCGCTCAATATTTATTCTAAATATCTCCCTCTTTTTCTTTTATTTCTTTATTCTTTTATTTATGCAGAAAACATGCTAATTATTCATAATTACACAATGCATGCTAAATGACAATTATTATTATTTACAGGAATATACATGTGTTTTGCATGGGTTTTGTAGCTAAAATAAAAGAATAAAGAGTGATGAATGGGTATTCATCACCCCCTATACTTAACTTTGCTAGTCCCTTAGCAAACACTTATTTGAAAATGAAGTGAAAAAGAAAAAGAAAAAGAAAAAGAGGAGAAAATGCATGGATTAATGCTAAATATTAAACTTGCCTTCATTAAATTGAAATATGGAGCTCGATCAGATCTTTAGATTATTAATGTGTCGGAGCCTTATTTAGACTTAGGTTTAAAACTCAACAACCTCTAAGATCCACTAATCTATAATCAAGACTCCTCAACAATCCAGATCAGAACAAGTCTACATACACAAACCCTGAAGACTATGAATCTTTCCTTGTACTGTGTAAGTGAGGCATAGCTCTCCACCTCAGAAGTAGTAACTTGACAACCCTCCCCAACAAGGTAACTCTATGACCCTAGTCTGGCCACTCTTTCCTCGAGGAGCGGGGTATTCCCTTCTATGTTCAAGTTCAACCGGCTCAAGAAGAGGGGGAAGAAGAGAATGGACCATGGCCAGTGTAGCCATGTATCCTTGGGAGCTCAACCAGTGTAGTTAAGTCTCCCTGCTGCAAGCTACATAAGATGGACCATGAGTCTCAAGCTTTGCTTATGCACTATATACATACTCCGGTGGGATTATCTATCAGACCCACCACTTTTTTGGAGTTATTTTCTTTTTGCATTTTTTTTCAAGTGCATCTGTACAACATATACAATGTGAAGCACATATACATAAGGAGTTTTTCCTCTTGATCCAGTAGACTATCCCTCTTTTGAAGCATTATTACAACCCACAACTCCTTTCGTTAGACCTCATGGCAACCAGACCAAGTTGAGACGCACTTCCTTCACTAAAAGAAGAAGAGAGGTTCCGCCTAGAAGTACTACCCTCGTATGCTACCCCAAGTCAAGGAAGACCGCCTCCTCACCACATCATCCGTAGAGAGCTTGGTGCAAAGTGCGGGTCCAAGTAAAGCCATTGTCTATATGAGTCATGTGTGTGTTGTTAAGTGCTCTACTTAGGCTCATTGAGATGACATGTGATCATAGCCTAGTGGACTCAAAGAATTAAGTCACCATGGACCTGAAAAGCCTTAACCCTAAGCCCTATAAGGTTTCTCTTAGAATTAGGTGGATTAAGATCTTAATCAAGCTCCATTTCCCAATTTAATTCCAGTCTAGTTTAAATGTCAGCTATAATCCAGGAAAAACTATATAAATATATACAAAGATGATATTTACACAATATTTACACAAATGCAAAATTTTTGAAAAATGTTTTGAAACCATGGATGTGTGCATGAATGCAAGTTTTGCAAAATATTTACATAAAATTACACAAGGTTTTTGCAAACTTTTGATTTTCAAAACATTTTGGAAAAATTTTGTACTATATACATAGTTTTGATATGAAAATATTTACACAATCTTTACACAAAAAGTTTTTGAAAATATTTTTACAAAAATAATTTGTACAATAGCTATGTATGTGCAAATAAAAGAATGTTTATTTACAGGGAAAAAATTTTAATTTTTATAGATTTTTGGTTTTTTAGCCATTTTTATTTACTAACACACTCACACAAAGTACGAGTTATGGCTAAAGTATATATGAAATATATACACACCCCCCTATACTCAGCTCGAATGATGTCCTCAGAGTCAAGAGCGATGAAGAAGACATAAACTCGTGCTTAGCATAGGGAAGTGAAAAGGAAGGTTATATACAAAGACGAATGAAAGAATAGAAAATCAAGAGGATCTCGGCTTTTCCCCCTATACTTAGGATCAAATAATACTAAGTATAGCAGGTTGTACACAAAGGGAAAACCGAGTGAAGAATGTACAGGGTCTACCCCCCTATACTTAGGGTAAAATATCCCTAAGTATAGGCAACAAAAACATGGGTAAAATGAATCAATAGAATACCCGAGAGTCCTACATCCCCCCTATACTTAGGGTAAAGTACACCCTAAGTATAGCATAATCAAAAGATGAAGAAAGGGATGTGGACTAAAGAATGGAATGATATGGACAACCTGGATCTATACAAGTTAGGAGAACAGTGATAATCAAGCGTAAGATGCAATAGATGTGAGTTAAGAGACCACATCTCACGCAAAGTGAATAGGGGCAACATCAACGACCCGCGGCTCATGATCTAGAAATGGCTTGAGCCGCTGCCCATTCACTTGAAAGGTACTCTCAGAAGATAACTCAGATATATCAATACTCCCATTGTCGTGTACCTTTCTCACTAGATACGGTCCCTTCCATTTGCTCTGTAGCTTCCCTGGGAAAATAGATGAAGCCTAGCATCAAACAGCCATACTCTCTGTCCAGGCTCAAAATGCTTGTGGCTGATGTGAGAATCATGCCACTCCTTCACTCTCTCCTTGTACTATAGGCTGTTTGAGAAGGCGGTATCACGAAGCTCCTCCAAGGTTGCTAACCTCTGTCCTCCTCTGATCTCCTACACTATCTGGATCCAAAAGTATATCCGTGACAGCCCCAAAGTGACCTGTGTCTCAACTCAATAGGTAAATGGCACGGCTTGCCATAAATGAGGCGAAAGGGAGATGTGCCCAAAGGTGTCTTGAAAGACGTCCAATATGCCCACAAGACCGAGTCCAAAAGCTGTGACCAATCCTTTCGGTCAGGGCGGATGACTTTCTGAAATATAGTCTTGATCTCCCTGTTTGACACTTCGGCTAGACCATTCGTCTGAGGATGGTATGGAGTGGAAACTCGATGGTCTATGCCGAACTCGCTAGCAAGGGCCTTCACTTGGTCGTTGACGAAATGAGACCCCCCGTCAGATATCAACACTCGAGGTACCCCAAACCGTGTAATGATATGCCTCATCAAAAATCTGCAAACAGTCTTAGCATCTGCGGTTCGGGCGGGGATGGCCTCAACCCAACGACTAACATAATTCACGACCAACAGAATGTACTCAAATCGCTGACTCTTAGGGAATGGACCATGAAATCGATGCCCCATGTGTCAAAAACCTCACAGAATTGAATGGGCTGCTTCGACATCATATCAAGTTGTCCACAAGTGCCCATCCTCTGACAGTCAGTACACCTCTTCACGAACTCATCAGAGTCCTTGAAGATGGTAGGCCACCATAGGCCAGATTGGAGCACTTTCTGTGCCGTTCTCCTCCCAGAGTGATGTCCTCCTGCCTCAAGCTTGTGGCAGTAAGTGAGGACGCTATGGTGCTCCTCCTGAGGAATGCACCTACGCCAGACGCTATCCCCTCCTTCATGGTAAAGGATGGGACCTCCCAGTGGTAGGACTTGGCTCGCGAGGAAGGTCTCAAGCCTCTGCCTGGGCCAATCTTGTGGAACTTTCTTAGCAACAAGAAAGTTCACAATATCGGCATACCACGGGAGAGAGGCAATAGCAAGGATCGCCTCATCTGGGAAGGTCTCACATACAGGCTCAGTCTTCTCAGAATCCTCAAGATGCTCTAATCGGGAGAGATGATCCGCCACCACATTCTTGACTCCAGGCTTATCCTTAATCTCTATGTCAAACTCCTGGAGTAGAAGGATCCATCTGGTCAATCTAGCTTTGGCATCCTTCTTTGCCATGAGGTACTTGATGGCGGTATGATCAGTGTATAAGGTTACTCTAGATCCAATAATGTACGATCAGAACTTATCTAGGGCAAAAACTACGGCTAGCATCTCCTTCTCAGTGACTGTGTAGTTCCGCTGCACGGAATCCAATGTATGTCTAGCGTAGTGAATGGCAAATGGGACTCCATCCCTCCTCTGTCCCAGCACGTCCCCTACGGCAAAATCGGAGGCATCTGTCATGATCTCGAATGGGAGAGACCAATCCGACGGCTGGAGAACAGGAGCCTCAACAACACATCTCTTGAGAGTCTGAAAAGACGAAAGACACTTGTCATCGGCAAGGAACTCGGTGTATTTCGTCAGCAGATCAGTCAACGGTCGGGCAATCCTACTGAAATCGTGAATGAAGCGCCGGTAGAAACTGACGTGCCCCAGAAAAGACCGTAACTACCGCAAATTGGACGGCGGTGCGAGTTTTCTAATGACATCTACCTTGGCCGGATCAACCTCCATGCCCTGTTGGAGATGATATGGCCAAGCACCGTCCCCTGGGTCACCATAAAGTGACTCTTCTCCCCAAGACAGCACAAGGTGAACCTCAATGCATCGCTGAAGGACTCGGTCTAGGCAGTTAAGACATGAGTCGAATCCGTCACCGTAGACCGAGAAATCATCTATGAAGACCTCCAAGCACTCCCCCACCATGTTCGAAAAGATCGACAACATGCATCTCTGAAAAGTCGCAGGGGCGTTGCCTAGTCCAAATGGCATGTGTCTGAAGGCATATATGCCGAAGGGATAGGTGAAGGTGGTCTTGTCCTGGTCCTCGGGAGCGATGGCCACCTGGTTGTAGCCGGAGTACCCATCCAGAAAACAGTAGTGGCCCTTCCCTGCCAGTCTCTCAATGATTTGATCTATAAAGGGCAGGGATAAATGATCCTTCTTGGTGGCCTGATTGAGTCTTCTGTAATCTATGCAGACCCGCCAAGAAGTGGGTACCCGGGTAGCAATCTCCTCTCCAGACTCGCTGACTATTGTAGTGATGCCCGTCTTCTTGGGCACCACATGCAATGGACTAACCCACTTGGAGTCGGAGATGGGGTAGATAAAATCGACGCTCCACCATTTCGAAATCTCCTTCATGACAACCTCTCTCAGATTTGGGTTCAACTGCCGCTGGAACTCACACGACGGCTTCGCCTCATCCTCGAGATAGATATGGTGGGAGCATAGGGCCGGACTTATCCCCTGGAGATCGGCTACGCTCCATCCTATCGCCTTGCGGTTCTTTTCAAGAACCCCCATCAGACGGGATTCCTGCTCTCCAATCAAATCAGTGGAGATAATGACTGGGTACATCTCATGCTCACCCGCAAGGAATCTATACTTCAGCGACGCAGGAAGTGGCTTCAGCTCTGGGACAACTGGGTGCTGGTGGATCTGGCCTCTGAAAACTCTGAGTGAACGCTGCCAAATCCGCATGGGAGAACCGAAACTCTCGATCACACTCTGAATCTGGAGAAGGCTGCCCTGCTGGGGTTGTCTCTGCTCTGATCGGCATCTACCTCCTCCCTAGCTGCAAGCTCAGTGGAAGTCAGATCTGGTATAAAATCCTCAAACTCTGCCCAGTCAAAATCTGACTCCGAGGGATCTGTATCATCAATGGTGGCCTCAGTACCACCGTCATCACAAAACAAATCTGTCTCGCGGTCTAGAACCGGCTCTGCCGACTGAACGGTATCCTGGACCAGGGATGCGCTCTCCAAGCTCTCCTCTGTTGGCGTCTCTGCATCAGCGAACTCTTAAGGTGAGAGGATGGCCTTTGCGACTGGATCTGCCCAAACTGCCTCATCATCTGTAATCACGAAGTCGCAGTCCTGGTGGATGTTTGGCCCTGCATCTGTCATCTGTCCTGTATCGGAAGTAGTCTCTGAGCATGTTGTATCTCTGACTCTGATGTCCTCGACCGTATCTATTTGTACACTCTCGCCCTCGACGCGAAAGTATACCTTCCTGCTATCATGGTCGGTCACTACCTTGGCTATGGCCAAGAACGGGCGACCTAAAATGATGGGGGTATCGGTCACTGACTCAGGGATCTCCATGTCCAACACTACGAAGTCCTCGGGAAATTGCAGGCCCTGAATCGTGACGACAACGTCCCTCAGCAACCCCTTCGGCCTCTTGACAGATCGATCAGCAAACTGAAGGACTGTCCTGCTCTGTCAAAGAGTTCCCAACTCGAAGCGGTCGAGAAGGGCTGCCGGAAGTAGGTTGATCGATGAACCGCTGTCTAATAGAGTACGGTCGAACCTCTACTCTCTGATATGGCATCTGACATATGGGGCTCCTGAGTCTGGCCTCTTGGCCGGCAGACGGTTCTGGATCGTGAAACAAGTAGCTCTAGTCAGCACATGGATCGCGGACTGGTGGTTCCTCCTCTTCCTCCTAACTGTGGTCCTGTCTCTGAGTGAACACTGGAGTAGAGGGATGTGCTGCAAAGCCTCCTGAAGAGTCAGCTGAATGTGGAAGCGGTCGATCATCTGCTGGCTGAACTCTTCCTGCTGCCTCTTTTTGGGATTTTCAGTTTTCTTCCCCTTCCCCATGTGAAGAGATCTAGGGAAGGGGATCACAGGGTCCTTCTCAGATGAAGGACTAGGAGAGGGTCTAAGCTGCTCGACGGCAGGATCCACACATACATCAAGCACCACAGGTGGACCAGAAGAAAACAAACCCTTTCCTTTATTGCCAGAAGTGTTCTGAGATACATGCACAGAAGGAAAAACTACAGGACTCTTAGAAGTGAAAATGGTGGCATCACCACCGCCCTCGGCTGGTAGACGTGCGGCATCAGTACTGAGCTCTGGCTCGGCAACCTCGGTGGCCTCAGTACCACCTCCTCCATCTGGTGAAACGACGGCCTTAGTACCGTCGGTGGGATCAGCATCCATGGTGGCATCAGTACCACCGTCATCATCTCTAGCAGCATCAGTACTGCTCTCCTCTTCGCCTGGCGCTCTGGAAGTGTCCTCGGGGTGTCGCTCAGACGAGGCGTCGCTTGCTGGCATCCTACCGCTCCTAAGTGTGACAAAATCAGTATCAAACAAATTTGCAAACATATCTCCAAATGTATCACTAGGAGTGGCATACTCTGTGAAATCTACCTGCTCAGACTTCCTCTTGAGGTTGTTCGGATTGGCCTCTATCTGGGCAGGGATGGCGGCCTTCCCTCTCACAATGTCCCGCATCTCCTGACGGAACTCATCCATCTCCCGTCTGAATGTAGCCTGCTGATCGGTAAGGAGGCGGGCTATGTCATCTAAGGCGGGGCTCTCATAGGATGGCCCATGAGATCCTGACGGGTAGCCTCGCTGGTAGTGAGGCTGCTGCTGCTGCTGCTGTGGGTGAGAGGGGTATAACTGTGGATGATGCTGCTGCTGAGGCTGATCACGCCTCCAAGACTGTCCCTGCTGATAGGGACGAGGACCATACTGCTGTGACTGCTGCTGCTGCTGGTGGTACGCTGGGGGCTCTGCTGCTGGTGATATCTCTAATGGATGTACTGGCCACCCTGTCCTAACGGCTGCTGCTGGGAGCTGGAACCTCCAGCCGACCAACGGAATCCGGGATGGTCTCATCGGATAGCGGGCTGGGGTTGGTCGTACCAAATCCCGTTGACATCCTTTAACGGCTCTGACTCGTAAGGGGATGGCGGGAGTACTGCCAGAGGCTGATCCGGCTGGTATACCACCATCTGCGTGTCTGGAGATGGCAGTGACTGGTAAGTGGGCTGCGGCTGCTGGTACCGCTCCGCATGTACAAGGTGAACCTGTCTAGGCTGCTGGTGGCTGGAGCGCTGGAACGAGCTGCTTCTGCTACTCGGATCGCCTCATGCCTGAAGACGGGGCTGGGAAGCCGTCTGTGCCTCCTGGAGACACATGAGTTGTGTCTTCAAGTCACTCAGAGTCTATGCCATCTGCTCCATCTGTGTGATGCCCTGGCACTGCTTCTTCTCGATAATCTCTATCCGGTCTAGCTTCTCGCTGATGATGCCCATGTCAGCGACTGTGGACTCAGCCTGTGCTGCTGCCGCTGACGAACTGGAAGGACCGACGTCAACCCATGCTATCCTCTAGTACTGCACGGTCTGTGTCTGAGGGCATCCCTGTGTGTAGAGTCGGGTCTGGGACATCACCATGTAGTTCTCTGCCATCTCCTCGTAGATGGCCCAGACCTGATCATGATCCTTGGCAAAATAGGACCCGCCACAAGAAGCATTCACCAGGCCCTGTAGCTCTGGTGTTAGCCCGCTGAAGAAGCTCTGAACTAGGTTCGGCTTTGAGATGTCATGGTGAGGGCATCTATCGGTCAGCTCACGGAACCTCTCCCATGCCTCGTGGAACTGCTCGTTGGGGAGCATGGAGAAGTTGCTGATCAGGGCTCTAGCTGCGTTCGTCCGCCCGAGTGGATAGTACTTGTTCAAGTACTCGGTACAGAGCTGCTCCCAGGTGTAGACAAACTTCCCCAAGTGCTTCAGCCAGATGGCTGCTCTTTCTTCTAAGGAGAAGGGGAAGGCAATCATGAAGATGGTATCCTGGTCCACCTGTCTGTCATGGACTGTGCTGCAGATCATCAAGAACTCCTGAAGGTGGAGATGGGGCTCCTCTGTGGCGAGCCCATGGAACCGGGGGAGAAGCTGCAAAGTGTTCGGGGGGAACTTGAAGTCCCCCACGATGGCTGGAAGAACGACCCAATGATGCGTCAAAGTTGATCCGGGGTTGTGTAACTCCCGCATCGGTCTCGGTGGCTCTGAGGCTGCTGCGGCTGTTGCGGCTGCTGCCGCATCGTCGGGTATCCTCGGCCTGTCTCCTGGGCCGCGCTGGTCGCGGGCGGTTCTCAACTGCTCCATCTCACGCCTCATCTCTATCATGAAAGCTCCCTGATCCCTCAACTGCTGCTGAACTGTCTCGAGGGAGGCGATCAGGGTGGAGTTGATCGCACCCTGGTCCATAATGAATGTCTGCTCATGCTGGGGACCTCTGGTGTGATCATCACTGCTGCCGACCATGGTCTCTGCAAAGGCAAAAGACCCAAACTCAGGTGCCGATAAATCATCTGATGGTAGTCTCTCGTCTGGCACTGGTATCTCAGACTCAGAAGAAGGGGGGTCGAGGGGGAACAGGGTGGAGTCAAACTCAGGTTCGGAGAGCGGGTCTCGGCTCTCGCAAACCAACCTAGATGAGCGGGCAGAAGTACTGGGAAGCGGTGCAGCCAGAGGCTGCCTAAGGGACCTTCTGCCCATCATCTTGATCTGGCGAGTCGGGCGGATGAGATCTGGTAACAACAATGATCACAAGCAAATCTCTGATTCACCTACGCAACGCGAGCTGAAGACCGTAAAGGTTCGGTTAATTATCTTGTCAATTTTATTAGGTGATCAAGTCAGGATAGCAGAGCGATTAACTTGACCTGTTGGGAATCCAATCCGCCAACCAGACTGTCCCGTATAAAAGGCCAGTAGTCTGATCGGGGCTCGGATATGGCTCTAGCCTAGTGTTCGTGTCACTCTCTCGCATAAGCAAACCAGACAAGGAGGGGGTGGCTCTCCCCAAGATAAATTTTTAGGGTGAATGTCTTTTAGGGTCAAGTAGAGTTAACCAGTCCCAATTTTATGGTTCAAATTTTTAGGTATTTTTCAAATAATCAAACAAATCGCCTAACGATTTTTTCGGTTCTCCTGGTTATTAAGTCCAAAAATCAGGGGGGAGAAGTCGAAAAAGCCGATGCGTGAGAAAATCAATGATGCATGCAGAGTAAGAGATGCGTACCTGACTCCAGCAGTCTACATGCAAAATGATCCGCGCAGAATTTAAAGACTGAAATAAAACTACCTAAATGATGCAGGCAGAAATCCGAGCCCTAAGCAGCAGTTCTACTCGAAAGAACGTCTAGTCGACCACCAGCCTTTAATCCAAGAGTCCGGTCTAGGATCACCCCTCCTCCTCTCGACAAATCGAGTTCAGGAGCAGCGCTTGGCAGGGCAAGCTCGCGGCGCGTAGGCTCGAAGGTAGTGGATCGACTATTTTATTGTTATTTTTATTGTTGGTCCAATTACCGATCTATAGGTACATGAAAATTTATTAAGGTGTTTGGATCCTATTAATTACGTTACAGTCAAGCAAAAATCCTAAGGCTAGGGGCTGAAAATCCGCGAGAAACTGAATAGGCAGAAAATAAAAGAAAACCGCGATAAAAGCCGCGAAAAATTGAGGGGTCCCCCGAGCACACTGGTGTTCGGCGAAACAGACCCCGAGAGTCTCAAAAGTCTGGCTGAGTGTCCTGTCCCTGTATTATTACAACAGTTCAAATATTGCAAGAAATAAAAACTACTCTAAGTCTGAACTATGCCCGCACTCGGCTGCCTCCTCGCGCTCTCCTGCGGCTCCGTGTAGAAGGGAGCCGCCTCCGATTGTCGCGGTTACGCCGGCTCCTCGAAAGTCGCCGCCTCGATCCTCGGGCCCTCGCAAGAAAGCAACAAAGTGTCACAGACCAGAATAAAGCAAATAAAGCAAATAAAAGAAAACATGGTATATATATGTAAAAATGGAAATAAAGATAAACAAGCAAAAACAACCAAAAACAAAAAATAAAAGAAAAAAATAAAAATAAAAGAAAATGAAAATAAAAGAAAAAAGTAAAAAGCCGCGAAAAGCCGTGGACGACGAAAAGCCGCAGAAAAGAAAACAAAATAAAATGAAAATGAAAGTGACTACTAAGCCGTGCTCCCTGGCAATGGCGCTATTCTGATGAGCCGCTCGAGCAACTAAGGTAAAATATCTCGCTAAGTTCGTTGTGACCTCAGTCACTCGGGACTCAGAGCTCAATCAAGAAAAAGAATCGGACCACCAATCAGAGATAAAAATCGATGAAAATCAAAATAGTGGTATCGCTATGATATTAACCTGGTATAACACCCAGGGTCGAACACGAGGAGCACGAGTTGGCCTTGCGGCCTACGAAGTAGTCTAAAAATAAAGAAAATATAAACAAATACTTTTTTGGTGGTTTTTAATATTTTTATATTTTTTTGGATTTTTTAATTATGAGGAAAATAATAAAAAGGCAAATATAAACAACTTCAAGAAATTATTTAATTACTCAAAAATGCTCTAAAAATTCCAACAAAAATATTTTTAGGTTTTATGGATTTTTTTACTGTTTTTGGTGAATTTTAGATAATTTTATATTTTTTTATGAAATTTTCTAAAAATGAAAGAAGGCAGGAATAATGAAAAACTGTCCAATAAGGCTTCAAAGACCATTTAAAAATATTAAATGGTCTTTTTAAGGACTGGAGGTATTTTTCATGCAAAGTATACACAAAAAGGAACAATCAAAAGAAAAGTTTGTGAATTTTTGAATTTTCTATGAATTTTTAAAATTTTTATGGTTTTTAGGGGTTTTTCAATTTTTATAATTTTTATAACTCCAAAAATAATAAAAAATGACCAGAAAATCGAATACACAAAAACACACAAAACCTGTTTTTTTGTAATTTTTAAAGAGGTTTTTATATTTTTTATGAATTTTAAATCTGAACAGGCAGAAAATTAAGGGTTTTTGAATTTTTAAAAATAATAAAAGGGCTCAAAAGTTTTCCCAAAAATTGATGAAAATTCTACACAGTGGCAGAAGCCACATATCCAATTTTCACTCAATTTGGATGAAATTTGATATTTTATTTAAAACAAACAAGAGCCCACATTGCATAGGGACCTGTTTGTAATAAAAATATCTTCTAGGGCCAAAAAGTAACACAATCAGAAGTGCAGGGGGTCTTCGTGCAATTTCACCAAGTTCCCACACGCGCGGCACATGGGCTGGGCACAAAAGGACCCAAATGTAAATAACTTAAGTCCCCGGACTTATTAGCAACATGTGCTAAAAGTCCAGGGGCTAAGTTGTAAAAAGCCCAAGCAATTCAACACATGTTCAATAAAAACATTCGCATGGGCGTAAGTGCAAATAACAAAAAAGTTATATCATTCAGTAACACATCAGAACCACATGCCCATGTATTGCAAATTTACCAAAACATCACGTGACGATGCACGTGTCCAACATATACAGGGGTAGAAATTCAATTAAAATAAACTACCAGGTCCTCTATGCAATTTTACCAAACTAAAAATAACTACGGAAAATATTTACAGGACTAAAACAAAAATGCAAAACAGGAGGGGGCCTAAGTGAAATTACCCCACTTATGATCCGAGGGCTGAGGGTGCGCCACATGGTGTATCCAACGGCTGTAGGGCGCTTCTCCTCAACGAAGGACCTCGGTGATGATCGGACGGTGGAGGGCTCGCCACGTGGAGGATCTGATGGTCGTGGATTAATGGCACCTCTCCTCTGCAACGGACGGTCCTGATCAACTCCCCAAATAGGTCAACGGTGTCGGCTGCTCCTCCAATGGACGGCGTGGATCACAACTGGAGCGGCGAGAAGGATTAGACGAATCTGGAAGGTCCTCCAAGAACAGGTGGCCGACGAACTTCGCCGGCCCGATACTCGCGCGGTGGGCCTCCTCTGTTGCTGCTACAATGCGGAACATGTCCGCCATGATGCTCCGCAGCTGACGAGCTCCTCCGATGATGCCGGGAAGCTCCGAGGAGGTCCGGCGATGAAGGCGGAGCTGGGGCTCCTGTGCTGAACGTGAAGACCCCCAGATGAGGCCCTTTTGACCTGGAAAATGACATAGGAAGCTGGCGGGGTCGAGGGCAAAGTGCCTCGACCCGGTTAGAGGCGAGGTGGGTGGTTGGCGCGTCGGGGCGAAGGATCTCCGGCGATGCGACAGCGAAGGAGATCGACTCCCAGTTCCAGGGCGAACTGGGTTGGATGAATGGGTGTAGAACGTGCAGAGGAGTGAGGCGGAGATGATGGTCGGGTCAATCGATGAGATAGGTGGATGGAGTGATCGGAATCGATGGGAGACGACGAACGTGTGCTTTGGGCGTAAATGGAAATTCGAGACAAATAGAAAGAACTAGGCTTACTAAATGGGTGGATTCGACTGTGGAAGAGCTCCTGGAGCTCCTGGTCATAGCCTCGAGGGACGTCGACGCCCGAGGCTCGAGCGCTGCTCCTGGGCGGCGCACGGCGACGAAGAGCTGCCGGATCAGTGGCTGGGACACCTCCTCCTCACTGCAACACGACCCGTGGCTAGCTGTCACTCTAGGGAAGGTAGTGGAGCCCTGGGATGGGAAGGCGGAGCCAAAGATGGAATGAAAAGGTGGCCGGAGCTGAAGCTTTATATGGCTAGGAGTCCGAGAAGGTAAAGATCGAGCGAGAATATCTGAGCTCGGATCCCCAAAACCCACCTCGAGCGTGGATCAGGGAAGATCAAGGAAGGATTAGGACCCAGGGTTTGCGGATTTAGTGTTCGGATCGAGGCACGATAAATAAGTGAAGTCGGGTCTGAAGCGCAGGATCCGGCTCTGGTGGTCCTGGGGGGAGAGTTGACCGGGGGTCAACATTCCCCCGTGGACCAACCAGATGCAGCCACGCCATAAATATTTGGGAATTTATTTTAAAATAGCAAATGACTTATTTTCGAAAAACACAAAACATGAAAAATGTTTATATATTTTTAAACTATTTTTAGTGATTTTTATTTATTTTTTTGAAATAAAAATTAGGTATTTACAAAATAGTATTATTATATATAGGTATATACAATATGCATTTTTTATTTTTGATTTTTAATTATTTATTTTTGGACATTTTATTCCAATTTTATATTTTATTTATTTATAGAATAAAATTTGGAATAAAAAGGCATTTTTATTTTATTTTTATTAATTATTTACAAGGGTTAAATAATCAGATATATACAAGTATGTACATGGTATATATACAATGAAGACTTTGATTTTTATTTTTATTTCTTTTTATTTTATTTTTGTTTTTATGATTTTTATTTTATTTATTTACATTATGTAATATGGAATATGTACAAAATTTATGGAATTTTTATTTATTTATTTATAGGAATAAATAAATATATATATGGTTTTATGTACACACATGAGCTTCCTTATCTCTCTCTACTTGGGTTTTTATGCGGTCATGCCCATGCTGAGCCCTCCCTTGGGATTAGGTCGCTAAATATTTATTCTAATTATCTCCCTCTTTTTCTTTTATTTCTTTATTCTTTTATTTATGCACAAAAACATGCTAATTATTCATAATTACACTATGCATGCTGAATGACAATTATTATTATTTACAGGAATATAAATGTGTTTTGCATGGGTTTTGTAGCTAAAATAAAAGAATAAAGAGTGATGAATGTGTATTCATCATCATTCATGAAGCTTCATAATATTCATATTGTGTGAATTAAATGAAGCATGTATAAATATTAAAATACTCTTATATTGAAATCTTTTGAATTCAACATAAGAGATCCTTTGTCTTAAGCAATGGTTGTTTAGAGATGAAAGGAGCGCAGTGGAAGCATGGATCAGACCCAAGTTAGAAGGAAAGTCAAAGAGTTGGTTGTACTTCTATGGTTTCCACACACATATGACATCCAAAGGGTCGGATAAATGCCAATACTACAATGAGCTGATGTGTTGATAGTATGACTATCAAGTCTATCTAGGATCCGTAGAGAAGGATGCAGATAGTGCATCGGAACAATCTACATTTAATCATTGAAATTGACTTTCTTATTGGATAAGATTAAAAGTCTAATCATCGTATCTCATTCTTCTAATAACACTTGCAATTGGTTGCATATATTTTAGAAGACTAGAAGATTTGATCTTAAGGTTTAATAGTCATCCACATGGATGTTGATGCAATTATTGCAACAACCTCTATTGGATAAATAGACTTCATATTTTTAGTGGGAGAGCCCTTAGTCTTAGAGAATGTCTCTATGACCTGGACATTAGAATACACTCATTGTTTATTTCTAAATGTTGGAAATAAATATGAATTCTGGAATAGACCTATCATAAAGAGTTATGATGGATATATTTCAGATAGTAGTCTAATATATGGAGGACTCTACTAAATTAGAAAATTAATGAATGGTTCATTAAAATTTCTAAACTGAAAATTGAACCTTAAAAGATCAACAGGAGGATGAAGATCATTTGGTAATGATCTAGCATCAAGCCTTGGACATATGTCTGTTGATGAGATCAATAGACAAGTAATAGATGAAACTTTAGATTGTCTAAAAAATTTCAAATCTTACATGCTCGTGAATATTGTATTCAAAGTAGAAAATGTATAATGCACCCTTCTTTGGAAATGGTGTTAGATGTCAGGGTATTCGAGATCTCATACATATTGATGTATGTGGATCATCTATATCATAATAAATATTGATGATATGTGATATCATTTGACGATTAATTGTGATATGACTTTTCTTCCCTTCACTTTAGAAACCTTTGAAATGTTCAAAGATTTCACAATTTTGATTTAGAACCAAAGTTTGACGGAAGATGAAATAAATTTTATCTAATCAAGATAGATTATACCTATCAGATGAATTCAAATAATACTTATAGAGAAAGGAATATCATTCCTCTCTCAATCCTCCTAATACACCTAAACAAAATGGAGTTGTAGGGAGATACAATTAGATCATGTGTGACATGATTTGGTCAATGATAAATATTAGCATAATTACCTCTTAGTTTCCAAGGTATATATGACTCAAATACATATCCTTAATGATATTCCATGCATATCTAAATCTGCATCCTCATAAGATATGTGATCCTAGCCTAGTGTTGGACACTTGAGGATTAAAGGTTGCTTGATCCATAACTTTGTCATGGATGCAAGTAAGATGGAATCTAGAAAACGAGAGTGCCACTTCATTAAGAACATAAAGGATGATATTGGATACCTACTTTATGACCTTGAGATTCTTAAAAGATCTCATATCTAAGGATGTGATTCTTAGATGATAAAACTCTTGAGAGTTAAGATGAAAATGAAGTGAAGGAACTCATTAAACCTTGAGAAGATAATGAGGCTCCTAAAATCGGAACCTAAAAGGATAGTTAATGATGAAACACTAATACCTCTTCAAATGAGTTTGAGGATGGATTCCATGTGCCAGAGAAATCCGACAATGATCGAACTTCATGTGATGAAGCTTCTGAAGATCATGTCATGGAAAGATGGATGATAGCAATTAAGTCTAAAGTAGACTTCGTATACAAGTGTTGTATATGGACCCTTAAGAATCCACCTATGTGGGTAAGACTCGTTAAGGTATAAATGGATCTTCAAGAGAAAGAGGGAACCTGATGAGAAGGTAGAGACCTTCATAGCACGGCTCGTAGCCATGAGCTACACACCAAAGAGAAGACATTGCTTGCAATGAGACTTACTCTTTAGTGACCTTGCTTAAACCCATCATAATATTGCTAACTATAGCTACACAACTTGACTTTGACATCTTCAAGATAGAAGTCAGTATTGCATTCCTCTGTGAATACCTTTTCGAGGATATTCATATGAATAGCTCCATGGCTTCATAGTTGAGGAAAGCAAGTTGTGCAAGCTGAATGACTCAATCCGTGGACTCGAATAAGCTTCTTGTAGTTAGAACATCAGATTTGATGAAATTATAAATGTTATAGTTTCAGATAGAATCTTGATGAAACATGTGAAGCTTAATGGGAGTGCCATTGTGTTTATCGTGCTAAATATATATGATATCCTAATCATTTGGAATGATATAAGGATAATAATAAGTGTCTTAAATACTGACAATTCCATACCTTGAGATATAATCCCCAGGAAACCTCTTAGTTCTGAAGTGTTCAGAAGCAAAGAGAAGAGGGTATTGGGACCGTCACATTAGTGGAACGCCTCAGACATAATCCATTTCTGGAAAATTCCAAGAAAGGCTTCTTTTTCTTAAGATATTGTACTAACTTATCTAAAGGGATAGCAACTCAAAGAGTTGAGGAAGTGAATGCTAAAACTGCTTGCCCTTGGGCATCAGATACGATAAGCCGGGTGTATTCTATATATATGTACAAAAGCCAGATGTCTGCCATGCAGTGGGAGTAGTAAACTATTGCTTATCCTACTAAGGAGATAAACACTTGATTGTTGTAATAACAAAATCTTCATAGATGACAAGACTTTAGAGATAGTGATCTCTAAGTCTTATCTTTAAGAGCTTAAGACTTTATAGACGGAGATCTAAAAGGTCTTAACTGCGAATACCTTAGGAGATAGAGATCTCCAGGAATAAGGGTATTCGGATACGGATAATAGAAATGACATACTGGTTATAATAATTATCGAGCTATAGTCTCAAGGACACTATAACTAACAAAATTGAGTATTGGTTGCATAAGATGCAACATCCGCATTGTATGCGAGCGTTGTTACTAGGGATATGAAAGTGCCGTAAAAGAACTTGGCGTAGTCTCTGGGGAACAGAGTGACTGATCAGCTTACCTAGCTATTTTTCTAAATAACCTATGATTGTCACATGAGTGAGGGTTTAAATGATTAGCCCGTTAATGAATCTTTTGTCTAGTGGAAGATTGTTGGACATGCGAGCCCACGACGAGCCACTAAGCAATAAATGTTATTGCCGATATCATCCCCGGATATGAAATGAAGAATAACTAATTTGCATAATAGGTCCCTTAGTACAATTAGGATTATGTATGGCCATCTTAATGATCATACAACTTTTGATTTAATTGTTGAATCATAGAGGCTGGTGCTTGGATGAATATCTAAAGAGTTAGATTGAGGACTCATGAAGCACCGTTAAATGATTGTTAAGAGATGATCTTCAGCCTGAGTAGGAGATGGCAATCCTTTATCATTTGGCTGATATCTGACCGACCTCTTGATGCAGGTCCTCTGAACGGGAATAGAGATTCAGAGGTGTCAGATAAGTTAGGTCAAAGAGTTGACTTAACGAGATCGAGATAACCAAAGTCATACGTCGTATGTTGTAACGATATAGGTACGCATCCTCTGATCAGAGACATATGTGTTACTATATGTCTCAGGTATGTACATTTAGCAGACCAATAGGTTGATGACCTAACCAAGGTCTATACACCAACACGCTGGTGTGCATGCAAGGCATATGAGTAATACGATCTGTCAAAGGTATCATACATGTTCATTGCTTAATCGGAAGACATGAGCTCGCTCATGAGATATTGGGAAGAATCAATTCCACGTGTGGTCGTCTCGCTTTGGAAGCTTGACTGAATTTGTAAGGTTTGATATATGCTTGTGGAAAGTATATGATCAATACCTATGTATGATATATGCTTTTGGAAAGTATATGATCGATACCGACTCCCAATGATCGAATGAGAACCTTAATGATAAAATCCCGAAGGAGACAATCTAAAAGAGATCTAAAACTTCAGATTTGTTCTGGATCTTCCAGTATGCAGGATATACATGTATTAGGAACGCCTGAGGTCTAGATTTTAGTGTCTCCTCTCATAGAGAAGTAATCTGATCTTAGTCCAACTGATGGGCATTGATCTGAATGTGATTCAGATGTAATGAGAAGATTAAATTTGCAGTTTTGATTTAATCAAGCATCTATTGGAGGTCCGCATGAGTAATATCCAAGTCACTATACATGGAACAATACAATTGCCCTGTCCTTATCTCCAAGTATCCATGGAGAAAGCGCATTATCTTTGAAAGAGTTCATAATTTCATTGTTAATATATGTATCCGATTATTGAGAAAATGGATAATTAAATGTGATTTAATATCATGAACAATATGAATTTGAATCATATTATAAGGAGAGATATCTAAGATAATAAAATGTGATTTAATTATCAAAGATGTGAATAATGTGAATGTGTTTCATATTAGTTGGGCACATGAGAATAAGAGATCCAACATGATTAAATGTGATTTATTTATCGTGGATATGAATAATGTGGATATTACTATCCATATTAATCATATATATATTATAAATGTGATCTAGAAGATATTAGAGAGAGCCTATTGTGATTTATATTTATTAATTAATTATTAATGTGAATTGGATTCATATTGGATGATTAATTGAAAATATAATTTAAATTTTGGTTTGGGATGTGAATGTGATTCACATTTTTCCAATGGCATGATTGCAATATTCACAAGATAATTATGAATTATTCTTGTGAAATAATTTACAACAAATGTTGTTGTAAATCTTGGAGATCTCATGAGATAATGAGATCTCATGAGATTTTGAGGAGATATACCCATTCTATCTCAAAATGAGTAGTCGTCCCCCTTCTTTAGGGGATATGGTCAATCTCGTCATTATCTCCAAGACTAGTCAAAGTAATTTAATTTTGAATTGATTTATATTGATTTATCAATATATATTGATTTAAATTAAATAAATTATTGTTGTGTTTTTTACAACAACATCATGGCCATTGAAAGAAACACAAATCAATATCATCCATTGATTGTGTGTTGTCCATGGATTGAGATCCATGGACTCCCAAAACCCTATATAAGAAGAGGTACCCCTTGCTCTTTGGGTTACATGTTTATGAGAACAACATATGCTCTCTCCCTCCCTCTCTCTACACGCCAAATGCTCTCTCCCCCCTCTCTTGTGGCCGTCCACCGTGGAGCCCTTGAGAGAGTCGCCATCGTCGCAGCATCACCGTTATGCTGCCGGAGTATTCGCCCGTGGATCTCTGTCTCCTTCAGTGTGCCTCGCTCGTGAAGAAGACGTCGGATCTCACATGATGAGATCAAGAGATTTGCCGCTTGGATCATCAACATGGATTACGAGAAGTACGCGTCTCGTCAACGCGCTCGCAAGCGTCTCATCTGTTGGATCGGACTCGAGACATGAGGTCTATTGGTTTAGAGACTCGATCACAATCACGCTTCAAGAGGTAACCTTAATACCTATTTTTGGTTTAGATGAAATGATCCGAGAAATGTTCTTGGATCATGTGGTTTGATCACATTAAATTTTTTAAATTTCGTTGCATCGAGCAATTAGTGCGACTAGTCGCTCCCGATCGCATTCGATGCGATCATCACGCTTCCATGATGCGCTTGAGGATATCCCCATATCCTTCAATGACAGAGGGCAATGAAAGGTACGTGTGAATGGTGGATCTGCATATGACATGGAGGTGGTATTGAATCTAAGAGGGCATGATTGGAGCGGTGGACAAAATAGGAAGGGTGTGCGGAGAGAGCGAGGTGGTTGGCGTTACGCTAGGAAGACGATGCAGCTCCGCCGTTGGATCAAGTAATCCAACGGGTGGGATTGGAGCACCGTTGAAGGGGTGAGAGTAGATCATGGATCTGATCAGGCGGTTGATGGAGTGGCACTGGGGGACAGTGGAGATGTGATGTAGAGATTCATCCAACTGTCAGTAAGGGAGGGGTAACCTAGAAGGTGCTCGGTCGTTGGATGGGAGTCATTCATGCGACTGAGAAGAAGGCAAAAGCGAGTGGCTTTGATCAGATCAGGGGACCTGATCAGACGGTGGGGGAATCCAGTAGATGAGCGATTAGGATGGAAGCATGATTGAGCCGATCCGAGGGTGGAGGAAGCAGTCAGAAGTCAAGATGAAAAAGGGGCCACGTGGACAACCTAGAGGGTGCCACGTGGTCCAATATTATTATTGAGAAATAGGGAAAATAAAGAAAATTAAGAAAGAAATAAAAGGAACTAAATTAATAAAAAGTCAAAACATGAAAGTTGTAGATCTCGATGAGATCTATAAGTTTCATGTTGAGCAAAAAGTCAGAAAAGGCCAAATGTACAAAGAGATGTTTTTGGTAATATTTTTAATAGGTAAAAATACTGCATTTTTTGGGTTTTGTATTTTCTTTGTATTTTCTTTTTAAAGCCAAATATATACAATAATTAACCTAATTTTTAGGGATTTTTAATAAAATATAAAAACAAAGAAAATGTTAGTAATAAAATACAATAAATAGGGTCAGAATATAGGTTAATTATACACAGAGTATGTATAATATAATACAAGTTAATATTAGTGAATTAGTTCCGATTTTATTGTATTATTTATGCAAGAATAATAATAAATGGATTTTAACATGATGTATCTGAGATTCATCACCAACCCACTTATGATCTCAGATACAATATTTGAAAATAGGTAGATTTTTGATCAGGGAATTCTCGAACTTCACTTAGCTTGGGATGAACTGGAAAATACTATCACATATCAACCTGAGTATGAGGAAAATATTCGAGGACAAAATGAGGAGATTTTGGATGAAAAAACTATTGAGATAGAAAAACATAAAATTTTCGAGAACCACTTCAAATTGAGGATATTAATGAACATTTTTTTAAGAATAACTGTGGATATCAAATCTTCCATCATCTAGCTCAAAATAATTCCAAGGCAAATGATTTTTATGTCACTAAGGTGATCCTTTTGCCACATTATTCGGACCCAGCTTTAATTGAAATTCCCATTGAACAAAGGGTCAAACTTGAATCTCTAATTAAGAACAAGGGATTTTTACCTCACGAACCTTATAAACTTGTTAAAATTTCTCTATGACCTTTTGCTCAACGTAATTACCACACTGATCCTGTAAATTACCCCAAGAACCCTCACAAGCTTCAAACAGATTAACCACAGGGTTCATGGAATAAGAGTTAGCAAGTTTATGGGGTCGAGGGGAGAATTATGTTGTTTCAAAGGTCGACAAGGTAATTTACAATGTGTATAGTGTGGTAAAAAATCCCTAAGAACAAAAATGGAAGTTATGATGATGAGTGTCATGAAATAATTGTCGATCGTGAGGTTAATCTTGAAGCTGAAATGGAAGTTGGAATAAAGGAATCATCTCGTAAAGATTCTGAATCTTATGATTTTTATGAAACCCGATGCCCTCCTCATCTTTATTGGGTCATATTGTGATTGAATTATCTGAATTAAGCATCAATTTTTAATATCGAGCTAATGTTCTGGTCCGAAAGAAGATATTAAATCTGACCGAGGATGATTTTGATAATGAAACTGAAGATGAATACGATAATGAATTCGAGGATGATGACACAATTAAATCTGATGACGAGATTGAAAATGAATATGAGTATTCTGAATATGAGGAAGAACATGAGAATGGTGATGGACATGAAGATGAATACGATAATGAAATTGAATTTGAATATGAGTATGGCAATAACTTTGAGCAAGAGAGGAAAATTGAGATTGAGTTACCACCACATGTTCTCCCCGACACCCCAATCGGATGTCGGAAATCCTCCCTAATGACTCTCTCGGGGATGATCGCATAATATCCCACTCCAATCCCACAACCTCCAGGGAAGATAACCCTTCCTGCTTGGTCTTTCACCCTCTAAGTGCCTCATCCGAGACTACCACATCTTTGGAAACTGAGAAACTTAAAAATTTTGAGGATAATCAACCAACTACCACACTAATTCCATCTTTGAGATCGGTTGACATTGAGGATACATCTTGATCATGAACATGAGATTATAAAATCAGATTGAGCATGAACCCATCCACCCACCCTTGGATTTAAAGATGCATGAACAAATCTTTGATTTTTGGGATGATCGTGATAATTTTGTGGGTAAGAATAAATTGGATTTATTGGATATATATGAGGAAGATGATTTTATCAATGGTGGACCCTATGTATTGAACATTGAATCGAATCGTGACTGATCACAAACCATTTCTAGTCACATTTCCCCCACTGTCATCAGCTCATATCTCCGACCTGCCTACCAATATGAAAGATTACTTCTAGAGTTGATTCCATCATTCTCGCTCCAATCATCATTTGGATCGGCTTTCTCTTTCATCATTCTGATACCATCATTCTGATACCATCATTCACTACATGTATCATCCTACTGGTAACTCCCATCTACCTTAAGCTTCATAAAATTGGCATCTCCACCTTCAAATCCCTTATTCCATGATCTATACATCATCACAGTTTTCAGAACATATATGCCGCACATACTCATGACACAAGGTATTCCTAACCCTGGAGCTTGGCTGGGGGAGTTAAAACCAACACATCATGGGACAAACCCCACTGTTATTTTTCAGGTAGTTTCTCTAGCATGCATTTTTTACTTCATTTCTTATAATTGTAGTTCAATAAGTATGGGGAAAATCCTAAAAAAATCAATTGAAAATAATGAAAAAAGCATATTTCAACATTTGTATTTGCACTCTCTTCAATTATGTTGTCCCAATTTTTTTCCACTCTGCTATCACCATGAGTAAATGGTTCAATCTAAGCATGGGAGGTGCATCGCATTTCATGCATTTCATCTCTATTGTATCATATTTTTTCATTGAACTTCATGCATTCCATTTTTTACATTTTTTTAAAACCCAAACTATTTTTTCTTCTTTTCATTATTTTTTTCCAAAAAGACATAAATTTTTTAGCATCTTCACAACTTTACTTTTTTTTGCATGTTTTACAAAAACACCAAAAATATTTGCATATACTCAAAAACCCATAAAAATTGCAATAATTCCCCTAAAAATTCTTTCAAAAAAATTCATCAAAATTTTTCGAAAATCTAAAAATATTTTCCCTATTTTCCCTTAACTTTTTAGGTTTTTAATCTGATTTTTTGAGTATCGGACTTAGATTAAGAAGACCTCAATCCACTTAAATTCAGAGGATTTCATTAGGTTTAAGTATTCTATTTCTTCAGGTTTATTTTAGACTGAATTCCTTGAGTTCCACTAATTTTATGCGGTGACCAAAATATGTGTCTAAATAGATCATCTTGAAGACTAGGGCACTCTTTTACTCATGATTGATTTTTAAACAAACTGCACCTCACACCTTAGTTCAACTTAGTTTGTGTGTATAAAGGATTGTTTCGATCTCTAGCAAGGGAAGGGAGTGACTCTGAATCTCGGGAAAGCTATTCAATGATTTAAGTTCAGGAACCACTTATTTTCTATAAAGTTTGGGTATGTCAGCAAACCCGTCTTATACATGTATCTGGAAGTCACATTTTATACATGTACACTCCTGACACCTAATGCGAGAAAATCGTATAAAAAAGAAGGCATAATAAGGGATGCCAATTACAAAAAAAACAAATGCAAAGAAAATATCCACCACAGAAAAATATACTCAAATAACCCAGCTCTACCAAATAACCAAGTAGCAGACCCGTGTTGCGACTAGTTTAAAAGAGGCCAAAGAGGTCCAGAGTTATGTTCTACAAAAAGAAAAAATGAGATCAACGGACCAAAATGGTCTACAAAAAATCCCAGATATCCAAGTTCTCTACAAATTGCACCCATACTATTGTGTTGACAAATTCAGGTGAAATAAGAATAAGCCTAGACTTTGAGAGAATAAAGGCTTTAGATTTTGTGAATCTCCCAGTACCTTACTTAAGGTTGTATGGTGTACTTGTCTCACAAATTGGGAAGAGCTATAACCTTCACACACAATCCAAAATCAACTCAAGGTTAAAGATAATATCCGTTGACCGGGATGATAGGACTTGACCTAAGGATGGAATCGACTAGAACTCATAGAACTTGAGGCTGCCGAATTGAACACTATAAACTAAAGGGGAATCCGAACACATTATAAGTCTAGAGATCAACTCAGTCTTCGTTCGATATTTTTTAAATTTGGCTTAAAATCTCAGGACTTTGTGGATGTGTCTGTTGTAAACCCTCTATGTGCATTCTATAATTATTTTTTTCCTCATTGCATATCATTATTTTTCCTGGGACTAGAAAAAGTTAAGTATGGGGATATGATGAATATATAATTTATCATATTTTTATACCTTTTTGAGAAAAATATTACATATTTAATCCATATTTTTTCTTAATTTTTTGCATAATTTTCATTTTATAATTTTTGTTTGCATTGTGTTTAAAATTATCTAAAAATTACATAACATTCCTCACAAAAATAAAGTAAAGAAAAAAGAACAAAAAAGTTTTGCATTAATTAATTTTTAATCAATAAATATGGGCTCCATGCCCATATTATGTTTCTAACCAATTTTTATTTATTTTCCAAGTCCATTTTGGAAGAGGCCCACACTCTCCTCTACCCGCTTCATTTGCAAAAAAAAATCGCTACACGACAAAATAGCTAACGCCATATTGATGTCAGCATCTCAACAAAATAAAAGGGGACGGCTGACGTCAGCATGACGTGAGCACTCCCTCTCTTCTTCCCCAAGAAGCCCCTGCATAGAAGCCTCTTCTTCTTCCTCGCACGAACAAGCACCGCGACCATTCCCCTCCTCATTGCATGCAGCTGCCGGCCACCTGCCTCCTTGTTGATGCAACCACGTCGACGATCCCTCCTCTCCTTCATCTTCAACTATAAAAGGGGAAGGATGACCCATGAAAAAAAATCCATCACGAAACTCATTCCCCCATCGCGAACGCACTTCACACCACCGCCTCATCACCTTCTGATAGCCATCACCTCCACCACGCACTTCTCGTTGCGCCATCGTCGCAACCCCATCGTAGGCATCCAAGCACGACGTCATCGCTGTCCTAGAGAAGGGGTCCCAGGGATAGCTTTGTAATTTGTTTTATTTTATGTATTTTTTATTTAGTTTGGATGTCATTGCCATTAGCTAAAACTTTGATTTTCTCTATGCAATTTACCTAATTCTGATTATTATAGTTAGTAACATTTGCAAGTTTTTCAATTCAAATTTATATAATTACGTTTAATTCCTCTAGGGACTAATTTGCAATTTTTAAAGTTTATTTCTTTCTCTGTAATTTTTTTATTAAGTTTTTAATTTGCAAATTTCTTTTATGTCCAGTTCCAGTAATTGCAAACAAGTCCTTAATTTTCTTTTTTATTTGCATTCAAGCCTTAGATTTCTTAGAAAATTACACAAATGCCCATTGTACATCCAAAAATAATAAAAATAGTAGTAAAATCTAAATAATATCTAGAAAATTCATGTGTCATCCTTATGATGTCTAGAACATAGTGACAATGGTTTCAACATATTTTAAGGTTCTAGAAATAAAAAAGGACTTAATTCAATATCGCTAAAAAAGCCTTTGTAAATAGAATAAAAATTCACGTAAAAATATCCGAGTCCTTGTAGATCAATCCGCTACTTGCTCTATACATATTTCAATATTTGTTGCATGTAGTTGAAAAAAAATTTATCTGAATATCTCGATTTTCGCGTGCGCACATAGCGACACATAAAAATACTTTTTAGCATACCGAAAACCGCAGTTTCAATAGCTCTTACTTTTGATTAATTCATAGTCAAGTCAACTCCTATAGCGCTTGGAGTCAAGGTTTTTGAAATCGAACCGGACACCGAACCGGAAACCTTGCTGAAATGGTCGGATCGGGTCGAACCATGTAATCAAACCGGTTCAACCGGATGATGATGTCATCATTATTTAAAACCGAACCAGTGAAAAAAAAGTGGTTGAACCAACTAATCAAACCGAAATGAAATAATATATATATATATAATATACAATTAATATACCTGATATATATATAAAATACATAGATATGTATGTATTTCACACTATACATAACGTATTTTTTTATACACCATCAAATATCATACATATCATATATATATATATTATTTGGACTAGATGCTCTATAACATGATAATAGTTTAATTATATTAAAAACCCAACAAATGCAAAAAGTTGTGTTAGTGTAGTTGGTTGGAAGTGTGAAATAGGTAACCAAAGGTCATGGGTTCTCAACTCCCACTACCAACTAAATTTTTAAATAATTTAAAAATTAAATGTGGTTCAACTTCGGTTGAACATGGTTAAACCGGGTCAAAAAAATAAGTTGAACCGGACGGGTTAATTAAAATTTGAACAATCGAACCGAACCGGCATAAACCGGTTAACCGGACCGGTCCAGGCCCACTTCACCGGTCGGACCGGTCGAACCGACCGGTCCGGTTTCAAAAACATTGCTTGGAGTGGATTGTGATTTTAAGCCTATTAGGCCCTGTTCGTTTGGGGTATAAGGAGGAATGGAATAAGGGGAATAAGCCCCCAACACGCTTCCCCGTGGTACGACTATTCCCTATTATTTCATTTTATTTCACTCTTATTCCTATCTTTATCCCACCTTACCTACCTTTATTTCACCTTATTCTCCTTATTCTTATCCCCCAGCCGAACGGAGAATAGACCCTTATTCCTCTTATTCACCATCCTTATTCCTGCTTATTCTCCTACCGAACGGGCCCAGGTGTAACTTTAAAATTGATGTTTTTTCTGTATTTGGAAATCGATTTTAGTCATTTTTTTCATACGATTGTATTTAAAATTGATGTTTTTTTTTTTGCTGAAATCGATTGAGTCATTTTCTCAAGTTCTTGTAACAAAAGAAGAAAGGAGGGCTGGAGGGCCATACACGTGCTCCTCCCCTTATATGGCTCCACCTCCTCGTGAGAGTCAATTCATATCTTGGATTGGAGAAATCATTTGGTTGCCTTGGATTTGCACGTTGGGAATCCAACGGACATCATTAGTAGGTGGTTACTGAATCAAACGGTCACAACTGTTCTCCCACATTCTCTACTTCTACCCACTGGATGTGAATTGGAGCGCTCCCGCATTCATCTTCTATGCTTTACTGTCTCTCTCTGTCTCTATAACACTTCAATTCTCTCTTGGCTGTTGTTCTCGAAGGTGTTTTCGAATTTGATGGAGCATGCCATTGTCGATCGTGTTGCCATCCTGGGAACGGATCTTCAGATCTTATGCATCACTCATGGCAACGAAAGCCTCTATAAGGACAACCCTTGATGGATGCTTCAGTGATCTCCAGTCTCATCCCATTTCTTATTTGTTTGCAGTATTTGATTTATATATTTGCCCTATTCGGATCTTACCTGTCATTCTTTCAATATTTACCTAATATACAAGGAACACCTGAAATCGGATGATTTAGTTTATATATTATCCAAGTGTATGTAATTGCTTCAGATGCTGGAGCTATACTGACTACAGAGGTGATCACTGATTTAATACCCATGAGGTTGATGAGTATTTTTTTCCCACTTCAATTTCATTGTCTGGACATCAAACTGACCAGGTTCTGCTGATTTCAATCATACATTATTGTCACAGAACCATCGATTCTTAATTCCAAAGTTACTCCTACTTGATTTACAGTAATCTAGTTGCTCCTGAACCTTGTGTTTTCATAAGTTATGGTACAGAGCCGAGCCTCATTCAGAAGTCCATGTTATTTTTGGAGATCGAAATTGATGTTTCCAGATGTTTTAACATCTTGATACCATTGAATATATCTGCACTTTGCTGATCAGAGGAAACCCCATGGAGACCATTGAATATACAACTAAGTTAAATCTACAGTCAGGAGAACAAATCTCAAAGCTGGTGCATCGATCAGAGTGGATGGCATCCGTTTAGAGACCTGTACATGCACGCTGCAGAATCCCTTTTAGGGAAGAATTGAAACACCCCAGACATAGTGTTCTGAATCGCGGAAGTGGAACACGCACAAACGATCAATCATGCAAGCGCGAGACACGGGGATTTACAAGATTTACTCATAACTGGGCTATGTCCTTGGACAGTCATGATCGGTTTTTATTATGCAAAGAAAGAAGAATATTGAAGACATCCCTGATATAAACAGATCCACATACCTGAACGAAAATAGAGCTGTGAAAGTATGTTACAAGAGTATGAGATTATTACTTGGCAACTAAGACTTAAGCATTGTTGGATCTGAAGCTAATAAGTTGTCAGTATTGATTTTCTCGATAATGGTTCAGCAACCTAAGCATGAGATGTTATAAATAGTGTCAGAGCGAGCACATTCCTAGTTGTGGATCATTTTTCTGAAGCATTGACACTTTTTGAACAATGAGGAAGAACAAGTGGCCAAATTCAACGGTATTTTGCAGGTCAGCAGCCTAGAAGATTTAATTTGCACATCTATCCTTTTAAGCGAGATATTTTTTTTCACATCAGTCTATGGAAGATCAACCTTGCATATCTATTTTTTTTCATCAGTAGGATTCGAACTCTGTCCTTTAAAGTGGGAGCCACTGCTTCTACCACCAGACCATTAGAGAGGTTCTGCATATCTATATACTCTTACACCAGTTTTTGTTTGAATACAAAGTGTAGGAGCTGTATTAAATTCTTCAGGACTTGTATTTGTTTCTATTTCCAATCTTTTCATTTCTCATGGTAACTTATCTTTATATACTACTAGCGATATATAGTTTTAAATACAACATTATCAAAATCCCCAAATTATATTGTTATAGCTTATATTATACCATATACATTTATCTTTAGTGCATAAAATACCGCCATTCACTTGTTGAAAAAAACACACAATCGCATGAAAATTAAAAAGAACTCAAAAACCTTGATAGAAATTTGCATATTCACTCAAAAATCAAGACAAACTTCATACTAAAAACAATTAAAAATTTAAAATAGAAAACTAAGTACACGAATAAAGCATTCAAAATTACCTAAAAGGTATAAAAATCAAGACACAATAAAAGATCAAACTGGACTAAAAATAATTAAAAAAAGGATTTTTATCAGTTGTGCCCCTCCGAGATGTTGCAATTTCAGTTATGCCCCTCCCTTTTTGGGAATATCAGTTGTGCTCCCAACTTCTTGCCATTCTATCACTTGTGCCCCTCGGGTTAGTGGTCGTCCATATCCAACACAAACAGACGCCAACTTAAAGGATACATGAGGAATTAAATTGAAAAAAGAGAGTTGAAAAGGCATCCCTTCACAAATCTCAAACTAACCAACTTAACCGCATCAATCCGACCGGCCATTACGGCGTCCTCCGGACAACCGACGTGACGCCTTCAGACTCTTCTTTCATGCCGGTTCCTCCTCAGAGGACGACTTCAACTTGGCCTCCCTCACCGCAGCCTTCTCGGCGATCTCCTCCTCCATCCTCAACACATCCCCAACATTTGGCCTCGCATCAGGCGACACTGCCACACACGCCATCCCCATCTGCAGTAGCTGCACCATCTCCTCCTCAGCCGCCTCTTCCACGTCGTACCCGAGCATCTACGCATCGAACACTTCCGTCGTCCACTCCTCCCTCACCACCGACTGCACCCACAGCGACAAATCCACTACCTCCTCCCCAACCGCGACGTACTGCGGTGCCCTCCTAGTGAGGATCTCCAGCACCACCACTCCGTAGATGTATACATCCGATTCGAACGTGTACCTCTGTGTCTCTACAACCTCAAGCGCTCGTGTCAACAGTGGGGGCGGAAGGGGTCGAAGGGTGAGGTTGGCGGCAGAGGAGGAAAGTGCTGGAGGGAGAGGTCAACGGAGGATGAGGAAGGGGCCAGAGGGTGAGGTCGACGGAGTATGAGGAAGGTGTTGGAGGGGGGGATCAACTGCGGAGGAGGAAGGTGCCAGTTGGCGAGGTCGGCAGAGGAGAAAGGGGCTAGAGGGTGAGGTCGGCTACGGAGGAGGAAAGTGCTGGAGGGAAAGGTCGACGGAGGAGGGGGATAGAGGGGGAGATCAGAGCGAAGGAGGAAGGTGCTGGTGGGCGAGGTTGGCGATGGAGGAGAAAGGTGCTAGAGGGAAAGTCGGTAGATGAGGAAGGGGCTGGAGGGCGAGGTCGACCGAGGAGGAGGAATGTGCTGGAGGGGTAGGTCAGTGGAGGAGGAAGGGGCTAGAAGGGGACATCGAAGGAGGATGAGGAAGGGGCTGAAGGGCGAGGTTGGCCGAGGATGCGGAAGGGGCTGGATGACGAGGTTGGCCGACGAGGAGAAAGGGGATGGATTGGTGACAGAGGGATGGGTAAAGTTGGATGGTTATGCCCCTCTTAACTACACTCTTGTTTAAGAAAACCATGGTTAAGTTCAAATAGTTGACGTCTAATGTAATGGAGGGGCACAAGTGATAGAACGACAAGAAGTTGGGGGCACAACCGATATTCCCAAAAAGGGAGGGGCATACCTGAAATTGTAATATCTCGGGCACAACTGATAAAAATCCTTAAAAGAAAGTATATTATATTTGAAAAATAGAATTCAAAAGTTGAAAAATCTAAAAATCGATTAAAAACCTAAGTACATATTGAACTACCTGGATTGCTATGCATCATAACTTAGCACCTACAACTGTCTCTCGGTATCAACAATCCTATAGCGAAAATGACGAAACATTCTCACTTTAAATAGGACCGGTTATTTGGATTCTTGTTCAAATCCATGTTGAAAGATCCGACTTTTTTTTACGATGGATATCGGCTATCTAGCGCAATCCTAAAATGAGGGATTTGAATCCTGGTCTTTTGAGTAGTAAGCGCACTGCATTTCCACCAGACCGTTGAAGTTGGTCTTATAGCAAGTTAAAATAATTTTCCTGACATAAAATTAGTTGTAAACGACATATTAATAAATGAAAATCAATCAAATCTCAAATTTGATGCATCATCGTCATTGGAGATCTAACCTAACTCGGGGAACTAAAAAACTAAAGATGATAAGCTAAAATTTTGAAAAATGACAACAGATCAGTACCATAATATGCATTGTCGCTAATGATATAAAAACGGATATATCATTCATCGCTAACTTCAACTATAAAAGTAATTTTGCAATGAATAATATCATTTGTATGCATTTAATAATGGACGATATCCCGATGACTTCTGAAAAAGACGTCACTGTCACTGTAGATCTATTTTATTATAGTGAAATAAAATCCAATAACGAGAGAAAAACGAAATAGCTATACCTCGGGAAAACATCATCAAAATTCTTGAAGTTCAACTTCAAATCCAACACAGACCCTACCAACTAGGGATGCAAATGGATAAGGATATATCCTTATCCGACCCGTCACCGTATATTTTGACATATGTATCAATATCTGTTTTAAAAAGGACGTGGATATGGATATATCCTCAAACATCGATATATATCTTTTTTCAGATATAAATATAATTGTAGATTTAATTTTAATCATATGTAACATAATTTTATACCACCTTTCACCATATTTGCTATAATTATTATGATGTACGAGCGTTTAATTTATTTATATTATGTGTATTTCATGTGATACATGCATATTTAAGCTAATCTATAAAGTATTTCTAATATTATTTATATACATCATTATCTATTTTTCTATTTTATTCATTTTTTAAAGATATGGTATTATAGTATTTATATCTATTGATATCTATATGCATCTGTATTTAAAATAAATATAGAAAAATAACACCAATATCCGTCTCCGTAATTGTCGGTTTGCATCCCAATACCAACCCTGTCTAAAATCAATTCTGTAAAACTGATCATATACGTGCATGCGACTAAAATAGATCCAAATCTCAACCGACAACCAATGATGTGGATATGCAAACACACACCCAATGGGGGGGGGGGGGCTAAGCCCCCCAGCCTTTGCCAATTTCATATATTTTGTAAGGAACAAGTATTCTTGATCCACGTTAAAAATGAAAAAAATAGGTAAAGAAAAGATTAAGATAATTTTAGGGATTCAATCCCGATATCTAAAAAAGTAGGGAAATTAGGGGGGGGGGGGTCAGTAACAGTAGCATGTTTGATTAACTAAGAGGGATGATGTGTATATGTAATTGAAATAATTATGTGCTTAATTTGACAAATTGGAGGACATAATTGAGATAAAATCAAAATGGAATCTTTTTTTACTTTGAACCTTCCTAATTAATATGATTAGTCTTCATAATTTCATTTTCCAGTAATATATGCAATATATAATAAATTCAATGCCACACTTGTTACAATCATAACCTGCGACACCATTGCTGTTAGGGGTGTCAGAAAATCTTGAGTTCGATATTTGCTCAGGCTCGATTCGTTAAAGGTTAGATCTAGATTCAGTTCGAAAAGAATTGAGCCGAACCATGATATAGTTTGGCTCGTTTATTTAAATGAATCAAACATCAAAATGGTAGGTTCGCTCAGATTCGGTTCGGTAAAAGCCCATTGCACAATATATATTATATTTATATATTTATATATGTATTTTTTTCTCAAAAAATTATATGAGTAATTTGCATCATGATTCAAATAAGGCATATGCATAACCCTTGATCAAGACATACCAAAGGGTTGTGATCATTCCACATTCCCAAAATACTTAGATTCACTGCTAATCGAACTTTAAATGAATCGAACCGAACCTTCATGAATCAAGGGTGAGCCGAACCGAACCTAAACAACATCTTCATCATATCGAACTAAATCGAACCCGATCCTCTAAAAATGCTAAATGAACAAAACCTGTGTAGGTTCGATTTGTTTACACCCCTAGTTGCCATACTTTTTATATTCTACTTCGAAGTTGTCATGCTCGTCAAACTAACTCAGCTACCTCCTTTCATGTAAACTATGGTAATCTTGACTTATAACCTTAAAAAAATTATATATCTATTCACATGAAATCCCTTATACATTATGTTTTTTTATTATTAGATTTCAAGAATCTAATATGAGTTGCTAAAGTATGGTGATATCATCATTATGTGATTGTATTCATCATTCCAATATTACTCGTATAGTTATGTTTCTCTTTTTTTAATCTAGTTTAAAATATTGCTATTTGTAAATAAGAAAAATGCACTATATAATTAAATAAAAATCATATCTTAGATAGGACCAATTATTAATGGATTTGGTTTGAAGTCGTGACTTGTGAAGAGTGCAATTTAGATAATTTTAGAATATACACTCAATGACTTTTTTGTTCAAATTTAATTTTCAAATCAAAATTAATAAAAAAATATTTTTTCTATCTCATGAAGTTCAAGTAATTTATTATTCAATAACTTCATCATATATTTTATACGATACGTTAAGAAAATATAAAAAATAGTATTTATATAACATGTATCCCGATTTAATCTAGTATTAGTATAACACCCACACCCCCCCCTCCCGGTATAAAAGTCCGGCTTCGTCCATGCACTAGTGTTTACTCTCGTATATACAAACACATACATATAATAGTGCTAGGCATGTGCAATGCACGAGCAAGTGTCAAAGGTAACAATGTATAGTAAAATACTTAGAAAGTAATAGATATCAAAATATGAAATTGAAACAAAATCAAACCTCGTTTTAAATAATATCTTTCTCACGGTCAATGGTCATTGAGGCACTCCTTACTGAAGGAAACTAACAGGTAATCAACATTTATCACACATGATCTCGCAGACAGTATCATGTTATGAGAAAGGAATTTGGAAATTTAATTACTTAATTGCATGTGGATTGGATCAAAAGCAAAACATGGAGATGCTTAGAAGGTTCTTATCATTTATTAGTGATACAAACAAAATATGGTTTGGCTCAAAGATATAAAGTCGTTGTTTCTTCTCAAATCACAAGCGAAGGGAAATATCAAGAAATCAACTAATTGGAAGAATTATGCAATGGAAATCATTAGTTTTTTTTTGCTAAACTTGCATGATGAAGTTGTATATGGTTATTTGTGTACTAATTGCATGTGAAAGGGTATCCATCACAAAATCAAATGGCATTGAGTTCCCTCGTTAATGATATCTTCAATCCTTGCATGTATGTGCATGCGATTATTCCTGAACATCATTCATGCACTCTCTCCGCGTCTTCCTCTTTCTCCGCCCCCTCTACCTCCTCACCTCTATCTCCTGCACTCTCTCCCTCTCTCTGTCTCTCTTCAATCGAGAGGCATCTCTTCTTCCAACACATCATGCTTTTTAAGATAGAAGGACAGAGGGCTATTCTATCCCGAGGTTTTCTCCCCGTTCTCTTTTCAGATCTCATTTGTGCTCTTCTATTCTTCCCCTTCGTTCTGTTTTTTGCTTCTCCTCCCTCTCCCCTTTTCATATAGTTCAGTCAAGGCCCCATTGGGATCCTCCTTCTCTTTTGGCCTTTGTTGCAGTAGTCATCGAATGTATTACGGATGTCTTCTACATTTACTATTGCAAAATAGTAACATTCAGTTGCCTACATTTATTGCCGAAGGGCTTTGTCGAGGCTCTCACTTGGCTACGCCCTTCCCTCTGGTTGTTGATTCCGAGGCCTCTGAAGGTATGTACCTCTTTTAACATTGTTGGAAATTTTCTTCATCGTAATGATCGGTTGCAATAGCCCTCTTTGCTTTTCCCATCCAGGTCATCGATTAGAGTGACAACTTAGTTGTGTACTCCATATTAGAGATCAGTCTCAGCGTCACCTCCTTTACTCTCCACGTGCAAGAGAGCGGTCCCCGCAATGTCTCCTTCGCTTACTCCATATTGGCAAGCTTAATTCCGAGCATACTTGCTGAAGGTGAGGCTGGTAAGTAATTTTAAAACTATATTGGTGGAGTATCCTATGATATTTCGGATTATTATTTTGTTCTAGATGATAAAGATCAATTGTCTATTTTCTTTTTGAATTCCTTTAAATGAGGCATGTTCATTTTTTATGCAAAAACCCATTTGTAGACCCATCTGTACGCTAAAAGTGGGATGGTTGTTTATATATGCACGTATTTACTCATGTTGCCTTTTTTTTGGGATGACATTAAGTAGAAAACTCTCTAATCTTACGGGTTTCTTATTGATTTATGCCTCCTTGAGCATTAGCATTGCAAACAGGATGATCAGTAATCGCTATAGTTCAAACATTCCACAAGCAACTAAATTCTGAAAAAACTCATAATGCATATTACTTTAGTTTTTCCATAGATCTACTCACCATGTTCTTGGTTTTATCTGAAAAGTTAAGAGCTAACGCAGTACGAACAACATAAATAATCGTGGTGCAGCACGGTGAGCCTCCTTTACTTTCTTCGAGCAAGAGAACCGTCCCTGTGATGCCTCCTTCATTTTTTCCATCTTGGTGAGCCGACTTTTGAGCATGCTTGCTGAAGGCGAGGGTTCTAAGTAGATTTTAATCTACACCGGTGGAGTATCCTATGATGTTTTGGATTTTTGTTTTGTTATGTATCAATATATTGCATTTATATATTTTCATTTTGATCTTCTTGAAATATAGTGTGTTTATTTTTTGAATATGCAACACAGTTTCTCTAACCATCTAATATTAAAGTGGGATGTTTATCCATCTGAAAATTTCTAACATTACAACTTTCTTTTTTATTTATGCTTCTTCGAACACCAACAATGTAAACTGTAGGTGCAGACATTCTATAAGCAACTAAATTCTGAAGAAAGTTCCAACTCATAACTTAGATTGCTTTAGTTTTTTTTGACATATCTACTTATCGTGTTCTTGGTTTCATCTGAAATGCTTTTAGAATTGTACCAATATTGGTGAAGTATCCTCTTAGCACCAAATTATTATACATTAAAAAAGTAAAAACAATGAAGTGCAAACAACATAAATAAATGTGGTGCAGCATGATGACATACAACTTTACATGTATAGTATTCTGCTGTTTTTCCAATGAAACATCCTCTTTATTTAGTGAAATTGATACCTTCCACTTTTTTGAATCGAAAGAAATTTACTTCATATTTTTTTATCTCAAAGTCAAATATCACATGTAATAGAAGGAAATGAGGTTATTGATTTCATGCTAAAGATCAATTCATGTTGAGCATTTTGTTTTGTTTATGTATGTATTATTTTAAGAACATCAATTTTTTTATAAAAAAAAGTTAATGTCGTTGTTGTTGGATTAGATTTCATTATAATATTGATGATTATTTATTTGTTATTTCTCTATATATAATGTCTTGCATACCTAACATAAAACATGAATGAAGTTAGACAGTGGTTGACACATATCTTCTTCTTGCTACTCACTTATAATACGAGAAGGCATTGAGGTTGGTATGTCAAATACTTGAGTTTTCTTTTGCACACCAACCTCTTGATGTCTTTTACTTGTTCTATGTATCATGCTTGAAGTTCATACAAACCTGATTCTTAATGTTATATTCGCTACTTTTTGCAAACTGCGTAGTTAGCAATAAATTCATGGGCTTTGTAAAAACAATTGTCGATCGTGCATCCTCTTAAAGAGAGGAAAATATTTAACACTTTTCTTATGATGTAAACTATCTAAATACTATGTTTATTTCAGCAATATATGTAATGGTACTTATCTTTTATGTCATTTCCAGTTACTATTTGTACAGTGGACTTTCTTTTAACCCAGAGTTTACAGAGTCATCTGTTGCCATTATAAGATTCGGTTCTATTTTATATAATTAAAAGGATAATGTTGTGGTTGAGAATGAAAGAATGATAGGAATCTATAAGCATAGAGAACCATGATCATGTTTAACGGCGGTGAGCTTGCTACTCACTTATAATACATGAAGACCTCTAGAGATACAAGTTGGTATCTCAAATACTTTACTTCCCTTTTTCACCATTAGATACATGACTTTGAGACAAACTATTCCAACTGTATGTAGATAAAACTTTGAATTGGTATTTATTGATTTTAAATACTTTTATGATTGCTACTCATTTGTTTTCATCCAGATTCGCACCAAATGTTATGAAAGAGAGGAGCAAACTTTGAATCTACATACAGTAAAAACTGTATGTAGATAAAACAGTTATATAAATGAAAAAAATTAAAGATAAAAACAAATATATTTTAAATTAATATGATCTCTATATTTTTACATGTTAAAAGTTAATTGTTGCATTAAATTTTAAATGATCTATATAAATTCATATATTCTTATCCTATATTTTTGGTGTATTCTTTGTAACACTTATTTATTAATAATTATAATTTGTATAGTATCTTATATAATAATATCTTTTGTAATTTACAATGGCAATTTTAAAATTATATCTAATAATAAGTACATATATACAAATTTAAATTTATATCTAATAATAAGCACATATAAAGATCAGACATTTTCATTATAACTATATGTAAACTTTATATTTCACAAGTCTAATTGGTTTCTTTAAAATGAAAGTTGACAATGATCATAATAGAATTACAAGAACTTATCTATTAACCAGATAATTAAATAATGTTAAATCTAATTGATTATCTCAATTCAAATTATATTAAAACTTCGTTATTCAAAACCACCGCGAAGCGCGGGTATAAACACTAGTAGTGTTAAGAATGGTGTTCATGGATAAGATTGTGAAGTCCCCTTAATTTGTCGGCAAATATTTTTTAAGAGAAGTTCGTCGACAATTATGGAATTCCTTATGGAGCTTGCTGCACACAAGATGCTGAGGTGAAAGGTGGTGCATGGTGCAGATCCAAGGAGGCAAACTATATAGAACATATAATTAATCTGATCAAACATATGCACAATTCCTATGTCGAAAAAAATGTGGTGATAGTAATGAAGAACGATCATACGATCAACAACATGCCGCAACCATTTGAGCGAATTCGAACACAAGACAGAGCGTACCATGCACACGAAGTATCAGGAGCAAACTTGTGCACCGTTCTAGGATAGCACGTTGTCCGTCACATGTACTTAGGGTTTTGTATGTGCATGTACGCAGGTTGCCACACCCAAATACACGGGTAAGCACAACACATCCATAGAGATTAAAAAGCATGCCCACATAAGGATAAATATTATGACATTATTAGATCTTCATAAAACCTATTCGATAGATTTCCCAAAATCGGAAGACTATTGAAGATTCTACACATATGCGTATAAGGATAATATTATGATACTATTCATTGACATACGCAGAAAAATAACAACGAGTAAGCGACGCTATATGGACCGTCGCTAATAATATAGCACCGGATGTGAAATTCATCGCTAATTTCAAGTATAAAAAAACATATCACAATGAATAATATCGTCAATACATAGTTAATGATGGTTTTGAAAAATATCAATGTAATTGAATTTCATTGTAGTTTAAAAGAATGTGAATGTTTTTTTTTGCAAGATATGGATAAAGTCAAGAGTTTATATTTGTTTACAGATATAGATATTGATCAAGGCGAATACGCTTGTATAGTTCTTTTACATACAGAATTGTGATTACAATGATTAACCAAAAGTTTATTAGATAAGTTTTTAACAAATAATAATTCCATCATTGTAGATATCGATAAAAATGATTTCTTCCTCTTTTTGGCTTGATTTGTATTTTTGTTTGAATTTTGGGTATGTATTAGTATACTATAATATTTATATTATATAACTTTTGTGGATTTTGTACCGATTATTTGAATTTTATGTTTTTTTAGTTGAAAAGTGGTTCCGCACGATATTTTTTCTTTATTAAAAATAGAAAACGAAATTTTCAAAACTCTTATTATTATGATATATAGTATGTTAATAGGTAGTTAAAATAAATGTTTTAATTTTATAACACAAATTTTATTTAGGATTTTTATCAGTTGTGCCCCTCCGAGATGTTGCAATTTCAATTATGCCCCTCCCTTTTTGGGAATATCAGTTGTGCTCTCGACTTCTTGCCTTTCTATCACTTGTGCCCCTTCGTTACTTTGATCGTCAATAAGTTAAACTTAATCTTAATCGTGGTTTAACCAAACCATGATGTAGTTAAGAGGGGCAAATCCGGAAAAAAAATCTCCCATCTCCCTCCTTCTCATCGTCCAATCCTTCCTCCTCCTCCTACCACCTGCTCCTCCATCCCCTTCTCTTCAATCGTTCACCATCAACATCAGCAGACGTGAAGCTGGTTGGGGGGAGTCGAAGTGGGGAGGCATGGGGCGGAGGAGTATGGGGAACGGGGAAGGAGAAACTAGCGGTGGAGGAGGGTGCGGGGGAGGAGCATCGAGTAGAGGAGGAGGGGGTGATGGGAGGATCAACGGGCAGAGGAGGAGGGGGTGCAGGGAGGATCAACGGGCAGAGGAGGAGGGTGGGGGGGTCAACGGGCGGAGGAGGAAGGGGGTGCGGGGGAGGGGCAGCAAGCAGAGGAGGAGAAGGATGGGGCAGGGGGAGGAGCAGGCAGCGGAGGAGGGGGCGCGAGGAGTAGTAGCGGGTAGAGGAGGAGGTGGACACAGGGGGGGGGGGGGTAGGAGCACTGGGTAGAGGAGTGTGGGGTGAGGATCAACATGCAGAGGAGAAGGAAGGGGTTGCAGGGGAGGGGCATTCGGAAAGCTGGGGGCTGATGGGGACGGGGACACACAGAGGGCTGAGGGGAGGGTTAAGGTGAGGAGCTCAGGGTGGAGGGGGAGGCATGGGAGTCGGAGGGAGGGGAGGAGGAGGCTGTGACGGAGGAGGAGGAGGTTGGGGGTGGAGGCTGGGGATAGAGAAGGCTAGGAAGGAGGGAGAGGAGGAGGAGGACAAAGGCTGGGGCGGGGGACGGAGGAGGAGGACGATGAGGCTGGGGCGGAGGAAAGAGGGAGGAGGAGGAGGTGGTGGCAGCGGTCGGAGATGGAGGCTGGGGGCAGAGGAGGCGTGGGGACAAAGGAGGCGTGGCTGCAGGGGGGAGGGGAGGAAGACGAAGGGGATGACTTTTCAACCCTCTTTTTTCACTTTAATTCCTCATGTATCCTTGAAGTTAACGTCCGTTTGTGTTGGATATGGACAACCACTAACCTGAGGGGCACAAGTGATAGAACAACAAGAAGTCGGGGGCACAACTGATATTCCCAAAAAGGGAGGGGCATAACTGAACAACATCTCAGAGGGGCACAATTGATAAACACCCTTTTATTTATTATAGAACTAACAGAGTTTAAAATGCCCAACTTAATCACGTGCTCCACGCGATTGGGTGTGAAGTGGACCTATTAGGAATTAGAATAAATACGGATGTCGTTACACGAAATGTCCACAAGGACGTGATCGTACACATGAACATGTCGATTATGAACTTGTAAGAAAATGTTCAAATTATGGATATTTTTTGTGCAATTATTTCAGAGAGGTTACATGTGGACATGTGGTGGCGCTAAAGAGGTGTACGGTTCGAAGCCATGATTATCCATGTGTGCCTTGCTCTCTTGCGTTGGATGTTGAACTGATCTGACGATCGTGTAAGGAATCCCAGATTGAATGGCGTCGATCGAAATACCTCTTTAGATATCAGACGGCTACTACTTCATCTAGACTGACGAGGTGTTCTTCCCCAAATGCAAAGTGTTTTGCAGGCGACGATGATCAATCGAAATCTAATCTCAGATCTCCAGGAAATGGTGTTGTTCTTGAGTGCTCCTCAAACGGTTGCGATCAAATGTGTATCTCTGGTCGCTTCAGAAGCATACCAACTAAATGAGACAGTTTTGAAACCTTTCAAAATCTTAAACTAAGTAGGCTTGCCCATCTACCACCATTTTTATTACTTATTTTCATTTAAAAGACAAATGTATATATTTTTTAATTTCTGGGAATTACACGTACAACTAAGAACATTTGTTTATTTCCCTTTTCCAATGCAGATTTCCCTTCATGCTGACAATATTATTGATATTAACTAATTTGTATTCATCATTTTCAATAACTATTTATTTGTTTGATTTTTGGGGAATATATGTGCACATAAGGATGTATGTCAGTATTCCTTTTCCAATACATATTCTAATAGAAAAATGTTTTCATTTCATCGCGCACATGTATACAAATGGAGATATGATTTCCTTTTTTTATGATATGGATACTTACATGCTCATACATTCTTCTTGTGCATGTGAATACAAATACATTATCCAAATTTTAAGGATTGGCGTGAGTTCAATGGTGACACACTCTGGTATAGATAGATTTGTATTTGTCTTCCTTTGTGTCCATCTTCAAAAAAAAATATAAATATCTATTATTTAATGATCCACGCTAATATATTATTATTTTCTCCCTTTATGCAAATATAAATAAATAAATTGATCTATACATTCTAATTTCTTTCCCAAATTTTGATATGGTAACTTCTTTTAAGATAGAACTACTGCTATCAAAATCCACAATTCCCTGTTTTTATAGCTCCCAACTATCTCTTAATAATTTATGATCCACACGTTTTGATTGTTATCCCAAAACCAATAGCATCTACATCGCATCAACCCCAAATATAGAAAAAGCCAATAGTTCCCATGCAATGACCTCACACCCTATCACTTGCCTATAATAATGTCAAATCCTCTATCCACCATTGACGTGCAACAACATGATGAAGATCAAACGCTTTTGTAATACATTTACTTGGTATAACGTTCACATGTTTTATTAATGTATATTCTAGAAAGTCAGCTTCACAATTGCCAGGTTCCAGTTGATAGAGAAGGTCATGAGTAATCAAGATAAAAGCATGGTTATCTATAGACATTTAGAACATACATAAGAAATTGAGTTGTTTCTTGAAGATGGAACCCAACTTTTCATCGGTAATGACGAAGGAGTTAATCACAGCCTTTTTAGCAAATTGCCAAGATGAAAAATGGAAGTCACAACTCTTGAAACTAACTGGGCATAATTTTATCAGATGGCCGGAGAATATGAGTCCTGATAACTTGTTCATTCTCATCGATTCCTAGTTAAAATATCATCGTCATTCAAGTGTGTAGATACTCCTGATTGTAAATGAATAAAATGAAGCATATGTCTCGCAATGTATCTCCAGGCCTATGTCTTGTTATGTCCTGTGTTGTACGGAGAAGGTAAAATGCAATATAATTTCTCACAAGGTCATCTACTTGAGAAACAAGAGTGTGTTTTGATGGGTCTTTCCATCATTAGCAAGGAAATCATCAAGTTTCCAGAAATGACTTCAATGTGGCAGTGTATTAGCTCGAGGTGAAAAGAAATAACCTTTCGTATAGATATTGCATGGAAGTAGAATTTGTAACGTTGTCATATTTTTATATTATGATTGCCAGGAACCATTGTTTAGATAGTCGATGTACTGGGAGAAGCTTAAAGAATCAGATTTAATGATCAAGGGCATGGTGGTCAGGGATAGAAAGAAAAGGGGAAATATGTGTGAATCCAACTATGACTATTAAACATACTTACTGAACTTGTTGCTCAATAGCTCTCCCTACTTTTTTAGTAAGACCAACTATATATGTATGATATCTCAACATTTTAGATGTCTTGAACCAGCATCAGTTTATCCACTCACCAAGATTGAGTTACATTTGCATTCACGTATGATTGTTATGTTGAAGACTTATCTCAATAGTAGACAAACATTTAGAATGAATAATGCACAACAGTAGCAGCATCTTCGAATGTAGAGCGATGAGAACTTATTTCCATTTTATTGATGTCGGTAGAAGTGATCCGCTTAATATATGTTAATTAATAGATATATTTACGTTGGAACCATCCATGCATAATAAAGTAATAAATAAATAAATAGGGTATCTATCTATTCACGGGCGCATGGTTACGGGTGGGAGAGGCATCACATCAAACATATCCTGTTCACGTGCTCAAAGCAAAGCGAATGAGAAAAAGGTTAACTATGACTATGGTATCATTCACTCGGAGAGAGATTATAGATAGATCATCAAAAGTGGGAGAAACTGAAGGCAAGTCAATATTATCGGCGTTCCACCAGTGGCTGCCCCCCATAAAGAAGCCATATAACTATTGCCATGTGCTTTTCTGCACATCAAAAGGTGAGGTTATATGTCGGGGTGTCAAGGTTGGCATCATGGGGCTGTCCTTATTCCATCTTGCTAGACCTGAATTCTGTATTTTTTTTATGTTTTTTTTAAACTGTATTTTTTTGTTTTTTAAATTATATTTTTGCATCTTCAATTTAGTTTTTAGATTTTTATTTGACTTATGAATTTCTTTCTGATTTTTAATAAAATATTCTCAAATATTCTCGTTTTTTAAGATTTCTTACCACTCTAATAGTCTAATGGAAAGAAAATATATGCAGTGACAGAATAAATATTCATAGATTTACTAAATAGAAAATATATTTTTGAAAAAGGATTTTTAGTTTTTAAGGTTTTTGTTTGATTTTGTAAAAATAAGAGTGAGGTCGAAAATAATATAATAATACAACCATGAGATAGAAAAATAGGGAATAATTAGTAAAAGTGATAATTAAATATAGAGGTACTTTGTTTAAAAACTAGGTGGGGTGAGAAGTGAAAAGATGGGGTTTGATTTTGAATGTTTTTATGGAATTTTCATAAGGTTTTGAATTTTTTATGCTTTTAAGTTGAAAATTAGGAATTGGGAAAAATATATTTGGAGGTCTTATATGCCTAAGTAAGAGACATCGACCTTGATTTTTTGGGAGATCTTTCAATTAAAAAAATACATTTTTAGGTTTTTTAAAGTTGTTTTCCCATTTTCAAGTTTTATTTTTTTTTGAGAAAAGGTATTTATTGTGCAAAACCATAATTTTAGCAATATCAGATAGGTAGAGGAAACCAAGGCACTTTCTTTTTCGGAAGCTTCTAAGTTTTGGAATTTTTATGATTTTTAGTGAAAACCTTAAAGTATTTATGTTGATAAAATACGGCAGTATTTTCAAATATCAATTTAATACAAAGAAATATGGATTAAAAATTAATATAGATGAAGAAAATAAGTACTAAATCTTGTAAGCAATTCCTAGAAAATTATATAAAAATCACATAATTCGAAGTTATTTAATACAATTTCCCATAAAAATTTAGTTAAGGAGTAAAAATGAGCAAGATATGAATTAAATGTGTTTTTTGCAATAAATTATAATAAAATGTCAAAGTTTTAATATAAAAATATGTTATAAAACGTCCGGTGGATTAGGGATTTGACTTGATGCAAAAGAGCCCTGGAAGGACTAAATAACGATATATCAAAAGTATTTTGTGCTTTCAGAAAGCCACTGGCGAGAAAACTAATTAAACCCAAAACTTGGCTCAGGGCTGCAAAATTTCTACCTCTTCATAACTGAAGGGTGGAAAAACATCCATACGGTACATGTGGTGAAATGTCATCCTCAATCAGCTCTAGCTGCAGGTGGTGGCGAGTGTGCGAAGCTCCACTGACCTGGGATTTGTTCTCCTAAGCCATATCTTGAGCTCTGATGATTTGTTCATATTGCGATTGGGTCCTATGACTTTACCCTGAGTTTTCCTCTGTGAAGAAGTTGGGGGCCCTTGGGCTTTGTAGCGATTGACGTGTAGGATGATCGAGGATCTGATGAGAACTCTGACCAACCATCCAAAGGACTCAAATAACTCCAATACTTGACTCCCAATGCCTGCAAAATTAGCAATAGCGGCCATACCTCATTTCTAAAAAAAGAAAAGTGAATAGGAGAGGAACAAAGCAACAAACGATTCGAAATTTTGATAATTTCACATCTGACAGACTAAAATGAGCATATCTCCATCATACAGTGTCCGATTTTGCTCTAGTCACTTTTAAAGTACTCAATTTTCAAATACCTTCAAAATAAGACCAATTTCGTAAAATTCGGAGCGCATATGTGAAAGTTTAGTTTTGGGCCTCCTTTGCGCATTTTGACTTTTTGCTATTTTTGACCTGAGTTTTTATGTACATAATTAACCCTTTTAATTTTATTTCTTTTTCATTTATGTTCTTTGATGAAAGTTTTATTAAACGCGAAGTTGAGGGGACTGCCTGGGGCTATCTAAAAGACACAAAAATCCAAATCCAGATTAAAACAGAAATCAAAGAAACTGACTGAGTCCAAGTGTCCGTTGTGTGTCTGTACAAAAATTGTGTGTTTCTTACTTCTATTTTATTTTCCTATTTTCTTATTTTTTAAAAATAAAAAAAAATTAGATTAATATGTACTTATTTTTTTTGTATTTTATCGTAATTTTTCTAGATTTTTATCCTCTCTAAAACCACCAAAAAAATTTACAAACCCCAAAAATCCGGTTTTATATACACATGGAGAACCACCAAAAAGACCACTTCACACAGATGACCTCTTTTGCTCACGGGTCCTTCATGTAAGTTGTAGATCTCGTCAAGACAAATAACTTTCGTGAAGGAATTTTTTTGATCCGAAGTCTCCTTTTATTTCTTTTTCATTTTTCTTTTCTCTGTAATATTGAATTTTTTTGGGGGCACCACGTGGCAGCTCCAGGGCGTGCCACGTGGCACCCCACCTCCCGCGCGCACGTGACCTCGCCCCTTTCCTTCCCCGCACCAACGTGCCCCCAGCTCACGTAACGTTGGCCGTTGCTCTCCTCCGCCTTCGCAACGGCCGCATGTCCTCCTCCAGCCGTTATGCTTGTAGCCATCATTCCTCTCCTCGACCGTTACTCGTGCCGCCATCATCTTATAAAGCCGCACCGCCGCCCCACAGCAGTCCTTATCTGCCCTTCCCCTTGCGTGGCCAGTGACAGCGGCATGCTGCTCCTTCTGGTGGCGTGATCCAGAGCTCCAAGCTCTGTTGCAGCCTCATCGAGCTGCTGAGCTCGCCATCTTGCCGAGTGGCTCGAGCAAGAACACCAGGAGTGAGCCCCTGCTCCTTTCCCAGGGTTTGAAGATGCATTCGAGAGGATTTTTCCAACGCTTAACAGAAGAAAAGAAACCAGGGGAGTATCCATTACCGTACTCGACCTCCAACCAGTCGCATCTCGGCTCAACTAATCGACCTTCGCCTCATCACTTCACGGCGTCGCATTTCACCGCCTTCACCGACCATCGACCTCATTCACCTTCACAACTCACGCCTTGTCGGTGTCCTGCTGCTCCTCCATCTGGCAGAGCACGTAAAGAGCATGCGCTTGCCGGGCAATTTGCAAACCAGCTCCCTCTATTCATCGCTATTCGCGTACACGTCCCCGCCTCCTGCATCACATGCGATGCACGTACATGAAGGATAATTTTTCATCCGAGCCCCTGAAAGCTTAAAAAAAGGGCAACAGAACTCCCGCCAGCAAGCATCATGCGAAGCGCACGTGGTTGCCCTGAAAAAATTACATTTTCACCAGGCAACTTCTACTATTTGTAGATAAGCCCCTCCAGGAAACTTTTTGACAGAAAAACTTTATTTTATTTTCATTTTAGTCCATGCAAATTCATTTGAGCATATCTTTCTCATACGAATTCTCTTTTTAGCATATAATATGCCATTTTGAAGCTATTTTCAAGCTCTTTCATCTTACTTATTTTTAGACACATCTGAATCTGTTTATTGAGGTTTATCATTTGAGGAGCATTTTGATTATTGTAGGCTACGTCTTGACATATTCGTGCCTTTCTTAACTGAGAATATCATTGACGTATTTATAGGGATGTAGTGGGAGGACATGAAATTAATTTGATCCCTTTATACTATTCTGCATAATATTGAGGTTCTAACCTTTGTAGGGGATTCAACTCAATTGACAATAAATAGTGTGATTAAACTCGAATTATTTGAGAACCAAATCAGAGAGAATTGTGAGATCAATTAAGGATTATTTTTTATTGCAGGTTTATCCTACAGTTATTCGATCTGTGATTATTTTTGAGAGAACCGATGAATTTATTTGGATTAAAATTTTCTTCACAGATCCTGCACTTAATATCTTTCTTTGTGCTTTTTAGCATTACATCATCAATTTGCCTTTTCATTTTATGACATAGATATTAATCGAGAAAATAATTAATTATTTTAAATTAATTTAAGACCACACAACTAAAAATCACCGTTCCCAGTGTTCGACCTTAGTAAACTTGCCAAGTAAAAATATTCCACAACATTCAAACGTGTGTGGTTTTAACGAACCGAATTTGTCTCCTATACTACGACAATTCCTGATTATTAAAGAGGCAAATTCACGTTCATCAAATGGTGCCATTGCCGGGGAATGATGAATTTTTAGGGTTCTAAATCATTTTTGTAATTAATTTTTGTGAAATTTATTTTTGTGTCATTTTTTGCATTTTTCCCTTTTGCATTTCTTTTCTTCTTCTGATACTAACTGCACTTTCTCTCTTCGCAGATTACTCGAAGCTAATTTTTGAATTTAAATCAAGGACCTGCGAAGAAGACTGATTTTTATTTTATTTTATTTGTGTGTGTGAGAGAGAGCTTAGTTTAGGTTTAAATTTCTGCATTATTCTCAAGGTCCCTCTCTTTGAACCCTTGTAATACAGATTGAAATTTTCTGTGCTGTGTTGGGTCTGTTTCAACCCCTTCTGTGTGGTTGGGACCTGGCTTGAGTGGCGTAGGACTTAGATACATATACGATTGTTTATTTATCATTGATAGTGTTCGTAATTCCTAGGCCACACGTTCACTAACTATACGCACTATAGATCGTTCAACATTAGCCAAAAATTGAAATCAATTCTTCTCGCTAATAGAACTATCTACTTAGGGCGTTTTTCATATGTGCATATCATTTAGTGTAATTTAAATTCCTTGTCTTGCATCCCGCATGAAGAACGCGAGGATTCACTGTAAGTATTCTTCTTAAGCATGCATCATTGATTTACATTTGCATCGGCTTTTTTCGATTCTCCTTCCTCAAGTTTTACAACTTAGGAGTTAAAGGAATTGGGACTGTTCGTTAGGCGTGAATTTTTTTGCTCATATAAACTTCAGTGATAACCTTAATTTAAAATTGGGACAGCTAATCAAGGCGACTGTAAATAAAACTGACATAAAATCAACCTGTATCTGGTGGAGAGGAACCCACTCATTGTTTGTAAGGAAAAGAACACACACTTAGGATATAATCAAAATTGAGAAATTTCACTTAGACTACTGATTTTAAAAACAATTAGCTACTTTTCAGTGAGGGTCTCGGGTAGCCGTTTCACGGTCCGACTTCCCTTAGCAGAGTAGGTGGTTTAGAGGACATTGCGGAAGACTCCATCCTCAAGTATCACGGGTAGCCGTTTAAACGGTCCGTACTTACACCTATACTGGCTGAAAGTAGGTGCAACTATTTGTATGAACTCGGGACAGTCTTTGTGAAATATTTCGGCACCTAACAGCTCTGCTTAATTTTCAATATTGTTTTGTCATTAAATTAAAATTGAAAAGATAAGCGGCCGAGTCCTAACATGCCTTCACCAGTGTTGAGTGGGTAAATCTACGTGTTTATTTTGTGTACGTCAAAGACCTTGCAATCGCAAGCAAATCGTGGTTCGCTGATCATTCCATCCCTCTTGACAAGATATCAGCACAGTGGTATTCTTTCCCGATCTCCACGACCATGTCCCGATATTCTTCTTCTCACACTCCTCAGGGGAGCCTGCTCTTCAAATTAAGTTCCCCTCAGCCATCATTCTCTTCCCACCCATACATCCCACCCTATGACCACACTTCTTCTTGGAATAGCCCTCTCTCACATTTTGACAATCTTATGAACATAAGAGAGAGACCCGAATTGAGGATGAACAATAGAATGACCGATATTGACAGTAGAATACGATTTCCAGTTACTATGATCTCACAGCCTATTAAACCATCCCCTACTCAGGATGACCATCCTCTTGAGTACAATCAATTTTCCTTCGACAATCCACGAGAAAATCAAAGTCAAGGAAATATAACTCATGACCAGATCATAATGATGATGAACAATCAATACTCTACTCGAGGTTACATGCCAGAAGCACGACACGTGGAGAATGATTATTCAATCACTAGTCATGAGATGTTTGAGGATGAGATTGCTCGGATTAATAATAGAGCATACACTTTAACTGAGACAATATATGATCTCATCCAGTCCATGTAGAATTCAGAAGAAGTGAGGCCACCACCATGCGAACCACTGGATTATCATGTGACTCACAATCAGACACGACTACTGATCTCTGACCCCCTACTGACCATATCAAAGAAAATAATAAAAAAATTGAAAAATTTGAAAATTCAAAAAAATTGGACAACTCTGAAATCGAAGCATTTTGTAAGAGTCTGATCTTAGATCTTCCATTGATCAAAGCCATAGAATATATGCCCGATCTTAAGAGATTTGTGAAGAGTCAACTAAACCCCAAAAGACGGGCAAGAAACGATCAAGAACTGAATATCATGTCATATCTATGGCTAGTTCTTTGGTGATGAATCATAAAATCAAAAGCTGCAAAATCAAACGGTTGACTCGGATCACATGTGAAATTGAGGATACCTTATTCACTCATGTTCGATTAGACGATGACTCTACTTTAAACATCCTCTGAAAACCATCTTTAATCAACTTAAATATGGACAACTCAAAAAGACTAGGGTGATCGTTCAATTACCCGATCGATCTACCAAAAGACCGCGGGGGATCGTTTCTGTCGTAAATTTCTGAGGTAAAGAACATAAAGTGGACTTTATTGTCCTGGACATTGAGCACCCCTGAAGGTTGTCTGAGTCTCCTATCATTTTAGGAAAGCCATTCTTATCCTCCACTAAGGCGATCGTCGATTGTAAGACTCAGGAAATCCAGTTCCCGAACTTGGACCATAATGAACAAACCCCCAATGACACAACCTGCTCTGAGGAAAACCAACTTGAAACCGACAATTATGACCAAGAGATAAATATTTCACATTATCAGACATCTTCACATGACACACTGATACAAACCCTAGGAGAGTCACCTAAAAGACTGGCTGTTGGACAAACTTAGGATTCTCACCACCGTATCACTGCTCCTAGGAAAAATCAATATTTTGGATCTTATGAAGAATTGGACCATATTATTGAAGATCACCACGATTATTTGAGTGGTTCAATCTTTGAGTAGGCAATAATTCATGAAATACTTGAACCATACAAAGAACTGACTCAGGAAACCTCTGATGTCATCAAAATTCACGATCATCGGGAAGTGACATCAACATCCCCGGCCATAAACCACAAAATCACTAGGAACAATCTCCCTCGACTAAAGCAGCGCATGACCCTTCAAGAATTGGTCAACTTTTACGGGGATTCATCAGATGAGGAACTCATGAATGCCACATCGGTTACTCAAGACAGGGAGATGAAGACTGTCCAACTTCCTCCCAATACTTTGCAAGGAAACAAACCGACCAAGAAAGTCACCTTTGACCTTAGACAGCAGGTGATTTCTGAAGAGTTCTCGTTCGATCCTGAAGTGGTTCATCAGATAAGTGCAATAAGTACAACTCTGATCCAAGGGCACTTACCTCTGATCGACAAAAGTTGGAGATCCTCTGCAGATGACTACTATTCTCCTGAGGATGACTCCGACGATGGCTGATCTTCTTCATCGGCCCCCTCTTCATCGCCCTCCACATTTCCATACTATCTCCCTCTATACTCCCGCAAGAAGGTCTGCTGCAAACCTCCTTGATCTTGTACATCTGCAAATCTACCCATTTCCCCATCTGTATTTATCCGAATATACTTAGGCTAACCTGAGCCTAAGTATAGGGGGACCGGTACCATTGTTTATACATCACTTCTCTTCTTTTGTTTTTAACCCATCAATACTTAGTACGAGCTATGTCTACATTTCACTTTGTGCCATGAGGACATAGCACAAGCTAAGTATAGGGCGGTATGTTTGTATATATTTTACCTACTTTATCCATAGCTCGTACTTTAATCGTTTTTATCTAACATCGGGGATGGGTACAAGTAGCGTATATTATGTGTATAATACATGTTTTTCAAAAAAAAACAAAAAACAAAAAAACAAAAACAAAACAAAAAAAACTTTTTTGCATAAAAAAATCACTCATAACCTTGCATTTCATCAAGCATTTCATGCATTCCTTGGTTGATTTATTCCTGATACATTCACTATCACTCAAAGGCTTGAGGATTTTTTAGGACACTTGATTTCTGAGATCTTGAGAGTCTGGGTTAACACGCCTTAGTCATTTGGTTGAACTTAATAATCCACATTTCTCTAGTTTGAAAGATTTGAGCGCTATATTGCACTCTTCATCTCTACCTTCAAAAAGAATATGATCAGCACAATCACTTTCACAACTGCATGATTGATGAGATGAGTTGAGCTATCACTTGAGGAACTGGGACTAGAGATTTGAGTTTAGACCCGATTTAATGATATTCGAGGATGGGATAAAGTTAATGAATGCTTCAGAAAACCTGAGTGTCAGCAAAAACCTAGCCATTATGTGAACAAGTTCATATGCTATTTTTTTGATGTTGACCTAAGTGCCAGGGTGTGTTGAAACTTAATGAAAATGGTTGATCAGTGTGCGCCAACTTTTGGTAAAAGCAGTGGAGCTAGCCAACAAAAGGAAAGAAAAAGAAATGTCAAAGAAAAGCTCTATCATCCAAAGTCAAATTCCAAATGAGCTTCCACCAATGGCGAGCGCTCCCAAACATTTTCAAAGTGTCCACTTGGACCAAGCGCTAATTAGGACCAAGGAGTTGGGGCTGACACCATAAAAGGGCTCTGCATCGTAAGCGATACAAGTCTGAGTGTCGAAGGTATCTTAGATACTCAAAAGAGACACACCCGGTGTACTCCCAGAAAAACAAATGCAGACGACTCCAAATTCTCTTGACGGACACATTGATCAACAAAACAAAAATATACTTGTGTTGAGAGCATATCTTCTTCATACAGTGTCTGATTTTGGTCTACTCACTTTTAAAGTACTCCATTTTCAAATACCTTCAAAACAAGACCAATTTCGTAAAATTCAGAGCTCATATGTGAAAGCTTGGTTTTGGGCCTCTATTACGCATTTTGACTTTTTGCTATTTTTGACCTGAGTTTTTATGTACATAATTAACCCTTTTAATTTTATTTCTTTTTCATTTGTGTTCTTTGATGAAAGTTTTATTAAGCGATAGAAAAATCCAAATCCAGATTAAAACAAAAATCAAAGAAACTGACTGAGTCCAAGTGTCCGTTGTGTGTCTGTATAAAAATTGTGTGTTTCTTACTTCTATTTTATTTTCCTATTTTCTTATTTATTAAAAATAAAAAAAAAATAGATTATTGTGTAATTATTTTTCTTGTATTTTATCATAATTTTTCTAGAATTTTAACCTCTCTAAAACCACCAAAAAATTACAAAACCCCAAAAATCTGGTTTTCTATACACATGACCTTTTTTGCTCACGAGTCCTTCATGAAAGTTGTAGGTCTCGTCTAGATGAACAATTTTAGTGAAGGAATTTTTTTGATCCGAGGTCTTCTCTTATTTCTTTTTCATTTTTCTTTCCTCTATAATTTTGAAAATTTTTTGGGGGCGCCACGTGGCAGCTCCAGGGGGTGCCACGTGGCACCCCACCTATCGTGCGCACGTGCGCGGCATGTGACCTCACCCCTTCTCCTTCCCCGCACCAACGTGCCACCAGCTCGCGTAACGTCAGCCGTTCCTCTCCTCCGCCTTCGCAACGGCCGCACGTCCTCCTCCAGCCGTTATGCTCGTAGCCATCGTTCCTCTCCTCGACCGTTACTTGCACCACCATCATCCTACAAAGCCACACCGCCGCCCCGCAACAGCCCTTATCCGCCCTTCCCCTTGTGTGGCTGGTGACAACGGCGTGCGGCTCCTTCTCGCGGCGTGATCAAGTCCAAGCTCTGTTGCAGCCTCATCGAGCTGTTGAGTTCGCCATCTTGCCGAGTGGCTCGAGCAAGAACACCGGGAGTGAGCCCCTGCTCCTCCTTTCCCAGGTTCTGAAGATGCACTCGAGAGGATTTTTCCAACGCCTAACAGAAGAGAAGAAACCATGGGAGTAGCCACTAACGTACTCGACCTCCAACCAGCCGCATCTCCGCTCAACTAATCGACCTTCGCCTCATCACTTCACGGCGTCGCATTTCACCATTCACCGACCATCAACCTCATTCGCCTTCGCAACTCGTGCCTTGTCGGTGTCCTGCTGCTCCTCCACCCAGCAGAGCACGTGAGGAGCACGCGTTTGCCGTGCAATTTGCAAACCAGCTCCCCCTATTCATCTCTATTCACGCACACGTCCATGCCTCTTGCGCCACATGCGATGCATGTGCATGAAGGATAATTTTCATCCGAGCCCTTGAAAGCTTAAAAAAAGGCAAAAGAACTCCCGCCGACAAGCATCATGCGAAGCGCACGTGGTTGCCCTGAAAAAATTACATTTTCACCAGACAACTTCTACTATTTGCAGATAAGCCCCTCCAGGGACCTTTTTGAAAGAAAAACTTTATTTTATTTTCATTTTAGTCCCTGCAAATTCATTTGAGCATATCTTTCTCATATGAGATCCGTTTTTAGCATATAATATGTCATTTTGAAGCTATTTTCATGCTCTTTCATCTTACTTATTTTTGGACACATCTGAATCTATTTAATGAGGTTTATCATTTGAGAAGCATTTTGATTATTGTAGGCTACATCTTGACATATGCGTGCCTTTCTTAACTGAGAATATCATTGACGTATTTGCAGGGGATGTAGTGAGAGGACGTGAAATTGATTTGATCCCTTTATACTATTATGCATAATATTGAGGTTCTAACCTTTGTAGGGTATTCAAATCAATTGACAATAAATAGTGTGATTAAACTCGAATTATTTGAGAATCAAATTAGGGAGAATTGTGAGATCAATTGAGGATTATTTTTTATTGTAGGTTTACCCTACAGTTATTCGATCTGTGATTATTTTTGAGAGTACCGATCAATTAATTTGGATTAAAATTTTCGTCACAGATCCTTCACTTAATATCTTTCTTTGTGCTTTTTAGCATTGCATCATCAATTTGCCTCTTTATTTTCTGACACGAATATTAATCGAGCAAATAATTAATTATTTTAAATTAATTTAAGACCACGCAACTAAAAATCACCGTTCCCTGTGTTCGACTTTGGTAAACTTGCCAAGTAAAAATATTCCACTACATTCAAAATTTGTGATATTTTGCTGAACCGAATTTGCCTCCTATACTACGACAATTCACGATTATTAAAGAGGAAGATTTCACGCTCATCACTGCCTGAATAAGAGTTTCTAAAGACTTTACTTATTGCATCACAACTCATCGATTTAGGATTGTGAATGTGCTCCAACTCATCTAATTAAGAAGATGCTATATCATTCATACATGCTAGGAACTACAACTTAACAGAGAAGATGGTGTTATCGACGAGGTGGATCAAATGGAGTGAATGGTGGATGATCTTCATCGAAGACATAAAAAAATAGAAGAGAAATGATTTGCCAATCATGTGAAGGGTTAGACTGTTCAACCAATGAAAGATGGGGACATATTTGGCCATAAACGTCGAATGATTAGGGGATTGATCTTAATGTGAAATTAGGAACTATGGTGGTATAAACTTCAAGTTACTAAGGGGAGACATTTGCCGTTGAGGGATGAGGGATAGAGAAATGCCCATAATGGGCATGGGGCGAAATAATTCCCAAAATGGGTATGGACTGGCAAGGCATTTGCCATGCCATGACCTAGCACGCTCCGTGGCAAATGGTTTGCCGAATAGCCTACATGGAAACACTAATCATTGGTGACAAATGGTCTGCTGCTGACTATCTAGTCCAACTGATTGTGATGGAAATGAAAATAAGAAATAGATAAGCTACCTAATAGGATGCCTAGGCAAATGGATTTGTTAGCGGGTGAGCTACAATCAACCTTTGATCTTCAACTCTTGCTCAACTGAGAAAGCAAAAGCTCCCTATGCCACCACAACATATTGCAAGGCTCCAACAGAGTGTGGACCTCTCCCTTGACATCATCTACTCATCAATTACCTTGACTGACGACTTGGCCACCGTAGTATCATGGTGGAAAGATCATTGGAGGATGTGTTAGGTTTTTTGAAGCAGAGAATATGAAGGCTTTTGGCAACTTCAGTGATATTTATAGGCCTTCAATATCCAGATCATTGGGTTGTTAAACGAAGGTTGGACAAGGAGCAAAGATGCACTGATTGGGGAGAGAAACAATATGAAACATCAATGGGGCACTATATACATGTGAGATTCAAGGTGGTTGGAGGTAAGGAATGAACCCCTTAAAAGTTGACAAATGTCAGTGAAGAAAAACATCAAAATTGCAAAAAAATCTTACAAAAAATAAAAACAAATAGTAGATGATCTCAACGGAATCAGTGTAAAATGAAAGTTATTCAAAATTTCAAGACATATATAGAAGGGTATTTTTACAAAATCAGCTTTATTTGACATATATGAATTTTGAAGTTTTTTATAGGTATATTATACTACGATATTTTCTTTCAAATAGAAAATACCATATGTATTTTGTTATAGTTGCATACTATATTAGGTGTACATTGTGAACTTTTGATTTTATCATATACAAAAGATTGAAAATAGACATGTTCCATCGAGCTATGCACAACCTACATATTTTTTATATCATTTTGTTTTTAAAATCTTTTATTTTCTTTCTATTTTTGGATGATAATAAAGTATTAAGAGAAATATACAAAATCTAAACTACGTAAAAAGGGAGAAGTGCAACTTGAACAATTTTGTTATGTTTAGAATACATTGCACAATATGTCCCAAAACACATTTTTCATAGATTAACCTACTTAGTCTCATAGTATTTTTAAGATTTAAATGATTTTTAGCTTTGAACTTAATGGCGACAAAAGTCAAAATGGAGTTCTTATATATGAGATACTAGTCTTTGAATGCTAACATAATACAAGTAGGGTTTCTGTTTTATTGGAATTTGTACAAGTTGATATTTTTGGATCATTTTTTTAATTTTTTAATATATTTTTATATATAGAGTACAAAAAGGGTCAGGTTAAAAGGAGTTAAAATATGATGTATAAAAATATTTGAAGTTTTAGGTATTTACAAGACAACTATACAAAGTGGTCAAAAACTCGAAACTCAACCCTTTGAAAAGGTATTTTTAGATTCTGTTTAGAACTAATTGTTTATTATAGTATGTCATTCAAATATGAGCTTGGTTAATTCAGAACTGTACAAAAATAAAAACATGGTCGAGAAGTTGTCAGATTAGCGAAATATGGTTTGTGTTACTATTTTTGGATATTTTTCTAATTTGAATTGTTTATGTACACAATGGAAAAATAATTAGGATTTCAAAAATAATTAACCATAAATAGTTATGGTTATTTTTATGTATGTATAGATCATTTACTAGTATGCTGAGCTTAATTTGTTCTATACATTGCATTGTTGTTTTTAAGGTTCCTTATTGTCCTAAATTTTAGTAAGTGGACCGAGGTCTAAAGCCTTTGTCTCTTCCTTAAAGTGATAAATAGTATATAATCCTATTTATTCAAGTTTCTTTTTGTCAGTCAATGCAAATGTGCATAGATACATCCTTCCTTCTTCCTCATCTTTTTTGTTTTCTATTTTGTCAGTCAATGCAAATGTCCCTTCTTCCGCATTAAATTTTTTAAATTCCGTTGCATCGAGCAATTAGTGCGACTAGTCGCTCCCGATCGCATTCTATGCGATCATCACGCTTCCATGATGCGCTTGAGGATATCCCCATATCCTTCAATGACAGAGGGCAATGAAAGGTACGCGTGAATGGTGGATCTGCATATGACATGGAGGTGGTATTGAATCTAAGAGGGGATGATTGGAGCGGTGGACAAAATAGGAAGGGTGTGCGGAGAGAGCGAGGTGGTTGGCGTTACGCTAGGAAGACGATGCAGCTCCGCCGTTGGATCAAGTAATCCAACGGGTGGGATTGGAGCACCGTTGAAGGGGTGAGAGTAGATCATGGATCTGATCAGGCGGTTGATGGAGTGGCACTGGGGGACAGTGGAGATGTGATGTAGAGATTCATCCAACTGTCAGTAAGGGAGGGGTAACCTAGAAGGTGCTCGGTCGTTAAATGGGAGTCAGTCATGCGACTGAGAAGAAGGCAAAAGCGAGTGGCTTTGATCAGATCAGGGGACCTGATCAGACGGTGGGGGAATCCAGTAGATGAGCGATTAGGATGGAAGCATGATTGAGCCGATCCGAGGGTGGAGGAAGCAGTCAGAAGTCAAGATGAAAAAGGGGCCACGTGGACAACCTAGAGGGTGCCACGTGGTCCAATATGATTATTGAGAAATAGGGAAAATAAAGAAAATTAAGAAAGAAATAAAAGGAGACTAAATTAATAAAAAGTCAAAACATGAAAGTTGTAGATCTCGATGAGATCTATAAGTTTCATGTTGAGCAAAAAGTCAGAAAAGGCCAATGTACAAAGAGGTGTTTTTGGTAATATTTTTAATAGGTAAAAATATTGCATTTTTTGGGTTTTGTATTTTCTTTGTATTTTCTTTTTAAAGCCAAATATATACAATAATTAACCTAATTTTTAGGGATTTTTAATAAAATATAAAAACAAAGAAAATGTTAGTAATAAAATACAATAAATAGGGTCAGAATATAGGTTAATTATACACAGAGTATGTACAATATAATACAAGTTAATATTAGTGAATTAGTTGCGATTTTATTGAAATATTTATGCAAGAATAATAATAAATGGATTTTAACATGATGTATCTGAGATTCATCACCAACCCACTTATGATCTCAGATACAATATTTGAAAATAGGTAGATTTTTTATCAGGGAATTCTCAAACTTCACTTAGCTTGGGATGAACTGGAAAATACTATCACATATCAACCTGAGTATGAGGAAAATATTCGAGGACAAAATAGGGAGATTTTGGATGAAAAAACTATTGAGATAGAAAAACATAAAATTTTCGAGAACCACTTCAAATTGAGGATATTAATGAACATTTTTTTTAAGAATAACTGTGGATATCAAATCTTCCATCATCTAGCTCAAAATAATTCCAAGGCAAATGATTTTTATGTCACTGAGGTGATCCTTTTGCCACATTATTCGGACCCAGCTTTAATTGAAATTCCCATTGAACAAAGGGTCAAACTTGAATCTCTAATTAAGAACAAGGGATTTTTACCTCACGAACCTTATAAACTTGTTAAAATTTCTCTATGACCTTTTTCTCAACGTAATTACCACACTGATCCTGTAAATTACCCCAAGAACCCTCACAAGCTTCAAACAGATTAACCACAGGGTTCATGGAATAAGAGTTAGCAAGTTTATGGGATCGAGGGGAGAATTATGTTGTTTCAAAGGTCGACAAGGTAATTTGCAATGTGTATAGTGTGGTAAAAAATCCCTAAGAACAAAAATGGAAGTTATGATGACGAGTGTCATGAAATAATTGTCGATCGTGAGGTTAATCTTGAAGCTAAAATGGAGGTTGGAATAAAGGAATCATCTCGTAAAGATTCTGAATCTTATGATTTTTATGAAACCTGATGCCCTCCTCATCTTTATTGGGTCATATTGTGATTGAATTATCTGAATTAAGCATCAATTTTTAATATCGAGCTCATGTTCTGGTCCGAAATAAGATATTAAATCTGACTCCGAGGATGATTTTGATAATGAAACTGAAGATGAATACGATAATGAATTCGAGGATGATGACACAATTAAATCTGATGACGAGATTGAAAATGAATATGAGTATTCTGAATATGAGGAAGAACTTGAGAATGGTGATGGACATGAAGATGAATACGATAATAAAATTGAATTTGAATATGAGTATGGCAATAACTTTGAGCAAGAGAGGAAAATTGAGATTGAGCTACCACCACATGTTCTCCCAGACACCCCAATCGGATGTCGGAAATCCTCCCTAATGACTCTCTCGGGGATGATCGCATAATATCCCACTCCAATCCCACAACCTCCAGGGAAGATAACCCTTCCTGCTTGGTCTTTCACCCTCTAAGTGCCTCATCCGAGACTACCACATCTTTGGAAACTGGGAAACTTAAAAATTTTGAGGATAATCAACCAACTACCACACTAATTCCATCTTTGAGATCGGTTGACATTGAGGATACATCTTGATCATGAACATGAGATTATAAAATCAGATTGAGCATGAACCCATCCACCAACCCTTGGATTTAAAGATGCATGAACAAATCTTTGATTTTTGGGATGATCGTGATAATTTTGTGGGTAAGAAAAAATTGGATTTATTGGATATATATGAGGAAGATGATTTTATCAATGGTGGACCCTATGTATTGAACATTGAATCGAATCGTGACTGATCACAAACCATTTCTAGTCACATTTCCCCCACTGTCATCAGCTCATATCTCCGACATGCCTACCAATATGAAAGATCACTTCTAGAGTTGATTCCATCATTCTCGCTCCAATCATCATTTGGATCGGCTTTCTCTTTCATCATTCTGATACCATCATTCTGATACCATCATTCACTACATGTATCATCCTACTGGTAACTCCCATCTACCTTAAGCTTCATAAAATTGGCATCTCCACCTTCAAATCCCTTATTCCATGATCTATACATCATCACAGTTTTCAGAACATATATGCCGCACATACTCATGACACAGGGTATTCCTAACCCTGGAGCTTGGCTGGGGGAGTTAAAACCAACACATCATGGGACAAACCCCACTGTTATTTTTCAGGTATTTTCTCTAGCATGCATTTTTTACTTCATTTCTTATAATTGTAGTTCAATAAGTATGGGGAAAATCCTAAAAAAATCAATTGAAAATAATGAAAAAAGCATATTTCAACATCTGTATTTGCACTCTCTTCAATTATGTTGTCCCAATTTTTTTCCACTCTGCTATCACCATGAGTAAATGGTTCAATCTAAGCATGGGAGGTGCATCTCATTTCATGCATTTCATCTCTATTGTATCATATTTTTTCGTTGAACTTCATGCATTCCATTTTTTACATTTTTTTTAAAACCCAAACTATTTTTTCTTCTTTTCATTATTTTTTTCCAAAAAGACAAAAATTTTTTAGCATCTTCACAACTTTACTTTTTTTGCATGTTTTACAAAAATACCAAAAATATTTGCATATACTCAAAAACCCATAAAAATTGCAATAATTCCCCTAAAAATTCTTTCAAAAAAATTCATCAAAATTTTTCGAAAATCTAAAAATATTTTCCCTATTTTCCCTTAACTTTTTAGATTTTTTATCTGATTTTTTGAGTATCGGACTTAGATTAAGAAGACCTCAATCCACTTAAATTCAGAGGATTTCATTAGATTTAAGTATTCTATTTCTTCAGGTCTATTTTAGACTGAATTCCTTGAGTTCCACTAATTTTATGCGGTGACCAACATCACAATCAATTATTGAGAAAAGACCATTCATTAAGAGACAAGTTTTTGCAGCAAAATAAATTCCTTAACAACTTACCAGTCCATTAAAATATTCAGATTTCAAGGGCTTAAGTGTAAATTTCCAAGTTTGAAGAGCCTTCTTGTTATTGATACGTTTATTTAATTAAACAGAGTAAATGATCTAGAATCCTTTTCCTCTAATTAAAAGTCTCTAGAGGTTGATCCTCTTCTCTCTTCGTCCTTATAAGTTTAAAATATTCTAGAATATATAGTACTTTCTACCACGTTGTGCATCTCGTCAATAAAATGGGCCTTTGAAATCGAAACCAAGAAGTCTTCTGGGGTGCAACGGAGTATCTCTTATTCCTCTATCCTATTTCTCACTTCCACGAACAATTCTTTCCCATCTCTCCCATTTTTCCTCCTCTATGTCATCTTTTCACTAACTCAGTCATGATCGGTCACAAGTCCAGCTAAATGAGGAGGGTTGCGTTACGTAGCCGACAACCAGCGTAAAACAGTCGGAGACAACTTCTTAAAGAGTATTTTTTTAAAAAAATATTGTTTAGGAAGTTGCATCATGACAGACGAATCTTTTCAACATAGATTTAAGCAAACATATAGATTTTGTTGGGGCGTTCCCTGCTTGCGACGCGTTGCATTGCCCGAATGCAATGAAAAATTGGCAAGGGCCGCTACATCGCAGCCTGGATGTAGCTCAAAATTTACAAGGGTTCTCGCATGAGGAATGCATGCGGGTAAATAAGCTAGTTCTGTTGCATCACTGATAGTTTGTGTGTATAAAGGATTGTTTCGATCTCTAGCAAGGGAAGGGAGTGACTCTGAATCTTGGGAAAGCTATTCAATGATTTAAGTTCAGGAACCACTTATTTTCTATAAAGTTTGGGTATGTCAGCAAACCCGTCTTATACATGTATCTGGAAGTCACATTTTATACATGTACACTCCTGATACCTAATGCGAGAAAATCGTATAAAAAAGAAGGCATAATAAGGGATGCCAATTACAAAAAATACAAATGCAAAGAAAATATCCACCACAGAAAAATATACTCAAATAACCCAGCTCTACCAAATAACCAAGTAGCAGACCCGTGTTGCAACTAGTTTAAAAGAGGCCAAAGAGGTCCAGAGTTATGTTCTACAAAAAGAAAAAATGAGATCAACGGACCAAAACTGTCTACAAAAAATCCCAGATATCCAAGTTCTCTACAAATTTCACCCATACTATTGTGTTGACAAATTCAGGTGAAATAAGAATAAGCCTAGACTTTGAGAGAATAAAGGCTTTAGATTTTGTGAATCTCCCAGTACCTTACTTAAGGTTGTACGGTGTACTTGTCTCACAAATTGGGAAGAGCTATAACCTTCACACACAATCCAAAATCAACTCAAGGTTAAAGATAATATCCGTTGACCGGGATGATAGACTTGACCTAAGGATGGAATCGACTAGAACTCATAGAACTTGAGGCTGCCGAATTGAACACTATAAACTAAAGGGGAATCCGAACACATTATTAATCTAGAGATCAACTTAGTCTTTGTTCGATATTTTTTAAATTTGGCTTAAAATCTCAGGACTTTGTGGATGTGTCTGTTGTAAACCCTCTATGTGCATTCTATAATTATTTTTTTCCTCATTGCATATCATTATTTTTCCCGGGACTAGAAAAAGTTAAGTATGGGGATATGATGAATATGTAATTTATCATATTTTTATACCTTTTTGAGCAAAATATTACATATTTAATCCATGTTTTTTCTTAAATTTTTGCATAATTTTCATTTTATAATTTTTTGTTTGCATTGTGTTTAAAATTATCTAAAAATTACATAACATTCCTCACAAAAATAAAGTAAAGAAAAAAGAACAAAAAAGTTTTGCATTAATTAATTTTTAATCAATAAATATGGGCTCCATGCCCATATTATGTTTCTAACCAATTTTTATTTATTTTCCAAGTCCATTTTGGAAGAGGCCCACACTCTCCTCTACCCGCTTCATTTGCAAAAAAAATCGCTACACGACAAAATAACTGACGCCATATTGATGTCAGCATCTCAACAAAATAAAAGGGGACGGCTGACGTCAGCATGATGTGAGCACTCCCTCTCTTCTTCCCCAAGAAGCCCCTGCATAGAAGCCTCTTCTTCTTCCTCGCACGAACAAGCACCGCGACCATTCCCCTCCTCGTTGCATGCAGCTGCCGGCCACCTGCCTCCTTGTTGATGCAACCACGTCGACGATCCCTCCTCTCCTTCATCTCCAACTATAAAAGGGGAAGGATGACCCATGAAAAAAAATCCATCACGAAACTCATTCCCCCATCGCGAACGCACTTCACACCACCGCCTCATCACCTTCTGATAGCCATCACCTCCACGACGTACTTCTCGTTGCGCCATCGTCGCAGCTCCATCGTAGGCAGCCAAGCACGACGTCATCGCTGTCCTAGAGAAGGGGTCCCAGGGATAGCTTTGTAATTTGTTTTATTTTATGTATTTTTTATTTAGTTTGGATATCATTGCCATTAGCTAAAACTTTGATTTTCTCTATGCAATTTACCCAATTCTGATTATTATAGTTAGTAACATTTGCAAGTTTTTCAATTCAAATTTATATAATTACGTTTCATTCCTCTAGGGACTAATTTGCAATTTTTAAAGTTTATTTCTTAATCTGTAATTTTTTATTAAGTTTTTAATTTGCAAATTTCTTTTATGTCCAGTTCCAGTAATTGCAAACAAGTCCTTAATTTTCTTTTTTATTTGCATTCAAGCCTTAGATTTCTTAGAAAATTACACAAATGCCCATTGTACATCCAAAAATAATAAAAATATTAGTAAAATCTAAATAATATCTAGAAAATTCATGTGCCATCCTTATAATGTCTAGAACATAGTGACAATGATTTCAACATATTTTAAGGTTCTACAAATAAAAAAGGACTTAATTCAATACCACTAAAAAAGCCTTTGTAAATAGAATAAAAATTCACGTAAAAATATCCGAGTCCTTGTGGATCAATTAGGGATGGGAATGGGCCGGGCTGGGCCGGGCCCTGAAGGGCCTAGGCCCAAGCCCATTAGAAAAAATCGGGCCTTGGGCCGGGCCCGGGCCCACAAAATTTTTTGATGGTCGGCCCAAGCCCAAGCCCGGCCCAATTCCATTGGGTCGGGCTTGGGCCGGGCCGGCCCATCTATTACTTGAGGATTAAATATAAAACCAAGTCGACGTCAAGGTCTCTATAACAAGTATTCAACTACATCAGGGCTCAAGCACTCCATACAAGGCCAAATCATACAAATAAGATCTTTAAAAATTTTACTTCAGCTGACTTAAAACTGCACAACAATTCATAACCACAACTTAAAGATTACAGAGGTAAGTGACCAGCATAACTAAACAAGTACTCCATTTTCCCTGTTTAGAAACTTTTTTTGTTAAGGACACCTGTTATACAGTAACTAGAAAGAAAAAGTTTAAAGAACATTCAATTGTTTTTTCTATGTGACACATTACTGCCATATAATACAATTAGCCAAAAATGCCGGATGCATAAATAAATCAGCCTAAATTACAATCATACTTGAAACCAAAAGCATATAAGGAGTTTAAGGTCTTTTTTTAAAAAAAGATTGGTCCAAGTTAACGTGGATCCAATTTAGCAAAATACTAAACTACATGGGACCCCTTTTTACTCTATCTAAACGATACGTCGAATCAACAACAATATGACGAGGATAATCTTCATCAAATCAAAACACTTTTTATCACCGCATACAACCTGAATAGATTTCTCAAGAAAGATACAAATCACTTCAAACATTAAAAAAACATATGCCCTTAAGAAATCTTGAGTCGCATCAGAGAACACAGTGTCAATTAAAACATTTAACCCAATACCATAAAAAAGTAACAAAAAACAGCAGATGTACAGATGGGTTTTTGATGATGGAGACGAACCTTCTTGTGGAAGACGAGTTTAGTTTGCCCTCCGTAACCAGACTGCTTACGATCATAGCGACGCTTTCTGGGTAGATTGTCGTAAATGGAGAAAAATGGGGACAAACCATTGCGATTTGCAACCGACGTGGTGGGGACCAGAGGAGAGGAGAAAACCCTAGTAGCGCACCGCCGCTGAGAGGAGGACGAACTGACCTACTTCTCTATTATCGCTACCTTGATAGGGCGGCGAGACGCGAGGGTTAGGGGTATCGTGGGGTTCGGACTTGGGGGTATCGTGGGGTTCAGACTTGGAAGTTATCAGTTATGCACAGTGGAATGTTCTCCTTCCTAAGGCCCGAGCTCTTTCTTGGGCCGGGTTTCGGGCCTAATATCGGGCCATGTGGCGGGCTATGCATCGGGCCGGGCCTCGGGCCGGGTCGGGTTGGGCCTAGCAAAGCCCGAGCCCGGCCCAATATTTTTTTGGGCCGATATTTTAGGCCCAGGCCCGGCCCAATATCCATTCGGGCTAGGGTTGGGCCGGGCTTTTTGGGCCGGGCTTCGGGCTGGGTCGGGCCGGCCCAGCCCAATGCCCATCCCTAGGATCAATCCGCTACTTGCTCTATACATATTTCAATATTTGTTGCATGTAGTTGAATAAAAATTTATCTGAATATCTCGATTTTCGCGTGCGCACATAGCGACACATAAAAATACTTTTTAGCATACCGAAAACCGCAGTTTCAATAGCTCTTACTTTTGATTAATTCATAGTCAAGTCAACTCCTACAGCGCTTGGAGTCAAGGTTTTTGAAATCGAACCGGAAACCTTGCTGAAATGGTCGGATCGGGTCGAACCATGTAATCAAACCGGTTCAACCGGATGATGATGCCATCATTATTTAAAATCGAACCAGTGAAAAAAAAGTGGTTGAACCAGCTAATCAAACCGAAATGAAATAATATATATATATATATAATATACAATTAATATACCCGATATATATAAAATACATAGATAATGTATGTATTTCACTCTATACATAAAGTATTTTTCTTATACACCATCAAATATCATACATATCATATATATATATTATTTGGACTAGATGCTCTATAACATGATAATAGTTTAATTATATTAGAAACCCAACAAATGCAAAAAGTTGTGTTAGTGTAGTTGGTTGGAAGTGTGAAATAGGTAACCAAAGGTCATGGGTTCTTAACTCCCACTACCAACTAAATTTTTAAATAATTTAAAAATTAAATGTGGTTCAACTTTGGTTGAACCTGGTTAAACCGGGTCAAAAAAATAAGTTGAACCGGACGAGTTAATTAAAAATTTGAACAATCGAACCGAACCGGCATAAACCGGTTAACCGGACCGGTCCAGGCCCACTTCACCGGTCGGACCGGTCGAACCGACCGGTCCGGTTTCAAAAACACTGCTTGGAGTGGATTGTGATTTTAAGCCTAACCCTGTTCGTTTGGGGTATAAGGAGGAATGGAATAAGGGGAATAAGCCCCCAACACGCTTCCCCGTGGTACGACTATTCCCTATTATTTCATTTTATTTCACTCTTATTCCTATCTTTATCCCACCTTACCTACCTTTATTTCACCTTATTCTCCTTATTCTTATCCCCCAGCCGAACGGAGAATAGACCCTTATTCCTCTTATTCACCATCCTTATTCCTGCTTATTCTCCTACCGAACGGGCCCAGGTGTAACTTTAAAATTGATGTTTTTTCTGTATTTGGAAATCGATTTTAGTCATTTTTTTCATACGATTGTATTTAAAATTGATGTTTTTTTTTTTGCTGAAATCGATTGAGTCATTTTCTCAAGTTCTTGTAACAAAAGAAGAAAGGAGGGCTGGAGGGCCATACACGTGCTCCTCCCCTTATATGGCTCCACCTCCTCGTGAGAGTCAATTCATATCTTGGATTGGAGAAATCATTTGGTTGCCTTGGATTTGCACGTTGGGAATCCAACGGACATCATTAGTAGGTGGTTACTGAATCAAACGGTCACAACTGTTCTCCCACATTCTCTACTTCTACCCACTGGATGTGAATTGGAGCGCTCCCGCATTCATCTTCTATGCTTTACTGTCTCTCTCTGTCTCTATAACACTTCAATTCTCTCTTGGCTGTTGTTCTCGAAGGTGTTTTCGAATTTGATGGAGCATGCCATTGTCGATCGTGTTGCCATCCTGGGAACGGATCTTCAGATCTTATGCATCACTCATGGCAACGAAAGCCTCTATAAGGACAACCCTTGATGGATGCTTCAGTGATCTCCAGTCTCATCCCATTTCTTATTTGTTTGCAGTATTTGATTTATATATTTGCCCTATTCGGATCTTACCTGTCATTCTTTCAATATTTACCTAATATACAAGGAACACCTGAAATCGGATGATTTAGTTTATATATTATCCAAGTGTATGTAATTGCTTCAGATGCTGGAGCTATACTGACTACAGAGGTGATCACTGATTTAATACCCATGAGGTTGATGAGTATTTTTTTCCCACTTCAATTTCATTGTCTGGACATCAAACTGACCAGGTTCTGCTGATTTCAATCATACATTATTGTCACAGAACCATCGATTCTTAATTCCAAAGTTACTCCTACTTGATTTACAGTAATCTAGTTGCTCCTGAACCTTGTGTTTTCATAAGTTATGGTACAGAGCCGAGCCTCATTCAGAAGTCCATGTTATTTTTGGAGATCGAAATTGATGTTTCCAGATGTTTTAACATCTTGATACCATTGAATATATCTGCACTTTGCTGATCAGAGGAAACCCCATGGAGACCATTGAATATACAACTAAGTTAAATCTACAGTCAGGAGAACAAATCTCAAAGCTGGTGCATCGATCAGAGTGGATGGCATCCGTTTAGAGACCTGTACATGCACGCTGCAGAATCCCTTTTAGGGAAGAATTGAAACACCCCAGACATAGTGTTCTGAATCGCGGAAGTGGAACACGCACAAACGATCAATCATGCAAGCGCGAGACACGGGGATTTACAAGATTTACTCATAACTGGGCTATGTCCTTGGACAGTCATGATCGGTTTTTATTATGCAAAGAAAGAAGAATATTGAAGACATCCCTGATATAAACAGATCCACATACCTGAACGAAAATAGAGCTGTGAAAGTATGTTACAAGAGTATGAGATTATTACTTGGCAACTAAGACTTAAGCATTGTTGGATCTGAAGCTAATAAGTTGTCAGTATTGATTTTCTCGATAATGGTTCAGCAACCTAAGCATGAGATGTTATAAATAGTGTCAGAGCGAGCACATTCCTAGTTGTGGATCATTTTTCTGAAGCATTGACACTTTTTGAACAATGAGGAAGAACAAGTGGCCAAATTCAACGGTATTTTGCAGGTCAGCAGCCTAGAAGATTTAATTTGCACATCTATCCTTTTAAGCGAGATATTTTTTTTCACATCAGTCTATGGAAGATCAACCTTGCATATCTATTTTTTTTCATCAGTAGGATTCGAACTCTGTCCTTTAAAGTGGGAGCCACTGCTTCTACCACCAGACCATTAGAGAGGTTCTGCATATCTATATACTCTTACACCAGTTTTTGTTTGAATACAAAGTGTAGGAGCTGTATTAAATTCTTCAGGACTTGTATTTGTTTCTATTTCCAATCTTTTCATTTCTCATGGTAACTTATCTTTATATACTACTAGCGATATATAGTTTTAAATACAACATTATCAAAATCCCCAAATTATATTGTTATAGCTTATATTATACCATATACATTTATCTTTAGTGCATAAAATACCGCCATTCACTTGTTGAAAAAAACACACAATCGCATGAAAATTAAAAAGAACTCAAAAACCTTGATAGAAATTTGCATATTCACTCAAAAATCAAGACAAACTTCATACTAAAAACAATTAAAAATTTAAAATAGAAAACTAAGTACACGAATAAAGCATTCAAAATTACCTAAAAGGTATAAAAATCAAGACACAATAAAAGATCAAACTGGACTAAAAATAATTAAAAAAAGGATTTTTATCAGTTGTGCCCCTCCGAGATGTTGCAATTTCAGTTATGCCCCTCCCTTTTTGGGAATATCAGTTGTGCTCCCAACTTCTTGCCATTCTATCACTTGTGCCCCTCGGGTTAGTGGTCGTCCATATCCAACACAAACAGACGCCAACTTAAAGGATACATGAGGAATTAAATTGAAAAAAGAGAGTTGAAAAGGCATCCCTTCACAAATCTCAAACTAACCAACTTAACCGCATCAATCCGACCGGCCATTACGGCGTCCTCCGGACAACCGACGTGACGCCTTCAGACTCTTCTTTCATGCCGGTTCCTCCTCAGAGGACGACTTCAACTTGGCCTCCCTCACCGCAGCCTTCTCGGCGATCTCCTCCTCCATCCTCAACACATCCCCAACATTTGGCCTCGCATCAGGCGACACTGCCACACACGCCATCCCCATCTGCAGTAGCTGCACCATCTCCTCCTCAGCCGCCTCTTCCACGTCGTACCCGAGCATCTACGCATCGAACACTTCCGTCGTCCACTCCTCCCTCACCACCGACTGCACCCACAGCGACAAATCCACTACCTCCTCCCCAACCGCGACGTACTGCGGTGCCCTCCTAGTGAGGATCTCCAGCACCACCACTCCGTAGATGTATACATCCGATTCGAACGTGTACCTCTGTGTCTCTACAACCTCAAGCGCTCGTGTCAACAGTGGGGGCGGAAGGGGTCGAAGGGTGAGGTTGGCGGCAGAGGAGGAAAGTGCTGGAGGGAGAGGTCAACGGAGGATGAGGAAGGGGCCAGAGGGTGAGGTCGACGGAGTATGAGGAAGGTGTTGGAGGGGGGGATCAACTGCGGAGGAGGAAGGTGCCAGTTGGCGAGGTCGGCAGAGGAGAAAGGGGCTAGAGGGTGAGGTCGGCTACGGAGGAGGAAAGTGCTGGAGGGAAAGGTCGACGGAGGAGGGGGATAGAGGGGGAGATCAGAGCGAAGGAGGAAGGTGCTGGTGGGCGAGGTTGGCGATGGAGGAGAAAGGTGCTAGAGGGAAAGTCGGTAGATGAGGAAGGGGCTGGAGGGCGAGGTCGACCGAGGAGGAGGAATGTGCTGGAGGGGTAGGTCAGTGGAGGAGGAAGGGGCTAGAAGGGGACATCGAAGGAGGATGAGGAAGGGGCTGAAGGGCGAGGTTGGCCGAGGATGCGGAAGGGGCTGGATGACGAGGTTGGCCGACGAGGAGAAAGGGGATGGATTGGTGACAGAGGGATGGGTAAAGTTGGATGGTTATGCCCCTCTTAACTACACTCTTGTTTAAGAAAACCATGGTTAAGTTCAAATAGTTGACGTCTAATGTAATGGAGGGGCACAAGTGATAGAACGACAAGAAGTTGGGGGCACAACCGATATTCCCAAAAAGGGAGGGGCATACCTGAAATTGTAATATCTCGGGCACAACTGATAAAAATCCTTAAAAGAAAGTATATTATATTTGAAAAATAGAATTCAAAAGTTGAAAAATCTAAAAATCGATTAAAAACCTAAGTACATATTGAACTACCTGGATTGCTATGCATCATAACTTAGCACCTACAACTGTCTCTCGGTATCAACAATCCTATAGCGAAAATGACGAAACATTCTCACTTTAAATAGGACCGGTTATTTGGATTCTTGTTCAAATCCATGTTGAAAGATCCGACTTTTTTTTACGATGGATATCGGCTATCTAGCGCAATCCTAAAATGAGGGATTTGAATCCTGGTCTTTTGAGTAGTAAGCGCACTGCATTTCCACCAGACCGTTGAAGTTGGTCTTATAGCAAGTTAAAATAATTTTCCTGACATAAAATTAGTTGTAAACGACATATTAATAAATGAAAATCAATCAAATCTCAAATTTGATGCATCATCGTCATTGGAGATCTAACCTAACTCGGGGAACTAAAAAACTAAAGATGATAAGCTAAAATTTTGAAAAATGACAACAGATCAGTACCATAATATGCATTGTCGCTAATGATATAAAAACGGATATATCATTCATCGCTAACTTCAACTATAAAAGTAATTTTGCAATGAATAATATCATTTGTATGCATTTAATAATGGACGATATCCCGATGACTTCTGAAAAAGACGTCACTGTCACTGTAGATCTATTTTATTATAGTGAAATAAAATCCAATAACGAGAGAAAAACGAAATAGCTATACCTCGGGAAAACATCATCAAAATTCTTGAAGTTCAACTTCAAATCCAACACAGACCCTACCAACTAGGGATGCAAATGGATAAGGATATATCCTTATCCGACCCGTCACCGTATATTTTGACATATGTATCAATATCTGTTTTAAAAAGGACGTGGATATGGATATATCCTCAAACATCGATATATATCTTTTTTCAGATATAAATATAATTGTAGATTTAATTTTAATCATATGTAACATAATTTTATACCACCTTTCACCATATTTGCTATAATTATTATGATGTACGAGCGTTTAATTTATTTATATTATGTGTATTTCATGTGATACATGCATATTTAAGCTAATCTATAAAGTATTTCTAATATTATTTATATACATCATTATCTATTTTTCTATTTTATTCATTTTTTAAAGATATGGTATTATAGTATTTATATCTATTGATATCTATATGCATCTGTATTTAAAATAAATATAGAAAAATAACACCAATATCCGTCTCCGTAATTGTCGGTTTGCATCCCAATACCAACCCTGTCTAAAATCAATTCTGTAAAACTGATCATATACGTGCATGCGACTAAAATAGATCCAAATCTCAACCGACAACCAATGATGTGGATATGCAAACACACACCCAATGGGGGGGGGGGGGGGCTAAGCCCCCCAGCCTTTGCCAATTTCATATATTTTGTAAGGAACAAGTATTCTTGATCCACGTTAAAAATGAAAAAAATAGGTAAAGAAAAGATTAAGATAATTTTAGGGATTCAATCCCGATATCTAAAAAAGTAGGGAAATTAGGGGGGGGGGGGGGGGTCAGTAACAGTAGCATGTTTGATTAACTAAGAGGGATGATGTGTATATGTAATTGAAATAATTATGTGCTTAATTTGACAAATTGGAGGACATAATTGAGATAAAATCAAAATGGAATCTTTTTTTACTTTGAACCTTCCTAATTAATATGATTAGTCTTCATAATTTCATTTTCCAGTAATATATGCAATATATAATAAATTCAATGCCACACTTGTTACAATCATAACCTGCGACACCATTGCTGTTAGGGGTGTCAGAAAATCTTGAGTTCGATATTTGCTCAGGCTCGATTCGTTAAAGGTTAGATCTAGATTCAGTTCGAAAAGAATTGAGCCGAACCATGATATAGTTTGGCTCGTTTATTTAAATGAATCAAACATCAAAATGGTAGGTTCGCTCAGATTCGGTTCGCTAAAAGCCCATTGCACAATATATATTATATTTATATATTTATATATGTATTTTTTTCTCAAAAAATTATATGAGTAATTTGCATCATGATTCAAATAAGGCATATGCATAACCCTTGATCAAGACATACCAAAGGGTTGTGATCATTCCACATTCCCAAAATACTTAGATTCACTGCTAATCGAACTTTAAATGAATCGAACCGAACCTTCATGAATCAAGGGTGAGCCGAACCGAACCTAAACAACATCTTCATCATATCGAACTAAATCGAACCCGATCCTCTAAAAATGCTAAATGAACAAAACCTGTGTAGGTTCGATTTGTTTACACCCCTAGTTGCCATACTTTTTATATTCTACTTCGAAGTTGTCATGCTCGTCAAACTAACTCAGCTACCTCCTTTCATGTAAACTATGGTAATCTTGACTTATAACCTTAAAAAAATTATATATCTGTTCACATGAAATCCCTTATACATTATGTTTTTTTATTATTAGATTTCAAGAATCTAATATGAGTTGCTAAAGTATGGTGATATCATCATTATGTGATTGTATTCATCATTCCAATATTACTCGTATAGTTATGTTTCTCTTTTTTTAATCTAGTTTAAAATATTGCTATTTGTAAATAAGAAAAATGCACTATATAATTAAATAAAAATCATATCTTAGATAGGACCAATTATTAATGGATTTGGTTTGAAGTCGTGACTTGTGAAGAGTGCAATTTAGATAATTTTAGAATATACACTCAATGACTTTTTTGTTCAAATTTAATTTTCAAATCAAAATTAATAAAAAAATATTTTTTCTATCTCATGAAGTTCAAGTAATTTATTATTCAATAACTTCATCATATATTTTATACGATACGTTAAGAAAATATAAAAAATAGTATTTATATAACATGTATCCCGATTTAATCTAGTATTAGTATAACACCCACACCCCCCCCTCCCGGTATAAAAGTCCGGCTTCGTCCATGCACTAGTGTTTACTCTCGTATATACAAACACATACATATAATAGTGCTAGGCATGTGCAATGCACGAGCAAGTGTCAAAGGTAACAATGTATAGTAAAATACTTAGAAAGTAATAGATATCAAAATATGAAATTGAAACAAAATCAAACCTCGTTTTAAATAATATCTTTCTCACGGTCAATGGTCATTGAGGCACTCCTTACTGAAGGAAACTAACAGGTAATCAACATTTATCACACATGATCTCGCAGACAGTATCATGTTATGAGAAAGGAATTTGGAAATTTAATTACTTAATTGCATGTGGATTGGATCAAAAGCAAAACATGGAGATGCTTAGAAGGTTCTTATCATTTATTAGTGATACAAACAAAATATGGTTTGGCTCAAAGATATAAAGTCGTTGTTTCTTCTCAAATCACAAGCGAAGGGAAATATCAAGAAATCAACTAATTGGAAGAATTATGCAATGGAAATCATTAGTTTTTTTTTGCTAAACTTGCATGATGAAGTTGTATATGGTTATTTGTGTACTAATTGCATGTGAAAGGGTATCCATCACAAAATCAAATGGCATTGAGTTCCCTCGTCAATGATATCTTCAATCCTTGCATGTATGTGCATGCGATTATTCCTGAACATCATTCATGCACTCTCTCCGCGTCTTCCTCTTTCTCCGCCCCCTCTACCTCCTCACCTCTATCTCCTGCACTCTCTCCCTCTCTCTGTCTCTCTTCAATCGAGAGGCATCTCTTCTTCCAACACATCATGCTTTTTAAGATAGAAGGACAGAGGGCTATTCTATCCCGAGGTTTTCTCCCCGTTCTCTTTTCAGATCTCATTTGTGCTCTTCTATTCTTCCCCTTCGTTCTGTTTTTTGCTTCTCCTCCCTCTCCCCTTTTCATATAGTTCAGTCAAGGCCCCATTGGGATCCTCCTTCTCTTTTGGCCTTTGTTGCAGTGGTCATCGAATGTATTACGGATGTCTTCTACATTTACTATTGCAAAATAGTAACATTCAGTTGCCTACATTTATTGCCGAAGGGCTTTGTCGAGGCTCTCACTCGGCTACGCCCTTCCCTCTGGTTGTTGATTCCGAGGCCTCTGAAGGTATGTACCTCTTTTAACATTGTTGGAAATTTTCTTCATCGTAATGATCGGTTGCAATAGCCCTCTTTGCTTTTCCCATCCAGGTCATCGATTAGAGTGACAACTTAGTTGTGTACTCCATATTAGAGATCAGTCTCAGCGTCACCTCCTTTACTCTCCACGTGCAAGAGAGCGGTCCCCGCAATGTCTCCTTCGCTTACTCCATATTGGCAAGCTTAATTCCGAGCATACTTGCTGAAGGTGAGGCTGGTAAGTAATTTTAAAACTATATTGGTGGAGTATCCTATGATATTTCGGATTATTATTTTGTTCTAGATGATAAAGATCAATTGTCTATTTTCTTTTTGAATTCCTTTAAATGAGGCATGTTCATTTTTTATGCAAAAACCCATTTGTAGACCCATCTGTACGCTAAAAGTGGGATGGTTGTTTATATATGCACGTATTTACTCATGTTGCCTTTTTTTTGGGATGACATTAAGTAGAAAACTCTCTAATCTTACGGGTTTCTTATTGATTTATGCCTCCTTGAGCATTAGCATTGCAAACAGGATGATCAGTAATCGCTATAGTTCAAACATTCCACAAGCAACTAAATTCTGAAAAAACTCATAATGCATATTACTTTAGTTTTTCCATAGATCTACTCACCATGTTCTTGGTTTTATCTGAAAAGTTAAGAGCTAACGCAGTACGAACAACATAAATAATCGTGGTGCAGCACGGTGAGCCTCCTTTACTTTCTTCGAGCAAGAGAACCGTCCCTGTGATGCCTCCTTCATTTTTTCCATCTTGGTGAGCCGACTTTTGAGCATGCTTGCTGAAGGCGAGGGTTCTAAGTAGATTTTAATCTACACCGGTGGAGTATCCTATGATGTTTTGGATTTTTGTTTTGTTATGTATCAATATATTGCATTTATATATTTTCATTTTGATCTTCTTGAAATATAGTGTGTTTATTTTTTGAATATGCAACACAGTTTCTCTAACCATCTAATATTAAAGTGGGATGTTTATCCATCTGAAAATTTCTAACATTACAACTTTCTTTTTTATTTATGCTTCTTCGAACACCAACAATGTAAACTGTAGGTGCAGACATTCTATAAGCAACTAAATTCTGAAGAAAGTTCCAACTCATAACTTAGATTGCTTTAGTTTTTTTTGACATATCTACTTATCGTGTTCTTGGTTTCATCTGAAATGCTTTTAGAATTGTACCAATATTGGTGAAGTATCCTCTTAGCACCAAATTATTATACATTAAAAAAGTAAAAACAATGAAGTGCAAACAACATAAATAAATGTGGTGCAGCATGATGACATACAACTTTACATGTATAGTATTCTGCTGTTTTTCCAATGAAACATCCTCTTTATTTAGTGAAATTGATACCTTCCACTTTTTTGAATCGAAAGAAATTTACTTCATATTTTTTTATCTCAAAGTCAAATATCACATGTAATAGAAGGAAATGAGGTTATTGATTTCATGCTAAAGATCAATTCATGTTGAGCATTTTGTTTTGTTTATGTATGTATTATTTTAAGAACATCAATTTTTTTATAAAAAAAAGTTAATGTCGTTGTTGTTGGATTAGATTTCATTATAATATTGATGATTATTTATTTGTTATTTCTCTATATATAATGTCTTGCATACCTAACATAAAACATGAATGAAGTTAGACAGTGGTTGACACATATCTTCTTCTTGCTACTCACTTATAATACGAGAAGGCATTGAGGTTGGTATGTCAAATACTTGAGTTTTCTTTTGCACACCAACCTCTTGATGTCTTTTACTTGTTCTATGTATCATGCTTGAAGTTCATACAAACCTGATTCTTAATGTTATATTCGCTACTTTTTGCAAACTGCGTAGTTAGCAATAAATTCATGGGCTTTGTAAAAACAATTGTCGATCGTGCATCCTCTTAAAGAGAGGAAAATATTTAACACTTTTCTTATGATGTAAACTATCTAAATACTATGTTTATTTCAGCAATATATGTAATGGTACTTATCTTTTATGTCATTTCCAGTTACTATTTGTACAGTGGACTTTCTTTTAACCCAGAGTTTACAGAGTCATCTGTTGCCATTATAAGATTCGGTTCTATTTTATATAATTAAAAGGATAATGTTGTGGTTGAGAATGAAAGAATGATAGGAATCTATAAGCATAGAGAACCATGATCATGTTTAACGGCGGTGAGCTTGCTACTCACTTATAATACATGAAGACCTCTAGAGATACAAGTTGGTATCTCAAATACTTTACTTCCCTTTTTCACCATTAGATACATGACTTTGAGACAAACTATTCCAACTGTATGTAGATAAAACTTTGAATTGGTATTTATTGATTTTAAATACTTTTATGATTGCTACTCATTTGTTTTCATCCAGATTCGCACCAAATGTTATGAAAGAGAGGAGCAAACTTTGAATCTACATACAGTAAAAACTGTATGTAGATAAAACAGTTATATAAATGAAAAAAATTAAAGATAAAAACAAATATATTTTAAATTAATATGATCTCTATATTTTTACATGTTAAAAGTTAATTGTTGCATTAAATTTTAAATGATCTATATAAATTCATATATTCTTATCCTATATTTTTGGTGTATTCTTTGTAACACTTATTTATTAATAATTATAATTTGTATAGTATCTTATATAATAATATCTTTTGTAATTTACAATGGCAATTTTAAAATTATATCTAATAATAAGTACATATATACAAATTTAAATTTATATCTAATAATAAGCACATATAAAGATCAGACATTTTCATTATAACTATATGTAAACTTTATATTTCACAAGTCTAATTGGTTTCTTTAAAATGAAAGTTGACAATGATCATAATAGAATTACAAGAACTTATCTATTAACCAGATAATTAAATAATGTTAAATCTAATTGATTATCTCAATTCAAATTATATTAAAACTTCGTTATTCAAAACCACCGCGAAGCGCGGGTATAAACACTAGTAGTGTTAAGAATGGTGTTCATGGATAAGATTGTGAAGTCCCCTTAATTTGTCGGCAAATATTTTTTAAGAGAAGTTCGTCGACAATTATGGAATTCCTTATGGAGCTTGCTGCACACAAGATGCTGAGGTGAAAGGTGGTGCATGGTGCAGATCCAAGGAGGCAAACTATATAGAACATATAATTAATCTGATCAAACATATGCACAATTCCTATGTCGAAAAAAATGTGGTGATAGTAATGAAGAACGATCATACGATCAACAACATGCCGCAACCATTTGAGCGAATTCGAACACAAGACAGAGCGTACCATGCACACGAAGTATCAGGAGCAAACTTGTGCACCGTTCTAGGATAGCACGTTGTCCGTCACATGTACTTAGGGTTTTGTATGTGCATGTACGCAGGTTGCCACACCCAAATACACGGGTAAGCACAACACATCCATAGAGATTAAAAAGCATGCCCACATAAGGATAAATATTATGACATTATTAGATCTTCATAAAACCTATTCGATAGATTTCCCAAAATCGGAAGACTATTGAAGATTCTACACATATGCGTATAAGGATAATATTATGATACTATTCATTGACATACGCAGAAAAATAACAACGAGTAAGCGACGCTATATGGACCGTCGCTAATAATATAGCACCGGATGTGAAATTCATCGCTAATTTCAAGTATAAAAAAACATATCACAATGAATAATATCGTCAATACATAGTTAATGATGGTTTTGAAAAATATCAATGTAATTGAATTTCATTGTAGTTTAAAAGAATGTGAATGTTTTTTTTTGCAAGATATGGATAAAGTCAAGAGTTTATATTTGTTTACAGATATAGATATTGATCAAGGCGAATACGCTTGTATAGTTCTTTTACATACAGAATTGTGATTACAATGATTAACCAAAAGTTTATTAGATAAGTTTTTAACAAATAATAATTCCATCATTGTAGATATCGATAAAAATGATTTCTTCCTCTTTTTGGCTTGATTTGTATTTTTGTTTGAATTTTGGGTATGTATTAGTATACTATAATATTTATATTATATAACTTTTGTGGATTTTGTACCGATTATTTGAATTTTATGTTTTTTAGTTGAAAAGTGGTTCCGCACGATATTTTTTCTTTATTAAAAATAGAAAACGAAATTTTCAAAACTCTTATTATTATGATATATAGTATGTTAATAGGTAGTTAAAATAAATGTTTTAATTTTATAACACAAATTTTATTTAGGATTTTTATCAGTTGTGCCCCTCCGAGATGTTGCAATTTCAATTATGCCCCTCCCTTTTTGGGAATATCAGTTGTGCTCTCGACTTCTTGCCTTTCTATCACTTGTGCCCCTTCGTTACTTTGATCGTCAATAAGTTAAACTTAATCTTAATCGTGGTTTAACCAAACCATGATGTAGTTAAGAGGGGCAAATCCGGAAAAAAAATCTCCCATCTCCCTCCTTCTCATCGTCCAATCCTTCCTCCTCCTCCTACCACCTGCTCCTCCATCCCCTTCTCTTCAATCGTTCACCATCAACATCAGCAGACGTGAAGCTGGTTGGGGGGAGTCGAAGTGGGGAGGCATGGGGCGGAGGAGTATGGGGAACGGGGAAGGAGAAACTAGCGGTGGAGGAGGGTGCGGGGGAGGAGCATCGAGTAGAGGAGGAGGGGGTGATGGGAGGATCAACGGGCAGAGGAGGAGGGGGTGCAGGGAGGATCAACGGGCAGAGGAGGAGGGTGGGGGGGTCAACGGGCGGAGGAGGAAGGGGGTGCGGGGGAGGGGCAGCAAGCAGAGGAGGAGAAGGATGGGGCAGGGGGAGGAGCAGGCAGCGGAGGAGGGGGCGCGAGGAGTAGTAGCGGGTAGAGGAGGAGGTGGACACAGGGGGGGGGGGGGGGGTAGGAGCACTGGGTAGAGGAGTGTGGGGTGAGGATCAACATGCAGAGGAGAAGGAAGGGGTTGCAGGGGAGGGGCATTCGGAAAGCTGGGGGCTGATGGGGACGGGGACACACAGAGGGCTGAGGGGAGGGTTAAGGTGAGGAGCTCAGGGTGGAGGGGGAGGCATGGGAGTCGGAGGGAGGGGAGGAGGAGGCTGTGACGGAGGAGGAGGAGGTTGGGGGTGGAGGCTGGGGATAGAGAAGGCTAGGAAGGAGGGAGAGGAGGAGGAGGACAAAGGCTGGGGCGGGGGACGGAGGAGGAGGACGATGAGGCTGGGGCGGAGGAAAGAGGGAGGAGGAGGAGGTGGTGGCAGCGGTCGGAGATGGAGGCTGGGGGCAGAGGAGGCGTGGGGACAAAGGAGGCGTGGCTGCAGGGGGGAGGGGAGGAAGACGAAGGGGATGACTTTTCAACCCTCTTTTTTCACTTTAATTCCTCATGTATCCTTGAAGTTAACGTCCGTTTGTGTTGGATATGGACAACCACTAACCTGAGGGGCACAAGTGATAGAACAACAAGAAGTCGGGGGCACAACTGATATTCCCAAAAAGGGAGGGGCATAACTGAACAACATCTCAGAGGGGCACAATTGATAAACACCCTTTTATTTATTATAGAACTAACAGAGTTTAAAATGCCCAACTTAATCACGTGCTCCACGCGATTGGGTGTGAAGTGGACCTATTAGGAATTAGAATAAATACGGATGTCGTTACACGAAATGTCCACAAGGACGTGATCGTACACATGAACATGTCGATTATGAACTTGTAAGAAAATGTTCAAATTATGGATATTTTTTGTGCAATTATTTCAGAGAGGTTACATGTGGACATGTGGTGGCGCTAAAGAGGTGTACGGTTCGAAGCCATGATTATCCATGTGTGCCTTGCTCTCTTGCGTTGGATGTTGAACTGATCTGACGATCGTGTAAGGAATCCCAGATTGAATGGCGTCGATCGAAATACCTCTTCAGATATCAGACGGCTACTACTTCATCTAGACTGACGAGGTGTTCTTCCCCAAATGCAAAGTGTTTTGCAGGCGACGATGATCAATCGAAATCTAATCTCAGATCTCCAGGAAATGGTGTTGTTCTTGAGTGCTCCTCAAACGGTTGCGATCAAATGTGTATCTCTGGTCGCTTCAGAAGCATACCAACTAAATGAGACAGTTTTGAAACCTTTCAAAATCTTAAACTAAGTAGGCTTGCCCATCTACCACCATTTTTATTACTTATTTTCATTTAAAAGACAAATGTATATATTTTTTAATTTCTGGGAATTACACGTACAACTAAGAACATTTGTTTATTTCCCTTTTCCAATGCAGATTTCCCTTCATGCTGACAATATTATTGATATTAACTAATTTGTATTCATCATTTTCAATAACTATTTATTTGTTTGATTTTTGGGGAATATATGTGCACATAAGGATGTATGTCAGTATTCCTTTTCCAATACATATTCTAATAGAAAAATGTTTTCATTTCATCGCGCACATGTATACAAATGGAGATATGATTTCCTTTTTTTATGATATGGATACTTACATGCTCATACATTCTTCTTGTGCATGTGAATACAAATACATTATCCAAATTTTAAGGATTGGCGTGAGTTCAATGGTGACACACTCTGGTATAGATAGATTTGTATTTGTCTTCCTTTGTGTCCATCTTCAAAAAAAAATATAAATATCTATTATTTAATGATCCACGCTAATATATTATTATTTTCTCCCTTTATGCAAATATAAATAAATAAATTGATCTATACATTCTAATTTCTTTCCCAAATTTTGATATGGTAACTTCTTTTAAGATAGAACTACTGCTATCAAAATCCACAATTCCCTGTTTTTATAGCTCCCAACTATCTCTTAATAATTTATGATCCACACGTTTTGATTGTTATCCCAAAACCAATAGCATCTACATCGCATCAACCCCAAATATAGAAAAAGCCAATAGTTCCCATGCAATGACCTCACACCCTATCACTTGCCTATAATAATGTCAAATCCTCTATCCACCATTGACGTGCAACAACATGATGAAGATCAAACGCTTTTGTAATACATTTACTTGGTATAACGTTCACATGTTTTATTAATGTATATTCTAGAAAGTCAGCTTCACAATTGCCAGGTTCCAGTTGATAGAGAAGGTCATGAGTAATCAAGATAAAAGCATGGTTATCTATAGACATTTAGAACATACATAAGAAATTGAGTTGTTTCTTGAAGATGGAACCCAACTTTTCATCGGTAATGACGAAGGAGTTAATCACAGCCTTTTTAGCAAATTGCCAAGATGAAAAATGGAAGTCACAACTCTTGAAACTAACTGGGCATAATTTTATCAGATGGCCGGAGAATATGAGTCCTGATAACTTGTTCATTCTCATCGATTCCTAGTTAAAATATCATCGTCATTCAAGTGTGTAGATACTCCTGATTGTAAATGAATAAAATGAAGCATATGTCTCGCAATGTATCTCCAGGCCTATGTCTTGTTATGTCCTGTGTTGTACGGAGAAGGTAAAATGCAATATAATTTCTCACAAGGTCATCTACTTGAGAAACAAGAGTGTGTTTTGATGGGTCTTTCCATCATTAGCAAGGAAATCATCAAGTTTCCAGAAATGACTTCAATGTGGCAGTGTATTAGCTCGAGGTGAAAAGAAATAACCTTTCGTATAGATATTGCATGGAAGTAGAATTTGTAACGTTGTCATATTTTTATATTATGATTGCCAGGAACCATTGTTTAGATAGTCGATGTACTGGGAGAAGCTTAAAGAATCAGATTTAATGATCAAGGGCATGGTGGTCAGGGATAGAAAGAAAAGGGGAAATATGTGTGAATCCAACTATGACTATTAAACATACTTACTGAACTTGTTGCTCAATAGCTCTCCCTACTTTTTTAGTAAGACCAACTATATATGTATGATATCTCAACATTTTAGATGTCTTGAACCAGCATCAGTTTATCCACTCACCAAGATTGAGTTACATTTGCATTCACGTATGATTGTTATGTTGAAGACTTATCTCAATAGTAGACAAACATTTAGAATGAATAATGCACAACAGTAGCAGCATCTTCGAATGTAGAGCGATGAGAACTTATTTCCATTTTATTGATGTCGGTAGAAGTGATCCGCTTAATATATGTTAATTAATAGATATATTTACGTTGGAACCATCCATGCATAATAAAGTAATAAATAAATAAATAGGGTATCTATCTATTCACGGGCGCATGGTTACGGGTGGGAGAGGCATCACATCAAACATATCCTGTTCACGTGCTCAAAGCAAAGCGAATGAGAAAAAGGTTAACTATGACTATGGTATCATTCACTCGGAGAGAGATTATAGATAGATCATCAAAAGTGGGAGAAACTGAAGGCAAGTCAATATTATCGGCGTTCCACCAGTGGCTGCCCCCCATAAAGAAGCCATATAACTATTGCCATGTGCTTTTCTGCACATCAAAAGGTGAGGTTATATGTCGGGGTGTCAAGGTTGGCATCATGGGGCTGTCCTTATTCCATCTTGCTAGACCTGAATTCTGTATTTTTTTTATGTTTTTTTTAAACTGTATTTTTTTGTTTTTTAAATTATATTTTTGCATCTTCAATTTAGTTTTTAGATTTTTATTTGACTTATGAATTTCTTTCTGATTTTTAATAAAATATTCTCAAATATTCTCGTTTTTTAAGATTTCTTACCACTCTAATAGTCTAATGGAAAGAAAATATATGCAGTGACAGAATAAATATTCATAGATTTACTAAATAGAAAATATATTTTTGAAAAAGGATTTTTAGTTTTTAAGGTTTTTGTTTGATTTTGTAAAAATAAGAGTGAGGTCGAAAATAATATAATAATACAACCATGAGATAGAAAAATAGGGAATAATTAGTAAAAGTGATAATTAAATATAGAGGTACTTTGTTTAAAAACTAGGTGGGGTGAGAAGTGAAAAGATGGGGTTTGATTTTGAATGTTTTTATGGAATTTTCATAAGGTTTTGAATTTTTTATGCTTTTAAGTTGAAAATTAGGAATTGGGAAAAATATATTTGGAGGTCTTATATGCCTAAGTAAGAGACATCGACCTTGATTTTTTGGGAGATCTTTCAATTAAAAAAATACATTTTTAGGTTTTTTAAAGTTGTTTTCCCATTTTCAAGTTTTATTTTTTTTTGAGAAAAGGTATTTATTGTGCAAAACCATAATTTTAGCAATATCAGATAGGTAGAGGAAACCAAGGCACTTTCTTTTTCGGAAGCTTCTAAGTTTTGGAATTTTTATGATTTTTAGTGAAAACCTTAAAGTATTTATGTTGATAAAATACGGCAGTATTTTCAAATATCAATTTAATACAAAGAAATATGGATTAAAAATTAATATAGATGAAGAAAATAAGTACTAAATCTTGTAAGCAATTCCTAGAAAATTATATAAAAATCACATAATTCGAAGTTATTTAATACAATTTCCCATAAAAATTTAGTTAAGGAGTAAAAATGAGCAAGATATGAATTAAATGTGTTTTTTGCAATAAATTATAATAAAATGTCAAAGTTTTAATATAAAAATATGTTATAAAACGTCCGGTGGATTAGGGATTTGACTTGATGCAAAAGAGCCCTGGAAGGACTAAATAACGATATATCAAAAGTATTTTGTGCTTTCAGAAAGCCACTGGCGAGAAAACTAATTAAACCCAAAACTTGGCTCAGGGCTGCAAAATTTCTACCTCTTCATAACTGAAGGGTGGAAAAACATCCATACGGTACATGTGGTGAAATGTCATCCTCAATCAGCTCTAGCTGCAGGTGGTGGCGAGTGTGCGAAGCTCCACTGACCTGGGATTTGTTCTCCTAAGCCATATCTTGAGCTCTGATGATTTGTTCATATTGCGATTGGGTCCTATGACTTTACCCTGAGTTTTCCTCTGTGAAGAAGTTGGGGGCCCTTGGGCTTTGTAGCGATTGACGTGTAGGATGATCGAGGATCTGATGAGAACTCTGACCAACCATCCAAAGGACTCAAATAACTCCAATACTTGACTCCCAATGCCTGCAAAATTAGCAATAGCGGCCATACCTCATTTCTAAAAAAAGAAAAGTGAATAGGAGAGGAACAAAGCAACAAACGATTCGAAATTTTGATAATTTCACATCTGACAGACTAAAATGAGCATATCTCCATCATACAGTGTCCGATTTTGCTCTAGTCACTTTTAAAGTACTCAATTTTCAGATACCTTCAAAATAAGACCAATTTCGTAAAATTCGGAGCGCATATGTGAAAGTTTAGTTTTGGGCCTCCTTTGCGCATTTTGACTTTTTGCTATTTTTGACCTGAGTTTTTATGTACATAATTAACCCTTTTAATTTTATTTCTTTTTCATTTATGTTCTTTGATGAAAGTTTTATTAAACGCGAAGTTGAGGGGACTGCCTGGGGCTATCTAAAAGACACAAAAATCCAAATCCAGATTAAAACAGAAATCAAAGAAACTGACTGAGTCCAAGTGTCCGTTGTGTGTCTGTACAAAAATTGTGTGTTTCTTACTTCTATTTTATTTTCCTATTTTCTTATTTTTTAAAAATAAAAAAAAATTAGATTAATATGTACTTATTTTTTTTGTATTTTATCGTAATTTTTCTAGATTTTTATCCTCTCTAAAACCACCAAAAAAATTTACAAACCCCAAAAATCCGGTTTTATATACACATGGAGAACCACCAAAAAGACCACTTCACACAGATGACCTCTTTTGCTCACGGGTCCTTCATGTAAGATGTAGATCTCGTCAAGACAAATAACTTTCGTGAAGGAATTTTTTTGATCCGAAGTCTCCTTTTATTTCTTTTTCATTTTTCTTTTCTCTGTAATATTGAATTTTTTTGGGGGCACCACGTGGCAGCTCCAGGGCGTGCCACGTGGCACCCCACCTCCCGCGCGCACGTGACCTCGCCCCTTTCCTTCCCCGCACCAACGTGCCCCCAGCTCACGTAACGTTGGCCGTTGCTCTCCTCCGCCTTCGCAACGGCCGCATGTCCTCCTCCAGCCGTTATGCTTGTAGCCATCATTCCTCTCCTCGACCGTTACTCGTGCCGCCATCATCTTATAAAGCCGCACCGCCGCCCCACAGCAGTCCTTATCTGCCCTTCCCCTTGCGTGGCCAGTGACAGCGGCATGCTGCTCCTTCTGGTGGCGTGATCCAGAGCTCCAAGCTCTGTTGCAGCCTCATCGAGCTGCTGAGCTCGCCATCTTGCCGAGTGGCTCGAGCAAGAACACCAGGAGTGAGCCCCTGCTCCTTTCCCAGGGTTTGAAGATGCATTCGAGAGGATTTTTCCAACGCTTAACAGAAGAAAAGAAACCAGGGGAGTATCCATTACCGTACTCGACCTCCAACCAGTCGCATCTCGGCTCAACTAATCGACCTTCGCCTCATCACTTCACGGCGTCGCATTTCACCGCCTTCACCGACCATCGACCTCATTCACCTTCACAACTCACGCCTTGTCGGTGTCCTGCTGCTCCTCCATCTGGCAGAGCACGTAAAGAGCATGCGCTTGCCGGGCAATTTGCAAACCAGCTCCCTCTATTCATCGCTATTCGCGTACACGTCCCCGCCTCCTGCATCACATGCGATGCACGTACATGAAGGATAATTTTTCATCCGAGCCCCTGAAAGCTTAAAAAAAGGGCAACAGAACTCCCGCCAGCAAGCATCATGCGAAGCGCACGTGGTTGCCCTGAAAAAATTACATTTTCACCAGGCAACTTCTACTATTTGTAGATAAGCCCCTCCAGGAAACTTTTTGACAGAAAAACTTTATTTTATTTTCATTTTAGTCCATGCAAATTCATTTGAGCATATCTTTCTCATACGAATTCTCTTTTTAGCATATAATATGCCATTTTGAAGCTATTTTCAAGCTCTTTCATCTTACTTATTTTTAGACACATCTGAATCTGTTTATTGAGGTTTATCATTTGAGGAGCATTTTGATTATTGTAGGCTACGTCTTGACATATTCGTGCCTTTCTTAACTGAGAATATCATTGACGTATTTATAGGGATGTAGTGGGAGGACATGAAATTAATTTGATCCCTTTATACTATTCTGCATAATATTGAGGTTCTAACCTTTGTAGGGGATTCAACTCAATTGACAATAAATAGTGTGATTAAACTCGAATTATTTGAGAACCAAATCAGAGAGAATTGTGAGATCAATTAAGGATTATTTTTTATTGCAGGTTTATCCTACAGTTATTCGATCTGTGATTATTTTTGAGAGAACCGATGAATTTATTTGGATTAAAATTTTCTTCACAGATCCTGCACTTAATATCTTTCTTTGTGCTTTTTAGCATTACATCATCAATTTGCCTTTTCATTTTATGACATAGATATTAATCGAGAAAATAATTAATTATTTTAAATTAATTTAAGACCACACAACTAAAAATCACCGTTCCCAGTGTTCGACCTTAGTAAACTTGCCAAGTAAAAATATTCCACAACATTCAAACGTGTGTGGTTTTAACGAACCGAATTTGTCTCCTATACTACAACAATTCCTGATTATTAAAGAGGCAAATTCACGTTCATCAAATGGTGCCATTGCCGGGGAATGATGAATTTTTAGGGTTCTAAATCATTTTTGTAATTAATTTTTGTGAAATTTATTTTTGTGTCATTTTTTGCATTTTTCCCTTTTGCATTTCTTTTCTTCTTCTGATACTAACTGCACTTTCTCTCTTCGCAGATTACTCGAAGCTAATTTTTGAATTTAAATCAAGGACCTGCGAAGAAGACTGATTTTTATTTTATTTTATTTGTGTGTGTGAGAGAGAGCTTAGTTTAGGTTTAAATTTCTGCATTATTCTCAAGGTCCCTCTCTTTGAACCCTTGTAATACAGATTGAAATTTTCTGTGCTGTGTTGGGTCTGTTTCAACCCCTTCTGTGTGGTTGGGACCTGGCTTGAGTGGCGTAGGACTTAGATACATATACGATTGTTTATTTATCATTGATAGTGTTCGTAATTCCTAGGCCACACGTTCACTAACTATACGCACTATAGATCGTTCAACATTAGCCAAAAATTGAAATCAATTCTTCTCGCTAATAGAACTATCTACTTAGGGCGTTTTTCATATGTGCATATCATTTAGTGTAATTTAAATTCCTTGTCTTGCATCCCGCATGAAGAACGCGAGGATTCACTGTAAGTATTCTTCTTAAGCATGCATCATTGATTTACATTTGCATCGGCTTTTTTCGATTCTCCTTCCTCAAGTTTTACAACTTAGGAGTTAAAGGAATTGGGACTGTTCGTTAGGCGTGAATTTTTTTGCTCATATAAACTTCAGTGATAACCTTAATTTAAAATTGGGACAGCTAATCAAGGCGACTGTAAATAAAACTGACATAAAATCAACCTGTATCTGGTGGAGAGGAACCCACTCATTGTTTGTAAGGAAAAGAACACACACTTAGGATATAATCAAAATTGAGAAATTTCACTTAGACTACTGATTTTAAAAACAATTAGCTACTTTTCAGTGAGGGTCTCGGGTAGCCGTTTCACGGTCCGACTTCCCTTAGCAGAGTAGGTGGTTTAGAGGACATTGCGGAAGACTCCATCCTCAAGTATCACGGGTAGCCGTTTAAACGGTCCGTACTTACACCTATACTGGCTGAAAGTAGGTGCAACTATTTGTATGAACTCGGGACAGTCTTTGTGAAATATTTCGGCACCTAACAGCTCTGCTTAATTTTCAATATTGTTTTGTCATTAAATTAAAATTGAAAAGATAAGCGGCCGAGTCCTAACATGCCTTCACCAGTGTTGAGTGGGTAAATCTACGTGTTTATTTTGTGTACGTCAAAGACCTTGCAATCGCAAGCAAATCGTGGTTCGCTGATCATTCCATCCCTCTTGACAAGATATCAGCACAGTGGTATTCTTTCCCGATCTCCACGACCATGTCCCGATATTCTTCTTCTCACACTCCTCAGGGGAGCCTGCTCTTCAAATTAAGTTCCCCTCAGCCATCATTCTCTTCCCACCCATACATCCCACCCTATGACCACACTTCTTCTTGGAATAGCCCTCTCTCACATTTTGACAATCTTATGAACATAAGAGAGAGACCCGAATTGAGGATGAACAATAGAATGACCGATATTGACAGTAGAATACGATTTCCAGTTACTATGATCTCACAGCCTATTAAACCATCCCCTACTCAGGATGACCATCCTCTTGAGTACAATCAATTTTCCTTCGACAATCCACGAGAAAATCAAAGTCAAGGAAATATAACTCATGACCAGATCATAATGATGATGAACAATCAATACTCTACTCGAGGTTACATGCCAGAAGCACGACACGTGGAGAATGATTATTCAATCACTAGTCATGAGATGTTTGAGGATGAGATTGCTCGGATTAATAATAGAGCATACACTTTAACTGAGACAATATATGATCTCATCCAGTCCATGTAGAATTCAGAAGAAGTGAGGCCACCACCATGCGAACCACTGGATTATCATGTGACTCACAATCAGACACGACTACTGATCTCTGACCCCTGCCTGACCATATCAAAGAAAATAATAAAAAAATTGAAAAATTTGAAAATTCAAAAAAATTGGACAACTCTGAAATCGAAGCATTTTGTAAGAGTCTGATCTTAGATCTTCCATTGATCAAAGCCATAGAATATATGCCCGATCTTAAGAGATTTGTGAAGAGTCAACTAAACCCCAAAAGACGGGCAAGAAACGATCAAGAACTGAATATCATGTCATATCTATGGCTAGTTCTTTGGTGATGAATCATAAAATCAAAAGCTGCAAAGTCAAACGGTTGACTCGGATCACATGTGAAATTGAGGATACCTTATTCACTCATGTTCGATTAGACGATGACTCTACTTTAAACATCCTCTGAAAACCATCTTTAATCAACTTAAATATGGACAACTCAAAAAGACTAGGGTGATCGTTCAATTACCCGATCGATCTACCAAAAGACCGCGGGGGATCGTTTCTGTCGTAAATTTCTGAGGTAAAGAACATAAAGTGGACTTTATTGTCCTGGACATTGAGCACCCCTGAAGGTTGTCTGAGTCTCCTATCATTTTAGGAAAGCCATTCTTATCCTCCACTAAGGCGATCGTCGATTGTAAGACTCAGGAAATCCAGTTCCCGAACTTGGACCATAATGAACAAACCCCCAATGACACAACCTGCTCTGAGGAAAACCAACTTGAAACCGACAATTATGACCAAGAGATAAATATTTCACATTATCAGACATCTTCACATGACACACTGATACAAACCCTAGGAGAGTCACCTAAAAGACTGGCTGTTGGACAAACTTAGGATTCTCACCACCGTATCACTGCTCCTAGGAAAAATCAATATTTTGGATCTTATGAAGAATTGGACCATATTATTGAAGATCACCACGATTATTTGAGTGGTTCAATCTTTGAGTAGGCAATAATTCATGAAATACTTGAACCATACAAAGAACTGACTCAGGAAACCTCTGATGTCATCAAAATTCACGATCATCGGGAAGTGACATCAACATCCCCGGCCATAAACCACAAAATCACTAGGAACAATCTCCCTCGACTAAAGCAGCGCATGACCCTTCAAGAATTGGTCAACTTTTACGGGGATTCATCAGATGAGGAACTCATGAATGCCACATCGGTTACTCAAGACAGGGAGATGAAGACTGTCCAACTTCCTCCCAATACTTTGCAAGGAAACAAACCGACCAAGAAAGTCACCTTTGACCTTAGACAGCAGGTGATTTCTGAAGAGTTCTCGTTCGATCCTGAAGTGGTTCATCAGATAAGTGCAATAAGTACAACTCTGATCCAAGGGCACTTACCTCTGATCGACAAAAGTTGGAGATCCTCTGCAGATGACTACTATTCTCCTGAGGATGACTCCGACGATGGCTGATCTTCTTCATCGGCCCCCTCTTCATCGCCCTCCACATTTCCATACTATCTCCCTCTATACTCCCGCAAGAAGGTCTGCTGCAAACCTCCTTGATCTTGTACATCTGCAAATCTACCCATTTCCCCATCTGTATTTATCCGAATATACTTAGGCTAACCTGAGCCTAAGTATAGGGGGACCGGTACCATTGTTTATACATCACTTCTCTTCTTTTGTTTTTAACCCATCAATACTTAGTACGAGCTATGTCTACATTTCACTTTGTGCCATGAGGACATAGCACAAGCTAAGTATAGGGCGGTATGTTTGTATATATTTTACCTACTTTATCCATAGCTCGTACTTTAATCGTTTTTATCTAACATCGGGGATGGGTACAAGTAGCGTATATTATGTGTATAATACATGTTTTTCAAAAAAAAAACAAAAAACAAAAAAACAAAAACAAAACAAAAAAAACTTTTTTGCATAAAAAAATCACTCATAATCTTGCATTTCATCAAGCATTTCATGCATTCCTTGGTTGATTTATTCCTGATACATTCACTATCACTCAAAGGCTTGAGGATTTTTTAGGACACTTGATTTCTGAGATCTTGAGAGTCTGGGTTAACACGCCTTAGTCATTTGGTTGAACTTAATAATCCACATTTCTCTAGTTTGAAAGATTTGAGCGCTATATTGCACTCTTCATCTCTACCTTCAAAAAGAATATGATCAGCACAATCACTTTCACAACTGCATGATTGATGAGATGAGTTGAGCTATCACTTGAGGAACTGGGACTAGAGATTTGAGTTTAGACCCGATTTAATGATATTCGAGGATGGGATAAAGTTAATGAATGCTTCAGAAAACCTGAGTGTCAGCAAAAACCTAGCCATTATGTGAACAAGTTCATATGCTATTTTTTTGATGTTGACCTAAGTGCCAGGGTGTGTTGAAACTTAATGAAAATGGTTGATCAGTGTGCGCCAACTTTTGGTAAAAGCAGTGGAGCTAGCCAACAAAAGGAAAGAAAAAGAAATGTCAAAGAAAAGCTCTATCATCCAAAGTCAAATTCCAAATGAGCTTCCACCAATGGCGAGCGCTCCCAAACATTTTCAAAGTGTCCACTTGGACCAAGCGCTAATTAGGACCAAGGAGTTGGGGCTGACACCATAAAAGGGCTCTGCATCGTAAGCGATACAAGTCTGAGTGTCGAAGGTATCTTAGATACTCAAAAGAGACACACCCGGTGTACTCCCAGAAAAACAAATGCAGACGACTCCAAATTCTCTTGACGGACACATTGATCAACAAAACAAAAATATACTTGTGTTGAGAGCATATCTTCTTCATACAGTGTCTGATTTTGGTCTACTCACTTTTAAAGTACTCCATTTTCAAATACCTTCAAAACAAGACCAATTTCGTAAAATTCAGAGCTCATATGTGAAAGCTTGGTTTTGGGCCTCTATTACGCATTTTGACTTTTTGCTATTTTTGACCTGAGTTTTTATGTACATAATTAACCCTTTTAATTTTATTTCTTTTTCATTTGTGTTCTTTGATGAAAGTTTTATTAAGCGATAGAAAAATCCAAATCCAGATTAAAACAAAAATCAAAGAAACTGACTGAGTCCAAGTGTCCGTTGTGTGTCTGTATAAAAATTGTGTGTTTCTTACTTCTATTTTATTTTCCTATTTTCTTATTTATTAAAAATAAAAAAAATAGATTATTGTGTAATTATTTTTCTTGTATTTTATCATAATTTTTCTAGAATTTTAACCTCTCTAAAACCACCAAAAAATTACAAAACCCCAAAAATCTGGTTTTCTATACACATGACCTTTTTTGCTCACGAGTCCTTCATGAAAGTTGTAGGTCTCGTCTAGATGAACAATTTTAGTGAAGGAATTTTTTTGATCCGAGGTCTTCTCTTATTTCTTTTTCATTTTTCTTTCCTCTATAATTTTGAAAATTTTTTGGGGGCGCCACGTGGCAGCTCCAGGGGGTGCCACGTGGCACCCCACCTATCGTGCGCACGTGCGCGGCATGTGACCTCACCCCTTCTCCTTCCCCGCACCAACGTGCCACCAGCTCGCGTAACGTCAGCCGTTCCTCTCCTCCGCCTTCGCAACGGCCGCACGTCCTCCTCCAGCCGTTATGCTCGTAGCCATCGTTCCTCTCCTCGACCGTTACTTGCACCACCATCATCCTACAAAGCCACACCGCCGCCCCGCAACAGCCCTTATCCGCCCTTCCCCTTGTGTGGCTGGTGACAACGGCGTGCGGCTCCTTCTCGCGGCGTGATCAAGTCCAAGCTCTGTTGCAGCCTCATCGAGCTGTTGAGTTCGCCATCTTGCCGAGTGGCTCGAGCAAGAACACCGGGAGTGAGCCCCTGCTCCTCCTTTCCCAGGTTCTGAAGATGCACTCGAGAGGATTTTTCCAACGCCTAACAGAAGAGAAGAAACCATGGGAGTAGCCACTAACGTACTCGACCTCCAACCAGCCGCATCTCCGCTCAACTAATCGACCTTCGCCTCATCACTTCACGGCGTCGCATTTCACCATTCACCGACCATCAACCTCATTCGCCTTCGCAACTCGTGCCTTGTCGGTGTCCTGCTGCTCCTCCACCCAGCAGAGCACGTGAGGAGCACGCGTTTGCCGTGCAATTTGCAAACCAGCTCCCCCTATTCATCTCTATTCACGCACACGTCCATGCCTCTTGCGCCACATGCGATGCATGTGCATGAAGGATAATTTTCATCCGAGCCCTTGAAAGCTTAAAAAAAGGCAAAAGAACTCCCGCCGACAAGCATCATGCGAAGCGCACGTGGTTGCCCTGAAAAAATTACATTTTCACCAGACAACTTCTACTATTTGCAGATAAGCCCCTCCAGGGACCTTTTTGAAAGAAAAACTTTATTTTATTTTCATTTTAGTCCCTGCAAATTCATTTGAGCATATCTTTCTCATATGAGATCCGTTTTTAGCATATAATATGTCATTTTGAAGCTATTTTCATGCTCTTTCATCTTACTTATTTTTGGACACATCTGAATCTATTTAATGAGGTTTATCATTTGAGAAGCATTTTGATTATTGTAGGCTACATCTTGACATATGCGTGCCTTTCTTAACTGAGAATATCATTGACGTATTTGCAGGGGATGTAGTGAGAGGACGTGAAATTGATTTGATCCCTTTATACTATTATGCATAATATTGAGGTTCTAACCTTTGTAGGGTATTCAAATCAATTGACAATAAATAGTGTGATTAAACTCGAATTATTTGAGAATCAAATTAGGGAGAATTGTGAGATCAATTGAGGATTATTTTTTATTGTAGGTTTACCCTACAGTTATTCGATCTGTGATTATTTTTGAGAGTACCGATCAATTAATTTGGATTAAAATTTTCGTCACAGATCCTTCACTTAATATCTTTCTTTGTGCTTTTTAGCATTGCATCATCAATTTGCCTCTTTATTTTCTGACACGAATATTAATCGAGCAAATAATTAATTATTTTAAATTAATTTAAGACCACGCAACTAAAAATCACCGTTCCCTGTGTTCGACTTTGGTAAACTTGCCAAGTAAAAATATTCCACTACATTCAAAATTTGTGATATTTTGCTGAACCGAATTTGCCTCCTATACTACGACAATTCACGATTATTAAAGAGGAAGATTTCACGCTCATCACTGCCTGAATAAGAGTTTCTAAAGACTTTACTTATTGCATCACAACTCATCGATTTAGGATTGTGAATGTGCTCCAACTCATCTAATTAAGAAGATGCTATATCATTCATACATGCTAGGAACTACAACTTAACAGAGAAGATGGTGTTATCGACGAGGTGGATCAAATGGAGTGAATGGTGGATGATCTTCATCGAAGACATAAAAAAATAGAAGAGAAATGATTTGCCAATCATGTGAAGGGTTAGACTGTTCAACCAATGAAAGATGGGGACATATTTGGCCATAAACGTCGAATGATTAGGGGATTGATCTTAATGTGAAATTAGGAACTATGGTGGTATAAACTTCAAGTTACTAAGGGGAGACATTTGCCGTTGAGGGATGAGGGATAGAGAAATGCCCATAATGGGCATGGGGCGAAATAATTCCCAAAATGGGTATGGACTGGCAAGGCATTTGCCATGCCATGACCTAGCACGCTCCGTGGCAAATGGTTTGCCGAATAGCCTACATGGAAACACTAATCATTGGTGACAAATGGTCTGCTGCTGACTATCTAGTCCAACTGATTGTGATGGAAATGAAAATAAGAAATAGATAAGCTACCTAATAGGATGCCTAGGCAAATGGATTTGTTAGCGGGTGAGCTACAATCAACCTTTGATCTTCAACTCTTGCTCAACTGAGAAAGCAAAAGCTCCCTATGCCACCACAACATATTGCAAGGCTCCAACAGAGTGTGGACCTCTCCCTTGACATCATCTACTCATCAATTACCTTGACTGACGACTTGGCCACCGTAGTATCATGGTGGAAAGATCATTGGAGGATGTGTTAGGTTTTTTGAAGCAGAGAATATGAAGGCTTTTGGCAACTTCAGTGATATTTATAGGCCTTCAATATCCAGATCATTGGGTTGTTAAACGAAGGTTGGACAAGGAGCAAAGATGCACTGATTGGGGAGAGAAACAATATGAAACATCAATGGGGCACTATATACATGTGAGATTCAAGGTGGCTGGAGGTAAGGAATGAACCCCTTAAAAGTTGACAAATGTCAGTGAAGAAAAACATCAAAATTGCAAAAAAATCTTACAAAAAATAAAAACAAATAGTAGATGATCTCAACGGAATCAGTGTAAAATGAAAGTTATTCAAAATTTCAAGACATATATAGAAGGGTATTTTTACAAAATCAGCTTTATTTGACATATATGAATTTTGAAGTTTTTTATAGGTATATTATACTACGATATTTTCTTTCAAATAGAAAATACCATATGTATTTTGTTATAGTTGCATACTATATTAGGTGTACATTGTGAACTTTTGATTTTATCATATACAAAAGATTGAAAATAGACATGTTCCATCGAGCTATGCACAACCTACATATTTTTTATATCATTTTGTTTTTAAAATCTTTTATTTTCTTTCTATTTTTGGATGATAATAAAGTATTAAGAGAAATATACAAAATCTAAACTACGTAAAAAGGGAGAAGTGCAACTTGAACAATTTTGTTATGTTTAGAATACATTGCACAATATGTCCCAAAACACATTTTTCATAGATTAACCTACTTAGTCTCATAGTATTTTTAAGATTTAAATGATTTTTAGCTTTGAACTTAATGGCGACAAAAGTCAAAATGGAGTTCTTATATATGAGATACTAGTCTTTGAATGCTAACATAATACAAGTAGGGTTTCTGTTTTATTGGAATTTGTACAAGTTGATATTTTTGGATCATTTTTTTAATTTTTTAATATATTTTTATATATAGAGTACAAAAAGGGTCAGGTTAAAAGGAGTTAAAATATGATGTATAAAAATATTTGAAGTTTTAGGTATTTACAAGACAACTATACAAAGTGGTCAAAAACTCGAAACTCAACCCTTTGAAAAGGTATTTTTAGATTCTGTTTAGAACTAATTGTTTATTATAGTATGTCATTCAAATATGAGCTTGGTTAATTCAGAACTGTACAAAAATAAAAACATGGTCGAGAAGTTGTCAGATTAGCGAAATATGGTTTGTGTTACTATTTTTGGATATTTTTCTAATTTGAATTGTTTATGTACACAATGGAAAAATAATTAGGATTTCAAAAATAATTAACCATAAATAGTTATGGTTATTTTTATGTATGTATAGATCATTTACTAGTATGCTGAGCTTAATTTGTTCTATACATTGCATTGTTGTTTTTAAGGTTCCTTATTGTCCTTAATTTTAGTAAGTGGACCGAGGTCTAAAGCCTTTGTCTCTTCCTTAAAGTGATAAATAGTATATAATCCTATTTATTCAAGTTTCTTTTTGTCAGTCAATGCAAATGTGCATAGATACATCCTTCCTTCTTCCTCATCTTTTTTGTTTTCTATTTTGTCAGTCAATGCAAATGTCCCTTCTTCCGCATTAAATTTTTAAATTCCGTTGCATCGAGCAATTAGTGCGACTAGTCGCTCCCGATCGCATTCTATGCGATCATCACGCTTCCATGATGCGCTTGAGGATATCCCCATATCCTTCAATGACAGAGGGCAATGAAAGGTACGCGTGAATGGTGGATCTGCATATGACATGGAGGTGGTATTGAATCTAAGAGGGGATGATTGGAGCGGTGGACAAAATAGGAAGGGTGTGCGGAGAGAGCGAGGTGGTTGGCGTTACGCTAGGAAGACGATGCAGCTCCGCCGTTGGATCAAGTAATCCAACGGGTGGGATTGGAGCACCGTTGAAGGGGTGAGAGTAGATCATGGATCTGATCAGGCGGTTGATGGAGTGGCACTGGGGGACAGTGGAGATGTGATGTAGAGATTCATCCAACTGTCAGTAAGGGAGGGGTAACCTAGAAGGTGCTCGGTCGTTAAATGGGAGTCAGTCATGCGACTGAGAAGAAGGCAAAAGCGAGTGGCTTTGATCAGATCAGGGGACCTGATCAGACGGTGGGGGAATCCAGTAGATGAGCGATTAGGATGGAAGCATGATTGAGCCGATCCGAGGGTGGAGGAAGCAGTCAGAAGTCAAGATGAAAAAGGGGCCACGTGGACAACCTAGAGGGTGCCACGTGGTCCAATATGATTATTGAGAAATAGGGAAAATAAAGAAAATTAAGAAAGAAATAAAAGGAGACTAAATTAATAAAAAGTCAAAACATGAAAGTTGTAGATCTCGATGAGATCTATAAGTTTCATGTTGAGCAAAAAGTCAGAAAAGGCCAATGTACAAAGAGGTGTTTTTGGTAATATTTTTAATAGGTAAAAATATTGCATTTTTTGGGTTTTGTATTTTCTTTGTATTTTCTTTTTAAAGCCAAATATATACAATAATTAACCTAATTTTTAGGGATTTTTAATAAAATATAAAAACAAAGAAAATGTTAGTAATAAAATACAATAAATAGGGTCAGAATATAGGTTAATTATACACAGAGTATGTACAATATAATACAAGTTAATATTAGTGAATTAGTTGCGATTTTATTGAAATATTTATGCAAGAATAATAATAAATGGATTTTAACATGATGTATCTGAGATTCATCACCAACCCACTTATGATCTCAGATACAATATTTGAAAATAGGTAGATTTTTTATCAGGGAATTCTCAAACTTCACTTAGCTTGGGATGAACTGGAAAATACTATCACATATCAACCTGAGTATGAGGAAAATATTCGAGGACAAAATAGGGAGATTTTGGATGAAAAAACTATTGAGATAGAAAAACATAAAATTTTCGAGAACCACTTCAAATTGAGGATATTAATGAACATTTTTTTAAGAATAACTGTGGATATCAAATCTTCCATCATCTAGCTCAAAATAATTCCAAGGCAAATGATTTTTATGTCACTGAGGTGATCCTTTTGCCACATTATTCGGACCCAGCTTTAATTGAAATTCCCATTGAACAAAGGGTCAAACTTGAATCTCTAATTAAGAACAAGGGATTTTTACCTCACGAACCTTATAAACTTGTTAAAATTTCTCTATGACCTTTTTCTCAACGTAATTACCACACTGATCCTGTAAATTACCCCAAGAACCCTCACAAGCTTCAAACAGATTAACCACAGGGTTCATGGAATAAGAGTTAGCAAGTTTATGGGATCGAGGGGAGAATTATGTTGTTTCAAAGGTCGACAAGGTAATTTGCAATGTGTATAGTGTGGTAAAAAATCCCTAAGAACAAAAATGGAAGTTATGATGACGAGTGTCATGAAATAATTGTCGATCGTGAGGTTAATCTTGAAGCTAAAATGGAGGTTGGAATAAAGGAATCATCTCGTAAAGATTCTGAATCTTATGATTTTTATGAAACCTGATGCCCTCCTCATCTTTATTGGGTCATATTGTGATTGAATTATCTGAATTAAGCATCAATTTTTAATATCGAGCTCATGTTCTGGTCCGAAATAAGATATTAAATCTGACTCCGAGGATGATTTTGATAATGAAACTGAAGATGAATACGATAATGAATTCGAGGATGATGACACAATTAAATCTGATGACGAGATTGAAAATGAATATGAGTATTCTGAATATGAGGAAGAACTTGAGAATGGTGATGGACATGAAGATGAATACGATAATAAAATTGAATTTGAATATGAGTATGGCAATAACTTTGAGCAAGAGAGGAAAATTGAGATTGAGCTACCACCACATGTTCTCCCAGACACCCCAATCGGATGTCGGAAATCCTCCCTAATGACTCTCTCGGGGATGATCGCATAATATCCCACTCCAATCCCACAACCTCCAGGGAAGATAACCCTTCCTGCTTGGTCTTTCACCCTCTAAGTGCCTCATCCGAGACTACCACATCTTTGGAAACTGGGAAACTTAAAAATTTTGAGGATAATCAACCAACTACCACACTAATTCCATCTTTGAGATCGGTTGACATTGAGGATACATCTTGATCATGAACATGAGATTATAAAATCAGATTGAGCATGAACCCATCCACCAACCCTTGGATTTAAAGATGCATGAACAAATCTTTGATTTTTGGGATGATCGTGATAATTTTGTGGGTAAGAAAAAATTGGATTTATTGGATATATATGAGGAAGATGATTTTATCAATGGTGGACCCTATGTATTGAACATTGAATCGAATCGTGACTGATCACAAACCATTTCTAGTCACATTTCCCCCACTGTCATCAGCTCATATCTCCGACATGCCTACCAATATGAAAGATCACTTCTAGAGTTGATTCCATCATTCTCGCTCCAATCATCATTTGGATCGGCTTTCTCTTTCATCATTCTGATACCATCATTCTGATACCATCATTCACTACATGTATCATCCTACTGGTAACTCCCATCTACCTTAAGCTTCATAAAATTGGCATCTCCACCTTCAAATCCCTTATTCCATGATCTATACATCATCACAGTTTTCAGAACATATATGCCGCACATACTCATGACACAGGGTATTCCTAACCCTGGAGCTTGGCTGGGGGAGTTAAAACCAACACATCATGGGACAAACCCCACTGTTATTTTTCAGGTATTTTCTCTAGCATGCATTTTTTACTTCATTTCTTATAATTGTAGTTCAATAAGTATGGGGAAAATCCTAAAAAAATCAATTGAAAATAATGAAAAAAGCATATTTCAACATCTGTATTTGCACTCTCTTCAATTATGTTGTCCCAATTTTTTTCCACTCTGCTATCACCATGAGTAAATGGTTCAATCTAAGCATGGGAGGTGCATCTCATTTCATGCATTTCATCTCTATTGTATCATATTTTTTCATTGAACTTCATGCATTCCATTTTTTACATTTTTTTTAAAACCCAAACTATTTTTTCTTCTTTTCATTATTTTTTTCCAAAAAGACAAAAATTTTTTAGCATCTTCACAACTTTACTTTTTTTGCATGTTTTACAAAAATACCAAAAATATTTGCATATACTCAAAAACCCATAAAAATTGCAATAATTCCCCTAAAAATTCTTTCAAAAAAATTCATCAAAATTTTTCGAAAATCTAAAAATATTTTCCCTATTTTCCCTTAACTTTTTAGATTTTTTATCTGATTTTTTGAGTATCGGACTTAGATTAAGAAGACCTCAATCCACTTAAATTCAGAGGATTTCATTAGATTTAAGTATTCTATTTCTTCAGGTCTATTTTAGACTGAATTCCTTGAGTTCCACTAATTTTATGCGGTGACCAACATCACAATCAATTATTGAGAAAAGACCATTCATTAAGAGACAAGTTTTTGCAGCAAAATAAATTCCTTAACAACTTACCAGTCCATTAAAATATTCAGATTTCAAGGGCTTAAGTGTAAATTTCCAAGTTTGAAGAGCCTTCTTGTTATTGATACGTTTATTTAATTAAACAGAGTAAATGATCTAGAATCCTTTTCCTCTAATTAAAAGTCTCTAGAGGTTGATCCTCTTCTCTCTTCGTCCTTATAAGTTTAAAATATTCTAGAATATATAGTACTTTCTACCACGTTGTGCATCTCGTCAATAAAATGGGCCTTTGAAATCGAAACCAAGAAGTCTTCTGGGGTGCAACGGAGTATCTCTTATTCCTCTATCCTATTTCTCACTTCCACGAACAATTCTTTCCCATCTCTCCCATTTTTCCTCCTCTATGTCATCTTTTCACTAACTCAGTCATGATCGGTCACAAGTCCAGCTAAATGAGGAGGGTTGCGTTACGTAGCCGACAACCAGCGTAAAACAGTCGGAGACAACTTCTTAAAGAGTATTTTTTTTAAAAAAATATTGTTTAGGAAGTTGCATCATGACAGACGAATCTTTTCAACATAGATTTAAGCAAACATATAGATTTTGTTGGGGCGTTCCCTGCTTGCGACGCGTTGCATTGCCCGAATGCAATGAAAAATTGGCAAGGGCCGCTACATCGCAGCCTGGATGTAGCTCAAAATTTACAAGGGTTCTCGCATGAGGAATGCATGCGGGTAAATAAGCTAGTTCTGTTGCATCACTGATAGTTTGTGTGTATAAAGGATTGTTTCTATCTCTAGCAAGGGAAGGGAGTGACTCTGAATCTTGGGAAAGCTATTCAATGATTTAAGTTCAGGAACCACTTATTTTCTATAAAGTTTGGGTATGTCAGCAAACCCGTCTTATACATGTATCTGGAAGTCACATTTTATACATGTACACTCCTGATACCTAATGCGAGAAAATCGTATAAAAAAGAAGGCATAATAAGGGATGCCAATTACAAAAAATACAAATGCAAAGAAAATATCCACCACAGAAAAATATACTCAAATAACCCAGCTCTACCAAATAACCAAGTAGCAGACCCGTGTTGCAACTAGTTTAAAAGAGGCCAAAGAGGTCCAGAGTTATGTTCTACAAAAAGAAAAAATGAGATCAACGGACCAAAACTGTCTACAAAAAATCCCAGATATCCAAGTTCTCTACAAATTTCACCCATACTATTGTGTTGACAAATTCAGGTGAAATAAGAATAAGCCTAGACTTTGAGAGAATAAAGGCTTTAGATTTTGTGAATCTCCCAGTACCTTACTTAAGGTTGTACGGTGTACTTGTCTCACAAATTGGGAAGAGCTATAACCTTCACACACAATCCAAAATCAACTCAAGGTTAAAGATAATATCCGTTGACCGGGATGATAGACTTGACCTAAGGATGGAATCGACTAGAACTCATAGAACTTGAGGCTGCCGAATTGAACACTATAAACTAAAGGGGAATCCGAACACATTATTAATCTAGAGATCAACTTAGTCTTTGTTCGATATTTTTTTAAATTTGGCTTAAAATCTCAGGACTTTGTGGATGTGTCTGTTGTAAACCCTCTATGTGCATTCTATAATTATTTTTTTCCTCATTGCATATCATTATTTTTCCCGGGACTAGAAAAAGTTAAGTATGGGGATATGATGAATATGTAATTTATCATATTTTTATACCTTTTTGAGCAAAATATTACATATTTAATCCATGTTTTTTCTTAAATTTTTGCATAATTTTCATTTTATAATTTTTTGTTTGCATTGTGTTTAAAATTATCTAAAAATTACATAACATTCCTCACAAAAATAAAGTAAAGAAAAAAGAACAAAAAAGTTTTGCATTAATTAATTTTTAATCAATAAATATGGGCTCCATGCCCATATTATGTTTCTAACCAATTTTTATTTATTTTCCAAGTCCATTTTGGAAGAGGCCCACACTCTCCTCTACCCGCTTCATTTGCAAAAAAAATCGCTACACGACAAAATAGCTGACGCCATATTGATGTCAGCATCTCAACAAAATAAAAGGGGACGGCTGACGTCAGCATGATGTGAGCACTCCCTCTCTTCTTCCCCAAGAAGCCCCTGCATAGAAGCCTCTTCTTCTTCCTCGCACGAACAAGCACCGCGACCATTCCCCTCCTCGTTGCATGCAGCTGCCGGCCACCTGCCTCCTTGTTGATGCAACCACGTCGACGATCCCTCCTCTCCTTCATCTCCAACTATAAAAGGGGAAGGATGACCCATGAAAAAAAAATCCATCACGAAACTCATTCCCCCATCGCGAACGCACTTCACACCACCGCCTCATCACCTTCTGATAGCCATCACCTCCACGACGTACTTCTCGTTGCGCCATCGTCGCAGCTCCATCGTAGGCAGCCAAGCACGACGTCATCGCTGTCCTAGAGAAGGGGTCCCAGGGATAGCTTTGTAATTTGTTTTATTTTATGTATTTTTTATTTAGTTTGGATATCATTGCCATTAGCTAAAACTTTGATTTTCTCTATGCAATTTACCCAATTCTGATTATTATAGTTAGTAACATTTGCAAGTTTTTCAATTCAAATTTATATAATTACGTTTCATTCCTCTAGGGACTAATTTGCAATTTTTAAAGTTTATTTCTTAATCTGTAATTTTTTATTAAGTTTTTAATTTGCAAATTTCTTTTATGTCCAGTTCCAGTAATTGCAAACAAGTCCTTAATTTTCTTTTTTATTTGCATTCAAGCCTTAGATTTCTTAGAAAATTACACAAATGCCCATTGTACATCCAAAAATAATAAAAATATTAGTAAAATCTAAATAATATCTAGAAAATTCATGTGCCATCCTTATAATGTCTAGAACATAGTGACAATGATTTCAACATATTTTAAGGTTCTACAAATAAAAAAGGACTTAATTCAATACCGCTAAAAAAGCCTTTGTAAATAGAATAAAAATTCACGTAAAAATATCCGAGTCCTTGTGGATCAATTAGGGATGGGAATGGGCCGGGCTGGGCCGGGCCCTGAAGGGCCCAGGCCCAAGCCCATTAGAAAAAATCGGGCCTTGGGCCGGGCCCGGGCCCACAAAATTTTTTGATGGTCGGCCCAAGCCCAAGCCCGGCCCAATTCCATTGGGTCGGGCTTGGGCCGGGCCGGCCCATCTATTACTTGAGGATTAAATATAAAACCAAGTCGACGTCAAGGTCTCTATAACAAGTATTCAACTACATCAGGGCTCAAGCACTCCATACAAGGCCAAATCATACAAATAAGATCTTTAAAAATTTTACTTCAGCTGACTTAAAACTGCACAACAATTCATAACCACAACTTAAAGATTACAGAGATAAGTGACCAGCATAACTAAACAAGTACTCCATTTTCCCTGTTTAGAAACTTTTTTTGTTAAGGACACCTGTTATACAGTAACTAGAAAGAAAAAGTTTAAAGAACATTCAATTGTTTTTTCTATGTGACACATTACTGCCATATAATACAATTAGCCAAAAATGCCGGATGCATAAATAAATCAGCCTAAATTACAATCATACTTGAAACCAAAAGCATATAAGGAGTTTAAGGTCTTTTTTTAAAAAAAGATTGGTCCAAGTTAACGTGGATCCAATTTAGCAAAATACTAAACTACATGGGACCCCTTTTTACTCTATCTAAACGATACGTCGAATCAACAACAATATGACGAGGATAATCTTCATCAAATCAAAACACTTTTTATCACCGCATACAACCTGAATAGATTTCTCAAGAAAGATACAAATCACTTCAAACATTAAAAAAACATATGCCCTTAAGAAATCTTGAGTCGCATCAGAGAACACAGTGTCAATTAAAACATTTAACCCAATACCATAAAAAAGTAACAAAAAACAGCAGATGTACAGATGGGTTTTTGATGATGGAGACGAACCTTCTTGTGGAAGACGGGTTTAGTTTGCCCTCCGTAACCAGACTGCTTACGATCATAGCGACGCTTTCTGGGTAGATTGTCGTAAATGGAGAAAAATGGGGACAAACCATTGCGATTTGCAACCGACGTGGTGGGGACCAGAGGAGAGGAGAAAACCCTAGTAGCGCACCGCCGCTGAGAGGAGGACGAACTGACCTACTTCTCTATTATCGCTACCTTGATAGGGCGGCGAGACGCGAGGGTTAGGGGTATCGTGGGGTTCGGACTTGGGGGTATCGTGGGGTTCAGACTTGGAAGTTATCAGTTATGCACAGTGGAATGTTCTCCTTCCTAAGGCCCGAGCTCTTTCTTGGGCCGGGTTTCGGGCCTAATATCGGGCCATGTGGCGGGCTATGCATCGGGTCGGGCCTCGGGCCGGGTCGGGTTGGGCCTAGCAAAGCCCGAGCCCGGCCCAATATTTTTTTGGGCCGATATTTTAGGCCCAGGCCCGGCCCAATATCCATTTGGGCTAGGGTTGGGCCGGGCTTTTTGGGCCGGGCTTCGGGCTGGGTCGGGCCGGCCCAGCCCAATGCCCATCCCTAGGATCAATCCGCTACTTGCTCTATACATATTTCAATATTTGTTGCATGTAGTTGAATAAAAATTTATCTGAATATCTCGATTTTCGCGTGCGCACATAGCGACACATAAAAATACTTTTTAGCATACCGAAAACCGCAGTTTCAATAGCTCTTACTTTTGATTAATTCATAGTCAAGTCAACTCCTACAGCGCTTGGAGTCAAGGTTTTTGAAATCGAACCGGAAACCTTGCTGAAATGGTCGGATCGGGTCGAACCATGTAATCAAACCGGTTCAACCGGATGATGATGCCATCATTATTTAAAATCGAACCAGTGAAAAAAAAGTGGTTGAACCAGCTAATAAAACCGAAATGAAATAATATATATATATATAATATACAATTAATATACCCGATATATATAAAATACATAGATAATGTATGTATTTCACTCTATACATAAAGTATTTTTCTTATACACCATCAAATATCATACATATCATATATATATATTATTTGGACTAGATGCTCTATAACATGATAATAGTTTAATTATATTAGAAACCCAACAAATGCAAAAAGTTGTGTTAGTGTAGTTGGTTGGAAGTGTGAAATAGGTAACCAAAGGTCATGGGTTCTCAACTCCCACTACCAACTAAATTTTTAAATAATTTAAAAATTAAATGTGGTTCAACTTTGGTTGAACCTGGTTAAACCGGGTCAAAAAAATAAGTTGAACCGGACGAGTTAATTAAAAATTTGAACAATCGAACCGAACCGGCATAAACCGGTTAACCGGACCGGTCCAGGCCCACTTCACCGGTCGGACCGGTCGAACCGACCGGTCCGGTTTCAAAAACACTGCTTGGAGTGGATTGTGATTTTAAGCCTAACCCTGTTCGTTTGGGGTATAAGGAGGAATGGAATAAGGGGAATAAGCCCCCAACACGCTTCCCCGTGGTACGACTATTCCCTATTATTTCATTTTATTTCACTCTTATTCCTATCTTTATCCCACCTTACCTATCTTTATTTCACCTTATTCTCCTTATTCTTATCCCCCAGCCGAACGGAGAATAGACCCTTATTCCTCTTATTCACCATCCTTATTCCTGCTTATTCTCCTACCGAACGGGCCCAGGTGTAACTTTAAAATTGATGTTTTTTCTGTATTTGGAAATCGATTTTAGTCATTTTTTTCATACGATTGTATTTAAAATTGATGTTTTTTTTTTTGCTGAAATCGATTGAGTCATTTTCTCAAGTTCTTGTAACAAAAGAAGAAAGGAGGGCTGGAGGGCCATACACGTGCTCCTCCCCTTATATGGCTCCACCTCCTCGTGAGAGTCAATTCATATCTTGGATTGGAGAAATCATTTGGTTGCCTTGGATTTGCACGTTGGGAATCCAACGGACATCATTAGTAGGTGGTTACTGAATCAAACGGTCACAACTGTTCTCCCACATTCTCTACTTCTACCCACTGGATGTGAATTGGAGCGCTCCCGCATTCATCTTCTATGCTTTACTGTCTCTCTCTGTCTCTATAACACTTCAATTCTCTCTTGGCTGTTGTTCTCGAAGGTGTTTTCGAATTTGATGGAGCATGCCATTGTCGATCGTGTTGCCATCCTGGGAACGGATCTTCAGATCTTATGCATCACTCATGGCAACGAAAGCCTCTATAAGGACAACCCTTGATGGATGCTTCAGTGATCTCCAGTCTCATCCCATTTCTTATTTGTTTGCAGTATTTGATTTATATATTTGCCCTATTCGGATCTTACCTGTCATTCTTTCAATATTTACCTAATATACAAGGAACACCTGAAATCGGATGATTTAGTTTATATATTATCCAAGTGTATGTAATTGCTTCAGATGCTGGAGCTATACTGACTACAGAGGTGATCACTGATTTAATACCCATGAGGTTGATGAGTATTTTTTTCCCACTTCAATTTCATTGTCTGGACATCAAACTGACCAGGTTCTGCTGATTTCAATCATACATTATTGTCACAGAACCATCGATTCTTAATTCCAAAGTTACTCCTACTTGATTTACAGTAATCTAGTTGCTCCTGAACCTTGTGTTTTCATAAGTTATGGTACAGAGCCGAGCCTCATTCAGAAGTCCATGTTATTTTTGGAGATCGAAATTGATGTTTCCAGATGTTTTAACATCTTGATACCATTGAATATATCTGCACTTTGCTGATCAGAGGAAACCCCATGGAGACCATTGAATATACAACTAAGTTAAATCTACAGTCAGGAGAACAAATCTCAAAGCTGGTGCATCGATCAGAGTGGATGGCATCCGTTTAGAGACCTGTACATGCACGCTGCAGAATCCCTTTTAGGGAAGAATTGAAACACCCCAGACATAGTGTTCTGAATCGCGGAAGTGGAACACGCACAAACGATCAATCATGCAAGCGCGAGACACGGGGATTTACAAGATTTACTCATAACTGGGCTATGTCCTTGGACAGTCATGATCGGTTTTTATTATGCAAAGAAAGAAGAATATTGAAGACATCCCTGATATAAACAGATCCACATACCTGAACAAAAATAGAGCTGTGAAAGTATGTTACAAGAGTATGAGATTATTACTTGGCAACTAAGACTTAAGCATTGTTGGATCTGAAGCTAATAAGTTGTCAGTATTGATTTTCTCGATAATGGTTCAGCAACCTAAGCATGAGATGTTATAAATAGTGTCAGAGCGAGCACATTCTAGTTGTGGATCATTTTTCTGAAACATTGACACTTTTTTGAACAATGAGGAAGAACAAGTGGCCAAATTCAACGGTATTTTGCAGGTCAGCAGCCTAGAAGATTTAATTTGCACATCTATCCTTTTAAGCGAGATATTTTTTTTCACATCAGTCCATGGAAGATCAACCTTGCATATCTATTTTTTTTCATTAGTAGGATTCGAACTCTGTCCTTTAAAGTGGGAGCCACTGCTTCTACCACCAGACCATTAGAGAGGTTCTGCATATCTATATACTCTTACAACAGTTTTTGTTTGAATACAAAGTGTAGGAGCTGTATTAAATTCTTCAGGACTTGTATTTGTTTCTATTTCCAATCTTTTCATTTCTCATGGTAACTTATCTTTATATACTACTAGCGATATATAGTTTTAAATACAACATTATCAAAATCCCCAAATTATATTGTTATAGCTTATATTATACCATATACATTTATCTTTAGTGCATAAAATACCGCCATTCACTTGTTGAAAAAATCACACAATCGCATGAAAATTAAAAAGAACTCAAAAACCTTGATAGAAATTTGCATATTCACTCAAAAATCAAGACAAACTTCATACTAAAAACAATTAAAAATTTAAAATAGAAAACTAAGTACACGAATAAAGCATTCAAAATTACCTAAAAGGTATAATAATCAAGACACAATAAAAGATCAAACTGGACTAAAAATAATTAAAAGAAGGATTTTTATCAGTTGTGCCCCTCCGAGATGTTGCAATTTTAGTTATGCCCCTCCCTTTTTGGGAATATCAGTTGTGCTCCCAACTTCTTGCCGTTCTATCACTTGTGCCCCTCGGGTTAGTGGTCGTCTATATCCAACACAAACAGACGCCAACTTAAAGGATACATGAGGAATTAAATTGAAAAAAGAGAGTTGAAAAGGCATCCCTTCACAAATCTCAAACTAACCAACTTAACCGCATCAATCCGACCGGCCATTACGGCGTCCTCCGGACAACCGACGTGACGCCTTCAGACTCTTCTTTCATGCCGGTTCCTCCTCGGAGGACGACTTCAACTTGGCCTCCCTCACCGCAGCCTTCTCGGCGATCTCCTCCTCCATCCTCATCACATCCCCAACATTTGGCCTCGCATCAGGCGACACTGCCACACACGCCATCCCCATCTGCAGTAGCTGCACCATCTCCTCCTCAGCCGCCTCTTCCACGTCGTACCCGAGCATATGCGCATCGAACACTTCCGTCGTCCACTCCTCCCTCACCACCGACTGCACCCACATCGACAAATCCACTACCTCCTCCCCAACCGCGACGTACTGCGGCGCCCTCCTAGTGAGGATCTCCAGCACCACTACTCCGTAGATGTATACATCCGATTCGAACGTGTACCTCTGTGTCTCTACAACCTCAAGCGCTCGTGTCAACAGTGGGGGCGGAAGGGGTCGGAGGGTGAGGTTGGCGGCAGAGGAGGAAAGTGTTGGAGGGAGAGGTCAACGGAGGATGAGGAAGGGGCCAGAGGGTGAGGTCGACGGAGGATGAGGAAGGTGTTGGAGGGGGGGATCAACTGCGGAGGAGGAAGGTGCCAGTTGGCGACGTCAGCAGAGGAGAAAGGGGCTACAGGGTGAGGTCGGCTACGGAGGAGGAAAGTGCTGGAGGGAAAGGTCGACGGAGGAGGGGGATAGAGGGGGAGATCAGAGCGAAGGAGGAAGGTGCTGGTGGGCGAGGTTGGCGATGGAGGAGAAAGGTGCTAGAGGGAAAGTCGGTAGATGAGGAAGGGGCAGGAGGGCGAGGTCGACAGAGGAGGAGGAATGTGCTGGAGGGGTAGGTCAGTGGAGGAGGAAGGGGCTAGAAGGGGACATCGAAGGAGGATGAGGAAGGGGCTGAAGGGCGAGGTTGGCCGAGGATGCGGAAGGGGCTGGATGACGAGGTTGGCCGACGAGGAGAAAGGGGATGGAGGTTGGTGACAGAGGGATGGGTAAAGTTGGATGGTTATGCCCCTCTTAACTACACTCTTGTTTAAGAAAACCATGGTTAAGTTCAAATAGTTGACGTCTAAAGTAACGGAGTGGCACAAGTGATAGAACGACAAAAGTTGGGGGCACAACCGATATTCCCAAAAAGGGAGGGGCATACCTGAAATTGTAATATCTCGGGCACAACTGATAAAAATCCTTAAAAGAAAGTATATTATATTTGAAAAATAGAATTCAAAAGTTGAAAAATCTAAAAATCGATTAAAAACCTAAGTACATATTGAACTACCTGGATTGCTATGCATCATAACTTAGCACCTACAACTGTCTCTCGGTATCAACAATCCTATAGCGAAAATGACGAAACCTTCTCTCACTTTAAATAGGACCGGTTATTTGGATTCTTGTTCAAATCCATGTTGAAAGATCCGACTTTTTTTTACGATGGATATCGGCTATCTAGCGCAATCCTAAAATGAGGGATTTGAATCCTGGTCTTTTGAGTAGTAAGCGCACTGCGTTACCACCAGACCGTTAAAGTTGGTCTTATAGCAAGTTAAAATAATTTTCCTGACATAAAATTAGTTGTAAACGACATATTAATAAATGAAAATCAATCAAATCTCAAATTTGATGCATCATCGTCATTGGAGATCTAACCTAACTCGGGGAACTAAAAAACTAAAGATGATAAGCTAAAATTTTGAAAAATGACAACAGATCAGTACCATAATATGCATTGTCGCTAATGATATAAAAATGGATATATCATTCATCGCTAACTTCAAATATAAAAGTAATTTTGCAATGAATAATATCATTTGTATGCATTTAATAATGGACGATATCCCGATGACTTCTGAAAAAGAGTCACTGTCACTGTAGATCTATTTTATTATAGTGAAATAAAATCCAATAACGAGAGAAAAACGAAATAGCTATACCTCGGGAAAACATCATCAAAATTCTTGAAGTTCAACTTCAAATCCAACACAGACCCTACCAACTAGGGATGCAAATGGATAAGGATATATCCTTATCCGACCCGTCACCGTATATTTTGACATATGTATCAATATCTGTTTTAAAAAGGATGTGGATATGGTATCCTCAAACATCGGTATATATCTTTTTTCAGGTATAAATATAATTGTAGATTTAATTTTAATCATATGTAACATAATTTTATACCACCTTTCACCATATTTGCTATAATTATTATGATGTACGAACGTTTAATTTATTTATATTATGTGTATTTCATGTGATACATGCATATTTAAGCTAATCTATAAAGTATTTCTAATATTATTTATATACATCATTATCTATTTTTCTATTTTATTCATTTTTTAAAGATATGGTATTATAGTATTTATATCTATTGATATCTATATGCATCTGTATTTAAAATAAATAAAGAAAAATAACACCAATATCCGTCTCCGTAATTGTCGGTTTGCATCCCAATACCAACCCTGTCTAAAATCAATTCTGTAAAACTGATCATATACGTGCATGCGACTAAAATAGATCCAAATCTCAACCGACAACCAATGATGTGGATATGCAAACACACACCCAATGAGGAGCCTTTGCCAATTTCATATATTTTGTAAGGAACAAGTATTCTTGATCCACGTTAAAAATGAAAAAAATAGGTAAAGAAAAGATTAAGATAATTTTAGGGATTCAATCCCGATATCTAAAAAAGTAGGGAAATTAGGGGAGGGGGGTCAGTAACAGTAGCATGTTTGATTAACTAAGAGGGATGATGTGTATATGTAATTGAAATAATTATGTGCTTAATTTGACAAATTGGAGGACATAATTGAGATAAAATCAAAATGGAATCTTTTTTTTACTTTGAACCTTCCTAATTAATATGATTAGTCTTCATAATTTCATTTTCCAGTAATATATGCAATATATAATAAATTCAATGCCACACTTGTTACAATCATAACCTGCGACACAATTGCTGTTAGGGGTGTCAGGAAATCTTGAGTTCGATATTTGCTCAGGCTCGATTCGTTAAAGGTTAGATCTAGATTCAGTTCGAAAAGAATTGAGCCGAACCATGATATAGGTTTGGCTCGTTTATTTAAATAAATCAAACATCAAAATGGTAGGTTCGCTCAGATTCGGTTCGCTAAAAGCCCATTGCACAATATATATTATATTTATATATTTATATATGTATTTTTTTCTCAAAAAATTATATGAGTAATTTGCATCATGATTCAAAATAAAGCATATGCATAACCCTTGATCAAGACATACCAAAGGGTTGTGATCATTCCACATTCCCAAAATACTTAGATTCACTGCTAATCGAACTTTAAATGAATCGAACCGAACCTTCATGAATCAAGGGTGAGCCGAACCGAACCTAAACAACATCTTCATCATAATGAACTAAATCGAACCCGATCCTCTAAAAATGCTAAATGAACAAAACCTGTGTAGGTTCGATTTGTTTACACCCCTAATTGCCATACTTTTTATATTCTACTTCCAAGTTGTCATGCTCGTCAAACTAACTCAGCTACCTCCTTTCATGTAAACTATGATAATCTTGACTTATAACCTTAAAAAAATTATATATCTGTTCACATGAAATCCCTTATACATTATGTTTTTTTATTATTAGATTTTAAGAATCTAATATGAGTTGCTAAAGTATGGTGATATCATCATTATGTGATTGTATTCATCATTCCAATATTACTCGTATAGTTATGTTTCTCTTTTTTTAATCTAGTTTAAAATATTGCTATTTGTAAATAAGAAAAATGCACTATATAATTAAATAAAAATCATATCTTAGATAGGACCAATTATTAATGGATTTTGTTTGAAGTCGTGACTTGTGAAGAGTGCAATTTAGATAATTTTAGAAATATACACTCAATGACTTTTTTTGTTCAAATTTAATTTTCAAATCAAAATTAATAAAAAAATATTTTTTCTATCTCATGAAGTTCAAGTAATTTATTATTCAATAACTTCATCATATATTTTATACGATACGTTAAGAAAATATAAAAAATAGTATTTATATAACATGTATCCCGATTTAATCTAGTATTAGTATAACCCCCCCCCCCCCGGTATAAAAGTCCAGCTTCGTCCATGCACTAGTGTTTACTCTCGTACATACAAACACATACATATAATAGTGCTAGGCATGTGCAATGCACGAGCAAGTGTCAAAGGTAACAATGTATAGTAAAATACTTAGAAAGTAATAGATATCAAAATATGAAATTGAAACAAAATCAAACCTCGTTTTAAATAATATCTTTCTCACGGTCAATGGTCATTGAGGCACTTCATACTGAAGGAAACTAATAGGTAATCAACATTTATCACACATGATCTCGCAGAAAGTATCATGTTATGAGAAAGGAATTTGGAAATTTAATTACTTAATTGCATGTGGATTGGATCAAAAGAAAAACATGGAGATGCTTAGAAGGTTCTTATCATTTATTAGTGATACAAACAAAATATGGTTTGGCTCAAAGATATAAAGTCGTCGTTTCTTCTCAAATCACAAGCGAAGGGAAATATCAAGAAATCAACTAATTGGAAGAATTATGCAATGGAAATCATTAGTTTTTTTTTGCTAAACTTGCATGATGAAGTTGTATATGGTTATTTGTGTACTAATTGCATGTGAAAGGGTATCCATCACAAAATCAGATGGCATTGAGTTCCCTCGTCAATGATATCTTCAATCCTTGCATGTATGTGCATGCGATTATTCCTGAACATCATTCATGCACTCTCTCCACGTCTGCCTCTTTCTCCGCCCCCTCTACCTCTCCATCTCCTGCACTCTCTCCCTCTCTCTGTCTCTCTTCAATCGAGAGGCATCTCTTCTTCCAACACATCATGCTTTTTAAGATAGAAGGACAGTGGGCTATTCTATCCCGAGGTTTTCTCCCCGTTCTCTTTTCAGATCTCATTTGTGCTCTTCTATTCTTCCCCTTCGTTCTGTTTTTTGCTTCTCCTCCCTCTCCCCTTTTCATATAGTTCTGTTGCAGTGGTCATCCCATTGGGATCCTCCTTCTCTTTTGGCCTTTGTTGCAGTGGTCATCGGATGTATTACCGATGTCTTCTACATTTACTACTGCAAAATAGTAACATTCAGTTGCCTACATTTATTGCCGAAGGGCTTTGTCGAGGCTCTCACTCGGCTACGCCCTTCCCTCTGGTTGTTGATTCCGAGGCCTCTGAAGGTATGTACCTCTTTTAACATTGTTGGAAATTTTCTTCATCGTAATGATCGGTTGCAATAGCCCTCTTTGCTTTTCCCATCCAGGTCATCGATTAGAGTGACAACTTAGTTGTGTACTCCATATTAGATATCAGTCTCAGCGTCGCCTCCTTTACTCTCCACGTGCAAGAGAGCGGTCCCCGCAATGTCTCCTTCGCTTACTCCATATTGGCGAGCTTAATTCTGAGCATACTTGCTGAAGGTGAGGCTGGTAAGTAATTTTAAAACTATATTGGTGGAGTATCCTATGATATTTCAGATTATTATTTTGTTCTAGATGATAAAGATCATTTGTCTATTTTCTTTTTGAATTCCTTTAAATGAGGCATGTTCATTTTTTTTTTCAAAAACCCATTTGTAGACCCATCTGTACGCTAAAAGTGGGATGGTTGTTTATATATGCACGTATTTACTCATGTTGCCTTTTTTTTGGGATGACATTAAGTAGAAAACTCTCTAATCTTACGGGTTTCTTATTGATTTATGCCTCCTTGAGCATTAGCATTGCAAACAGGATGATCAGTAATCGCAGTAGTTCAAACATTCCACAAGCAACTAAATTCTGAAAAAACTCATAATGCATATTACTTTAGTTTTTCCATAGATCTACTCACCATGTTCTTAGTTTTATCTGAAAAGTTAAGAGCTAACGCAGTACGAACAACATAAATAATCGTGGTGCAGCACGGTGAGCCTCCTTTACTTTCTTCGAGCAAGAGAACCGTCCCTGTGATGTCTCCTTCATTTTATCCATCTTGGTGAGCCGACTTTTGAGCATGCTTGCTGAAGGCGAGGGTTCTAAGTAGATTTTAATCTACACCGGTGGAGTATCCTATGATGTTTTGGATTTTTGTTTTGTTATGTATCAATATATTGCATTTATATATTTTCATTTTGATCTTCTTAAAATATAGTGTGTTTATTTTTTGAATATGCAACACAGTTTCTCTAACCATCTAATATTAAAGTGGGATGTTTATCCATCTGAAAATTTCTAACATTACAACTTTCTTTTTTATTTATGCTTCTTCGAACACCAACAATGTAAACTGTAGGTGCAGACATTCTATAAGCAACTAAATTCTGAAGAAAGTTCCAACTCATAACTTAGATTGCTTTAGTTTTTTTGACATATCTACTTATCGTGTTCTTGGTTTCATCTGAAATGCTTTTAGAATTGTACCAATATTGGTGAAGTATCCTCTTAGCACCAAATTATTATACATTAAAAAAGTAAAAACAATGAAGTGCGAACAACATAAATAAATGTGGTGCAGCATGATGACATACAACTTTACATGTATAGTATTCTGCTGTTGTTACAATGAAACATCCTCTTTATTTAGTGAAATTGATACCTTCCACTTTTTTGAATCGAAAGAAATTTACTTCATATTTTTTTATCTCAAAGTCAAATATCACATGTAATAGAAGGAAATGAGGTTATTGATTTCATGCTAAAGATCAATTCCTGTTGAGCATTTTGTTTTGTTTATGTATGTATTATTTTAAGAACATCAATTTTTTTTATAAAAAAAGTTAATGTCGTTGTTGTTGGATTAGATTTCATTATAATATTGATGATTATTTATTTGTTATTTCTCTATATATAATGTCTTGGATACCTAACATAAAACATGAATGAAGTTAGACAGTGGTTGACACACATCTTCTTCTTGCTACTCACTTATAATACGAGAAGGCATTGAGGTTGGTATGCCAAATACTTGAGTTTTCTTTTGCACACCAACCTCTTGATGTCTTTTACTTGTTCTATGTATCATGCTTGAAGTTCATACAAACCTGATTCTTAATGTTATATTCGCTACTTTTTGCAAACTGCGTAGTTAGCAATAAATTCATGGGCTTTGTCGATCGTGCATCCTCTTAAAGAGAGGAAAATATTTAACACTTTTCTTATGATGTAAACTATCTAAATACTATGTTTATTTCAGCAATATATGTAATGGTACTTATCTTTTATGTCATTTCCAGTTACTATTTGTACAGTGGACTTTCTTTTAACCCAGAGTTTACAGAGTCATCTGTTGCCATTATAAGATTCGGTTCTATTTTATATAATTAAAAGGATAATGTTGTGGTTGAGAATGAAAGAATGATAGGAATCTATAAGCATAGAGAACCATGATCATGTTTAACGGCGGTGAGCTTGCTACTCACTTATAATACATGAAGACCTCTAGAGATACAAGTTGGTATCTCAAATACTTTACTTACCTTTTTCACCATTAGATACATGACTTTGAGACAAACTATTCCAACTGTATGTAGATAAAACTTTGAATTGGTATTTATTGATTTTAAATACTTTTATGATTGCTACTCATTTGTTTTCGTCCAGATTCGCACCAAATGTTATGAAAGAGAGGAGCAAACTTTGAATCTACATACAGTAAAAACTGTATGTAGATAAAACAGTTATATAAATGAAAAAAATTAAAGATAAAAACAAATATATTTTAAATTAATATGATCTCTGTATTTTTACATGTTAAAAGTTAATTGTTGCATTAAATTTTAAATGATCTATATAAATTCATATATTCTTATCCTATATTTTTGGTGTATTCTTTGTAACACTTATTTATTAATAATTATAATTTGTATAGTATCTTCTATAATAATATCTTTTGTAATTTACAAAAGCAATTTTAAAATTATATCTAATAATAAGTACATATATACAAATTTAAATTTATATCTAATAATAAGCACATATAAAGATCAAACATTTTCATTATAACTATATGTAAACTTTATATTTCACAAGTCTAATTGGTTTCTTTAAAATGAAAGTTGACAATGATCATAATAGAATTACAAGAACTTATCTATTAACCAGATAATTAAATATTGTTAAATCTAATTGATTATCTCAATTCAAATTATATTAAAACTTCGTTATTCAAAACCACCGCGAAGCGCGGGTATAAACACTAGTAGTGTTAAGAATGGTGTTCATGGATAAGATTGTGAAGTCCCCTTAATTTGTCGGCAAATATTTTTTAAGAGAACTTCGTCGACAATTATGGAATTCCTTATGGAGCTTGCTGCACACAAGATGCTGAGGAGAAAGGTGGTGCATGGTGCAGATCCAAGGAGGCAAATTATATAGAACATATAATTAATCTGATCAAACATATGCACAATTCCTATGTCGAAAAAAATGTGGTGATAGTAATGAAGAACGATCATACGATCAACAACATGCCGCAACCATTTGAGCGAATTCGAACACAAGACAGAGCGTACCATGCACACGAAGTATCAGGAGCAAACTTGTGCACCGTTCTAGGATAGCACGTTGTCCGTCACATGTACTTAGGGTTTTGTATGTGCATGTACGCAGGTTGCCACACCCAAATACACGGGTAAGCACAACACACCCACAGAGATTAAAAAGCATGCCCACATAAGGATAAATATTATGACACTATTAGATCTTCATAAAACCTATTCGATAGATTTCCCAAAATCGGAAGACTATTGAAGATTCTACACATATGCATATAAGGATAATATTATGATACTATTCATTGACATACGCGGAAAAATAACAACGAGTAAGCGACGCTATATGGACCGTCGCTAATAATATAGCACCGGATGTGAAATTCATCGCTAATTTCAAGTATAAAAAATCATATCACAATGAATAATATCGTCAACACATAGTTAATGATGGTTTTGAAAAATATCAATGTAATTGAATTTCATTGTAGTTTAAAAGAATGTGAATGTTTTTTTTTTTGCAAGATATGGATAAAGTCAAGAGTTTATATTTGTTTACAGATATAGATATTGATCAAGGCGAATACGCTTGTATAGTTCTTTTACATACAGAATTGTGATTACAATAATTAACCAAAAGTTTATTAGATAAGTTTTTAACAAATAATAATTCCATCATTGTAGATATCGATAAAAATGATTTCTTCCTCTTTTTGGCTTGATTTGTATTTTTATTTGAATTTTGGGTATGTATTAGTATACTATAATATTTATATTATATAACTTTTGTGGATTTTGTACCGATTATTTGAATTTTATGTTTTTTTAGTTGAAAAGTGGTTCCGCACGATATTTTTGATTTATAAAAAATAGAAAACGAAATTTTCAAAACTCTTATTATTATGATATATAGTATGTTAATAGGTATTTAAAATAAATGTTTTAATTTAATAACACAAATTTTATTTAGGATTTTCATCAGTTGTGCCCCTCCGAGATGTTGCAATTTCAATTATGCCCCTCCCTTTTTGGGAATATCAGTTGTGCTCTCGACTTCTTGCCTTTCTATCACTTGTGTCCCTTCGTTACTTTGATCGTCAATAAGTTAAACTTAATCTTAATCGTGGTTTAACCAAACCATGATGTAGTTAAGAGGGGCAAATCCGGAAAAAAAAATCTCCCATCTCCCTCCTTCTCATCGTCCAATCCTTCCTCCTCCTCCTACCACCTGCTCCTCCATCCCCTTCTCTTCAATCGTTCACCATCAACATCAGCAGACGTGAAGCTGGTTGGGGGGAGTCGAAGTGGGGAGGCATGGGGCGGAGGAGTATGGGGAACGGGGAAGGAGAAACTAGCGGTGGAGGAGGGTGCGGGGGAGGAGCATCGAGTAGAGGAGGAGGGGGTGATGGGAGGATCAGCGGGCAGAGGAGGAGGGGGTGCAGGGAGGATCAACGGGCAGAGGAGGAGGGTGGGGGGGTCAACGGGCGGAGGAGGAAGGGGGTGCGGGGGAGGGGCAGCAAGCAGAGGAGGAGAAGGATGGGGCAGGGGGAGGAGCAGGCAGCGGAGGAGGGGGCGCGAGGAGTAGTAGCGGGTAGAGGAGGAGGTGGACACAGGGGGGGGGGGGGGGTAGGAGCACTGGGTAGAGGAGTGTGGGGTGAGGATCAACATGCAGAGGAGAAGGAAGGGGTTGCAGGGGAGGGGCATTCGGAAAGCTGGGGGCTGATGGGGACGGGGACACACAGAGGGCTGAGGGGAGGGTTAAGGTGAGGAGCTCAGGGTGGAGGGGGAGGCATGGGAGTCGGAGGGAGGGGAGGAGGAGGCTGTGACGGAGGAGGAGGAGGTTGGGGGTGGAGGCTGGGGATAGAGAAAGCTAGGAAGGAGGGAGAGGAGGAGGAGGACAAAGGCTGGGGCGGGGGACGGAGGAGGAGGACGATGAGGCTGGGGCGGAGGAAAGAGGGAGGAGGAGGAGGTGGTGGCAGCGGTCGGAGATGGAGGCTGGGGGCAGAGGAGGCGTGGGGACAAAGGAGGCGTGGCTGCAGGGGGGAGGGGAGGAAGACGAAGGGGATGACTTTTCAACCCTCTTTTTTCACTTTAATTCCTCCTGTATCCTTGAAGTTAACGTCCGTTTGTGTTGGATATGGACAACCACTAACCTGAGGGGCACAAGTGATAGAACAACAAGAAGTCGGGGGCACAACTGATATTCCAAAAAGGGAGGGGCATAACTGAACAACATCTCAGAGGGGCACAATTGATAAACACCCTTTTATTTATTATAGAACTAACAGAGTTTAAAATGCCCAACTTAATCACGTGCTCCACGCGATTGGGTGCGAAGTGGACCTATTAGGAATTAGAATAAATACGGATGTCGTTACACGAAATGTCCACAAGGACGTGATCGTACACATGAACATGTCGATTATGAACTTGTAAGAAAATGTTCAAATTATGGATATTTTTTGTGCAATTATTTCAGAGAGGTTACATGTGGACATGTGGTGGCGCTAAAGAGGTGTACGGTTCGAAGCCATGATTATCCATGTGTGCCTTGCTCTCTTGCGTTGGATGTTGAACTGATCTGACGATCGTGTAAGGAATCCCAGATTGAATGGCGTCGATCGAAATACCTCTTCAGATATCAGACGGCTACTACTTCATCTAGACTGACGAGGTGTTCTTCCCCAAATGCAAAGTGTTTTGCAGGCGACGATGATCAATCGAAATCTAATCTCAGATCTCCAGGAAATGGTGTTGTTCTTGAGTGCTCCTCAAACGGTTGCGATCAAATGTGTATCTCTGGTCGCTTCAGAAGCATACCAACTAAATGAGACAGTTTTGAAACCTTTCAAAATCTTAAACTAAGTAGGCTTGCCCATCTACCACCATTTTTATTACTTATTTTCATTTAAAAGACAAATGTATATATTTTTTAATTTCTGGGAATTACACGTACAACTAAGAACATTTGTTTATTTCCCTTTTCCAATGCAGATTTCCCTTCATGCTGACAATATTATTGATATTAACTAATTTGTATTCATCATTTTCAATAACTATTTATTTGTTTGATTTTTGGGGAATATATGTGCACATAAGGATGTATGTCAGTATTCCTTTTCCAATACATATTCTAATAGAAAAATGTTTTCATTTCATCGCGCACATGTATACAAATGGAGATATGATTTCCTTTTTTTATGATATGGATACTTACATGCTCATACATTCTTCTTGTGCATGTGAATACAAATACATTATCCAAATTTTAAGAATTGGCGTGAGTTCAATGGTGACACACTCTGGTATAGATAGATTTGTATTTGTCTTCCTTTGTGTCCATCTTCAAAAAAAAATATAAATATCTATTATTTAATGATCCACGCTAATATATTATTATTTTCTCCCTTTATGCAAATATAAATAAATAAATTGATCTATACATTCTAATTTCTTTCCCAAATTTTGATATGGTAACTTCTTTTAAGATAGAACTACTGCTATCAAAATCCACAATTCCCTGTTTTTATAGCTCCCAACTATCTCTTAATAATTTATGATCCACACGTTTTGATTGTTATCCCAAAACCAATAGCATCTACATCGCATCAACCCCAAATATAGAAAAAGCCAATAGTTCCCATGCAATGACCTCACACCCTATCACTTGCCTATAATAATGTCAAATCCTCTATCCACCATTGACGTGCAACAACATGATGAAGATCAAACGCTTTTGTAATACATTTACTTGGTATAACGTTCACATGTTTTATTAATGTATATTCTAGAAAGTCAGCTTCACAATTGCCAGGTTCCAGTTGATAGAGAAGGTCATGAGTAATCAAGATAAAAGCATGGTTATCTATAGACATTTAGAACATACATAAGAAATTGAGTTGTTTCTTGAAGATGGAACCCAACTTTTCATCGGTAATGACGAAGGAGTTAATCACAGCCTTTTTAGCAAATTGCCAAGATGAAAAATGGAAGTCACAACTCTTGAAACTAACTGGGCATAATTTTATCAGATGGCCGGAGAATATGAGTCCTGATAACTTGTTCATTCTCATCGATTCCTAGTTAAAATATCATCGTCATTCAAGTGTGTAGATACTCCTGATTGTAAATGAATAAAATGAAGCATATGTCTCGCAATGTATCTCCAGGCCTATGTCTTGTTATGTCCTGTGTTGTACGGAGAAGGTAAAATGCAATATAATTTCTCACAAGGTCATCTACTTGAGAAACAAGAGTGTGTTTTGATGGGTCTTTCCATCATTAGCAAGGAAATCATCAAGTTTCCAGAAATGACTTCAATGTGGCAGTGTATTAGCTCGAGGTGAAAAGAAATAACCTTTCGTATAGATATTGCATGGAAGTAGAATTTGTAACGTTGTCATATTTTTATATTATGATTGCCAGGAACCATTGTTTAGATAGTCGATGTACTGGGAGAAGCTTAAAGAATCAGATTTAATGATCAAGGGCATGGTGGTCAGGGATAGAAAGAAAAGGGGAAATATGTGTGAATCCAACTATGACTATTAAACATACTTACTGAACTTGTTGCTCAATAGCTCTCCCTACTTTTTTAGTAAGACCAACTATATATGTATGATATCTCAACATTTTAGATGTCTTGAACCAGCATCAGTTTATCCACTCACCAAGATTGAGTTACATTTGCATTCACGTATGATTGTTATGTTGAAGACTTATCTCAATAGTAGACAAACATTTAGAATGAATAATGCACAACAGTAGCAGCATCTTCGAATGTAGAGCGATGAGAACTTATTTCCATTTTATTGATGTCGGTAGAAGTGATCCGCTTAATATATGTTAATTAATAGATATATTTACGTTGGAACCATCCATGCATAATAAAGTAATAAATAAATAAATAGGGTATCTATCTATTCACGGGCGCATGGTTACGGGTGGGAGAGGCATCACATCAAACATATCCTGTTCACGTGCTCAAAGCAAAGCGAATGAGAAAAAGGTTAACTATGACTATGGTATCATTCACTCGGAGAGAGATTATAGATAGATCATCAAAAGTGGGAGAAACTGAAGGCAAGTCAATATTATCGGCGTTCCACCAGTGGCTGCCCCCCATAAAGAAGCCATATAACTATTGCCATGTGCTTTTCTGCACATCAAAAGGTGAGGTTATATGTCGGGGTGTCAAGGTTGGCATCATGGGGCTGTCCTTATTCCATCTTGCTAGACCTGAATTCTGTATTTTTTTTATGTTTTTTTAATCTGTATTTTTTTGTTTTTTAAATTATATTTTTGCATCTTCAATTTAGTTTTTAGATTTTTATTTGACTTATGAATTTCTTTCTGATTTTTAATAAAATATTCTCAAATATTCTCGTTTTTTAAGACTTCTTACCACTCTAATAGTCTAATGGAAAGAAAATATATGCAGTGACAGAATAAATATTCATAGATTTACTAAATAGAAAATATATTTTTGAAAAAGGATTTTTAGTTTTTAAGGTTTTTGTTTGATTTTGTAAAAATAAGAGTGAGGTCGAGAATAATATAATAATACAACCATGAGATAGAAAAATAGGGAATAATTAGTAAAAGTGATAATTAAATATAGAGGTACTTTGTTTAAAAACTAGGTGGGGTGAGAAGTGAAAAGATGGGGTTTGATTTTGAATGTTTTTATGGAATTTTCATAAGGTTTTGAATTTTTTATGCTTTTAAGTTGAAAATTAGGAATTGGGAAAAATATATTTGGAGGTCTTATATGCCTAAGTAAGAGACATCGACCTTGATTTTTTGGGAGATCTTTCAATTAAAAAAATACATTTTTAGGTTTTTTAAAGTTGTTTTCCCATTTTCAAGTTTTATTTTTTTTTGAGAAAAGGTATTTATTGTGCAAAACCATAATTTTAGCAATATCAGATAGGTAGAGGAAACCAAGGCACTTTCTTTTTCGGAAGCTTCTAAGTTTTGGAATTTTTATGATTTTTAGTGAAAACCTTAAAGTATTTATGTTGATAAAATACGGCAGTATTTTCAAATATCAATTTAATACAAAGAAATATGGATTAAAAATTAATATAGATGAAGAAAATAAGTACTAAATCTTGTAAGCAATTCCTAGAAAATTATATAAAAATCACATAATTCGAAGTTATTTAATACAATTTCCCATAAAAATTTAGTTAAGGAGTAAAAATGAGCAAGATATGAATTAAATGTGTTTTTTGTAATAAATTATAATAAAATGTCAAAGTTTTAATATAAAAATATGTTATAAAACGTCCGGTGGATTAGGGATTTGACTTGATGCAAAAGAGCCCTGGAAGGACTAAATAACGATATATCAAAAGTATTTTGTGCTTTCAGAAAGCCACTGGCGAGAAAACTAATTAAACCCAAAACTTGGCTCAGGGCTGCAAAATTTCTACCTCTTCATAACTGAAGGGTGGAAAAACATCCATACGGTACATGTGGTGAAATGTCATCCTCAATCAGCTCTAGCTGCAGGTGGTGGCGAGTGTGCGAAGCTCCACTGACCTGGGATTTGTTCTCCTAAGCCATATCTTGAGCTCTGATGATTTGTTCATATTGCGATTGGGTCCTATGACTTTACCCTGAGTTTTCCTCTGTGAAGAAGTTGGGGGCCCTTGGGCTTTGTAGCGATTGACGTGTAGGATGATCGAGGATCTGATGAGAACTCTGACCAACCATCCAAAGGACTCAAATAACTCCAATACTTGACTCCCAATGCCTGCAAAATTAGCAATAGCGGCCATACCTCATTTCTAAAAAAAGAAAAGTGAATAGGAGAGGAACAAAGCAACAAACGGTTCGAAATTTTGATAATTTCACATCTGACAGACTAAAATGAGCATATCTCCATCATACAGTGTCCGATTTTGCTCTAGTCACTTTTTAAAGTACTCCATTTTCAAATACCTTCAAAACAAGACCAATTTCGTAAAATTCGGAGCGCATATGTGAAAGTTTAGTTTTGGGCCTCCTTTGCGCATTTTGACTTTTTGCTATTTTTGACCTGAGTTTTTATGTACATAATTAACCCTTTTAATTTTATTTCTTTTTCATTTGTGTTCTTTGATGAAAGTTTTATTAAAAAAAAAATCCAAATCCAGATTAAAACAGAAATCAAAGAAACTGACTGAGTCCAAGTGTCTGTTGTGTGTCTGTACAAAAATTGTGTGTTTCTTACTTCTATTTTATTTTCCTATTTTGTTATTTTTTAAAAATCCAAAAAAATTAGATTAATGTGTAATTAATTTTCTTGTATTTTATCGTAATTTTTTTAGATTTTTATCCTCTCTAAAACCACCAAAAAAATTTACAAACCCCAAAAATCCGGTTTTATATACACATGGAGAACCACCAAAAAGACCACTTCACACAGATGACCTCTTTTGCTCACGGGTCCTTCATTTAAGTTGTAGATCTCGTCAAGACAAATAACTTTCGTGAAGGATTTTTTTTGATCCGAAGTCTCCTCTTATTTCTTTTTCATTTTTCTTTTCTCTGTAATATTGAATTTTTTTGGGGGCACCACGTGGCAGCTCCAGGGCGTGCCATGTGGCACCCCCACCTCCCGCGCGCACGTGCACGGCACGTGACCTCGCCCCTTTCCTTCCCCGCACCAACGTGCCCCCAGCTCACGTAACGTTGGCCGTTGCTCTCCTCCGCCTTCGCAACGGCCGCACGTCCTTCTCCAGCCGTTATGCTCGTAGCCATCATTCCTCTCCTCGACCGTTACTCGCGCCGCCATCATCTTATAAAGCCGCACCGCCGCCCCGCAGCAGTCCTTATCTGCCCTTCCCCTTGCGTGGCCAGTGACAGCGGCATGCTGCTCCTTCTCGTGGCGTGATCCAGAGCTCCAAGCTTTGTTGCAGCCTCATCGAGCTGCTGAGCTCGCCATCTTGCCGAGTGGCTCGAGCAAGAACACCGGGAGTGAGCCCCTGCTCCTTTCCCAGGGTTTGAAGATGCATTCGAGAGGATTTTTCCAACGCTTAACAGAAGAAAAGAAATCAGGGGAGTAGCCATTACCGTACTCGACCTCCAACCAGTCGCATCTCGGCTCAACTAATCGACCTTCGCCTCATCACTTCACGGTGTCGCATTTCACCGCCTTCACCGACCATCGACCTCATTCGCCTTCGCAACTCGCGCCTTGTTAGTGTCCTGCTGCTCCTCCATCTGGCAGAGCACGTGAAGAGCATGCGCTTGCCGGGCAATTTGCAAACCAGCTCCCCCCATTCATCGCTATTCGCGTACACGTCCTCGCCTCCTGCATCACATGCGATACACGTACATGAAGGATAATTTTTCATCCGAGCCCCTGAAAGCTTAAAAAAAGGGCAACAGAACTCCCGCCAGCAAGCATCATGCGAAGCGCACGTGGTTGCCCTGAAAAAATTACATTTTCACCAGGCAACTTCTACTATTTGTAGATAAGCCCCTCCAGGAAACTTTTTGACAAAAAAAACTTTATTTTATTTTCATTTTAGTCCATGCAAATTCATTTGGGCATATCTTTCTCATACGAATTCTGTTTTTAGCATATAATATGTCATTTTGAAGCTATTTTCATGCTCTTTCATCTTACTTATTTTTAGACATATCTGAATCTGTTTATTGAGGTTTATCATTTGAGGAGCATTTTGATTATTGTAGGCTACGTCTTGACATATTCGTGCCTTTCTTAACTGAGAATATCATTGACGTATTTACGGGGATGTAGTGGGAGGACATGAAATTAATTTGATCCCTTTATACTATTCTGCATAATATTGAGGTTCTAACCTTTGTAGGGGATTCAACTCAATTGACAATAAATAGTGTGATTAAACTCGAATTATTTGAGAACCAAATCAGAGAGAATTGTGAGATCAATTGCGGATTATTTTTTATTGCAGGTTTATCCTACAGTTATTCGATCTGTGATTATTTTTGAGAGAACCGATGAATTTATTTGGATTAATATTTTCGTCACAGATCCTGCACTTAATATCTTTCTTTGTGCTTTTTAGCATTACATCATCAATTTGCCTTTTCATTTTCTGACATAGATATTAATCGAGCAAATAATTAATTATTTTAAATTAATTTAAGACCACACAACTAAAAATCACCGTTCCCAGTGTTTGACCTTAGTAAACTTGCCAAGTAAAAATATTCCACAACATTCAAACGTGTGTGGTTTTGACGAACCGAATTTGCCTCCTATACTACGACAATTCCTGATTATTAAAGAGGCAAATTCACGTTCATCAAATGGTGCCATTGCCGAGGAATGACGAATTTTTAGGGTTTTAAATCATTTTTGTAATTAATTTTTGTGAAATTTATTTTTGTGTCATTTTTTTTGCATTTTTTCCCTTTTGCATTTCTTTTCTTCTTCTGATACTAACTGCACTTTCTCTCTTCGCAGATTACTCGAAGCTAATTTTGGAATTTAAATCAAGGACCTGCGAAGAAGACTGATTTTTATTTTATTTTATTTGTGTGTGAGAGAGAGAGAGCTTAGTTTAAGTTTAAATTTCTGCATTATTCTCAAGGTCCCTCTCTTTGAACTCTTGTAATACAAATTGAAATTTTCTGTGTTGTGTTGGGTCTGTTTCAACCCCTTCTGTGTGGTTGGGACCCGGCTTGAGTGGCGTAGGACTTAGATACATATACGATTGTTTATTTATCATTGATAGTGTTCGTAATTCCTAGGCCACACGTTCACTAACTATACGCACTATAGATCGTTCAACATTAGCCAAAAATTGAAATCAATTCTTCTCGCTAATAGAACTATCTGCTTAGGGCGTTTTTCATCTGTGCATATCATTTAGTGTAATTTAAATTCCTTGTCTTGCATCCCGCATGAAGAACGCGAGGATTCACTGTAAGTATTCTTCTTAAGCATGCATCATTGATTTACATTTGCATTGGCTTTTTTCGATTCTCCTTCCTCAAGTTTTACAACTTAGGAGTTAAAGGAATTGGGACTGTTCGTTAGGCGTGAATTTTTTTGCTCATATAAACTTCAGTGATAACCTTAATTTAAAATTGAGACTGCTAATCAAGGCGACTGTAAATAAAACTGACATAAAATCAACCTATATCTGGTGGAGAGGAACCCACTCATTGTTTGTAAGGAAAAGAACACACACTTAGGATATAATCAAAATTGAGAAATTTCACTTAGACTATTGATTTTAAAAACAATTAGCTACTTTTCAGTGAGGGTCTCGGGTAGCCGTTTCACGGTCCGACTTCCCTTAGCAGAGTAGGTGGTTTAGAGGACATTGCGGAAGGCTCCATCCTCAAGTATCACGGGTAGCCGTTTAAACGGTCCGTACTTACACACCTATACTGGCTGAAAGTAGGTGCAACTATTTATATGAACTCGGGACAATCTTTGTGAAATATTTCGGCACCTAACAGCTCTGCTTAATTTTCAATATTGTTTTGTCATTAAATTAAAATTGAAAAGATAAGCGGCCGAGCCCTAACATGCCTTCATCAGTGTTGAGTGGGTAAATCTACGTGTTTATTTTGTGTGCGTCAAAGACCTTGCAATCGCAAGCAAATCGTGGTTCGCTGATCATTCCATCCCTCTTGACAAGATATCGGCACAGTGGTCTTCTTTCCCGATCTCCACGACCATGTCCCGATATTCTTCTTCTCACACTCCTCAGGGGAGCCTGCTCTTCAAATCAAGTTCCCCTCAGCCATCATTCTCTTCCCACCCATACATCCCACCCTATGACCACACTTCTTCTTGGAATAGCCCTCTCTCACATTCTGACAATCTTATGAACATAAGAGAGAGACCCGAATTGAGGATGAATAATAGAATGACCGATATTGACAGTAGAATACGATTTCCAGTTACTATGATCTCACAGTCTATTAAAATATCCCCTGCTCAGGATGACCATCCTCTTGAGTACAATCAATTTTCCTTCGACAATCCACGAGAAAATCAAAGTCAAGGAAATATAACTCATGACCAGATCATAATGATGATGAACAATCAATACTCTACTCGAGGTTACATGCCAGAAGCACGACACGTGGAGAATGATTATTCAATCACTAGTCATGAGATGTTTGAGGATGAGATTGCTCGGATTAATAATAGAGCATACACTTTAACTGAGACAATATATGATTTCATCCAGTCCATGTAGAATTCAGAAGAAGTGAGGCCACCACCATGCGAACCACTGGATTATCATGTGACTCACAATCAGACACGACTACTGACCTCTGACCCCCTACTGACCATATCAAAGAAAATAATAAAAAAATTAAAAAATTTGAAAATTCAAAAAAATTGGACAACTCTGAAATCGAAGCATTTTGTAAGAGTCTGATCTTAGAGCTTCCATTGATCAAAGCCATAGAATATATGCCCGATCTTAAGAGATTTGTGAAGAGTCAACTAAACCCCAAAAGACGGGCAAGAAACGATCAAGAACTGAATATCATGTCATATCTATGGCTAGTTCTTTGGTGATGAATCATAAAATCAAAAGCTGCAAAGTCAAACGGTTGACTCGGATCACATGTGAAATTGAGGATACCTTATTCACTCATGTTCGGTTAGACGATGACTCTACTTTAAACATCCTCCGAAATCCATCTTTAATCAACTTAAATTCGGACAACTCAAAAAGACTAGGGTGATCATTCAATTACCCGATCGATCTACCAAAAGACCGCGGGAGATCGTTTCTGTCGTAAATTTCTGAGGTAAAGAACATAAAGTGGACTTTATTGTCCTGGACATTGAGCACCCCTGAAGGTTGTCTGAGTCTCCTATCATTTTAGGAAAGCCGTTCTTATCCTCCACTAAGGCGATCGTCGATTGTAAGACTCAGGAAATCCAGTTCCCGAACTTGGACCATAATGAACAAACCCCTAATGACACAACCTGCTCTGAGGAAAACCAACTTGAAACCGACAATTATGACCTAGAGATAAATATTTCACATTATCAGACATCTTCGCATGACACACTGATACAAACCCTAGGAGAGTCACCTAAAAGACTGGCTGTTGGACAAACTTAGGATTCTTACCACCGTATCACTGCTCCTAGGAAAAATCAATATTTTGGATCTTATGAAGAATTGGACCATATTATTGAAGATCACCACGATTATTTGACTGGTCCAATCTTTGAGTAGGCAATAATTCATGAAATACTTGAACCATACAAAGAACTGACTCAGGAAACCTTTGATGTCATCAAAATTCACGATCATCAGGAAGTGACATCAACATCCCCAGCCATAAACCACAAAATCACCAGGAACAATCTCCCTCGACAAAAGCAGCGCATGACCCTTCAAGAATTGGTCGACTTTTACGGGGATTCATCAGATGAGGAACTCATGAATGCCACATCGGTTACTCAAGACAGGGAGATGAAGACTGTCCAACTTCCTCCCAATACTTTGCAAGGAAACAAACCGACCAAGAAAGTCACCTTTGACCTTAGACATCAGGTGATTTCTGAAGAGTTCTCGTTCGATCCTGAAGTGGTTCATCAGATAAGTGCAATAAGTACAACTCTGATCCAAGGGCACTTACCTCTGATCGACAAAAGTTGGAGATCCTCTGCAGATGACTACTATTCTCCTGAGGATGACTCCGACGATGGCTGATCTTTTTCATCGGCCCCCTCTTCATCGCCCTCCACATTTCCATACTATCTCCCTCTACACTCCCGCAAGAAGGTCTGCCGCAAACCTCCTTGATCTTGTACATCTGCAAATCTACCCGGTTCACCATCTGTATTTATCCGAATATACTTAGGCTAACCTGAGCCTAAGTATAGGGGGATCGGTACCATTGTTTATACATCACTTCTCTTCTTTTGTTTTTAACCCATCAATACTTAGTAGGAGCTATGTCTACATTTCACTTTGTGCCATGAGGACATAGCACAAGCTAAGTATAGGGCGGTGTGTTTGTATATATTTTACCTACTTTATCCATAGCTCGTACTTTAATCGTTTTTATCTAACATCGGGGATGGTTACAAGTAGTGTATATTATGTGTATAATACATGTTTTTCAAAAAAAACAAAAAACAAAAAAAACAAAAAAACTTTTTTGCATAAAAAAATCACTCATAATCTTGCATTTCATCAAGCATTTCATGCATTCCTTGGTTGATTTATTCCTGACACATTCACTATCACTCAAAGGCTTGAGGATTTTTTAGGACACTTGATTTCTGAGATCTTGAGAGTCTGGGTTAACATGCCTTAGTCATTTGGTTGAACTTAATAATCCACATTTCTCTAGTTTGAAAGATTTGAGCGCTATATTGCACTCTTCATCTCTACCTTCAAAAAGAATATGATCAGCACAATCACTTTCACAACTGCATGATTGATGAGATGAGTTGAGCTATCACTTGAGGAACTGGGACTAGAGATTTGAGTTTAGACCCGATTTAATGATATTCGAGGATGGGATAAAGTTAATGAATGCTTCAGAAAACCTGAGTGTCAGCAAAAACCTAGCCATTATGTGAACAAGTTCATATGCTATCTTTTTGATGTTGACCTAAGTGCCAGGGTGTGTTGAAACTTAATGAAAATGGTTGATCAGTGTGCGCCAACTTTTGGTAAAAGCAGTGGAGCTAGCCAACAAAAGGAAAGAAAAAGAAATGTCAAAGAAAAGCTCTATCATCCAAAGTCAAATTCCAAATGAGCTTCCACCAATGGCGAGCGCTCCCAAACATTTTCAAAGTGTCCACTTGGACCAAGCGCTAATTAGGACCAAGGAGTCGGGGCTGACACCATAAAAGGGCTCTGCATCGTAAGCGATACAAGTCTGAGTGTCGAAGGCATCTTAGATACTTAAAAGAGACACATCCGGTGTACTCCCAGAAAAACAAATGCAGACGACTCCAAATTCTCTTGACGGACACATTGATCAACAAAACAAAAATATACTTGTGTTGAGAGCATATCTTCTTCATACAGTGTCTAATTTTGGTCTACTCACTTTTAAAGTACTCCATTTTCAAATACCTTCAAAACAAGACCAATTTCGTAAAATTCAGAGCTCATATGTGAAAGCTTGGTTTTGGGCCTCTATTACGCATTTTGACTTTTTGCTATTTTTGACATGAGTTTTTATGTACATAATTAACCCTTTTAATTTTATTTCTTTTTCATTTGTGTTCTTTGATGAAAGTTTTATTAAGCGACAGAAAAATCCAAATCCAGATTAAAACAGAAATCAAAGAAACTGACTGAGTCCAAGTGTCCGTTGTGTGTCTGTACAAAAATTGTGTGTTTCTTACTTCTATTTTATTTTCCTATTTTCTTATTTTTTAAAAATAAAAAAATAGATTATTGTGTAATTATTTTTCTTGTATTTTATCATAATTTTTCTAGAATTTTAACCTCTCTAAAACCACCAAAAAAATTACAAAACCCCAAAAATCTGGTTTTCTATACACATGACCTTTTTTGCTCACGAGTCCTTCATGAAAGTTGTAGGTCTCATCGAGATGAACAATTTTAGTGAAGGAATTTTTTTAATCCAAGGTCTTCTCTTATTTCTTTTTCATTTTTCTTTCCTCTATAATTTTGAAATTTTTTTGGGGGCGCCACGTGGCAGCTCCAGGGGGTGCCACGTGGCACCCCACCTATCGCGCGCACGTGCGCGGCACGTGACCTCCCCCCTTCTCCTTCCCTGCACCAACGTGCCACCAGCTTGCGTAACGTCGGCCGTTCCTCTCCTCCGCCTTCGCAACGGCCGCACGTCCTCCTCCAGCCGTTATGCTCATAGCCGTCGTTCCTCTCCTCGACCGTTACTTGCGCCACCATCATCCTACAAAGCCGCACCGCTGCCCCGCAGCAGCCCTTATCTTCCCTTCCCCTTGCGTGGCTGGTGACAACGGCGTGCGGATCCTTCTCGCGGCGTGATCTAGTCCAAGCTCTGTTGCAGCCTCATCGAGCTGTTGAGTTCGCCATCTTGCCGAGTGGCTCGAGCAAGAACACCAGGAGTGAGCCCCTGCTCCTCCTTTCCCAGGGTCTGAAGATGCACTCGAGAGGATTTTTCCAACGCCTAGCAGAAGAGAAGAAACCATGGGAGTAGCCACTACCGTACTCGACCTCCAACCAGCTGCATCTCCGCTCAACTAATCAACCTTCGCCTCATCACTTCACGGCGTCGCATTTCACCCTTCACCGACCATCGACCTCATTCGCCTTCGCAACTCGCGCTTGTCGGTGTCCTGCTGCTCCTCCACCCAACAGAGCACGTGAGGAGCACGCGCTTGCCGTGCAATTTGCAAACCAGCTCCCCCTATTCATCGCTATTCGCGCACACGTCCATACCTCTTGCGCCACATGCGATGCATGTGCATGAAGGATAATTTTCATCCGAGCCCCTGAAATCTTAAAAAAGGCAAAAGAACTCCCCGCCGACAAGCATCATGCGAAGCGCACGTGGTTGCCCTGAAAAAATTACATTTTCACCAGGCAACTTCTACTATTTGCAGATAAGCCCCTCCAGGGACCTTTTGAAAGAAAAACTTTATTTTATTTTCATTTTAGTCCCTGCAAATTCATTTGAGCATATCTTTCTCATATGAGATCCGTTTTTAGCATATAATGTCATTTGAAGTATTTTCATGCTCTTTCATCTTACTTATTTTTGGACACATCTGAATCTATTTAATGAGGTTTATCATTTGAGAAGCATTTTGATTATTGTAGGCTACATCTTGACATATGCATGCCTTTCTTAACTGAGAATATCATTGACGTATTTGCAGGGGATGTAGTGAGAGGACGTGAAATTGATTTGATCCCTTTATACTATTATGCATAATATTGAGGTTCTAACCTTTGTATCAATTGACAATAAATAGTGTGATTAAACTCGAATTATTTGAGAATAAAATTAGAGAGAATTGTGAGATCAATTGAGGATTATTTTTTATTGTAGGTTTATCCTACAGTTATTCGATCTGTGATTATTTTTGAGAGTACCGATCAATTTATTTGGACTAAAATTTTCGTCACAGATCCTTCACTTAATATCTTTCTTTGTGCTTTTTAGCATTGCATCATCAATTTGCCTCTTTATTTTCTGACACGAATATTAATAGAGCAAATAATTAATTATTTTAAATTAATTTAAGACTACGCAACTAAAAATCACTGTTTCCTGTGTTCGGCCTTGGAAAACTTGCCAAGTAAAAATATTCCACTACATTTCAAAATTTGTGGTATTTTGCTGAACCGAATCTGCCTCCTATACTACGACAATTCACGATTATTAAAGAGGAAGATTTCACGCTCATCACTGCCTGAATAAGAGTTTCTAACGACTTTCCTTATTGCATCACAACTCATCGATTTAGGATTGTGAATGTGCTCCAACTCATCTAATTAAGAAGATGCTATATCATTCATACATGCTAGGAACTACAACTTGACAGAGAAGATGGTGTTATCGACGAGGTGGATCAAATGGAGTGAATGGTGGATGATCTTCATCGAAGACATAAAAAAATAGAAGAGAAAAGATTTGCCAATCATGTGAAGGGTTAGACTATTCAACCAATGAAAGATGGGGACATATTTGGCCATAAACGTCGAATGATTAGGGGATTGATCTTAATGTGAAATTAGGAACTATGGTGGTATAAACTTCAAGTTACTAAGGGGAGACATTTGCCGTTGAGGGATGAGGGATAGAGAAATGCCCATAATGGGCATGGGGCGAAATAATTCCCAAAATGGGTATGGACTGGCAAGGCATTTGCCATGCCATGACCTAGCACGCTCCGTGGCAAATGGTTTGCCGAATTGCCTAACATGGAAACACTAATCATTGGTGACAAATGGTCTGCTGCTGACTATCTAGTCCAACTGATTGTGATGGAAATGAAAATAAGAAATAGATAAGATACCTAATAGGATGCCTAGGCAAATGGATTTGTTAGCGGGGTGAGCTACAATCAACCTTTGATCTTCAACTCTTGCTCAACTGAGAAAGCAAAAGCTCCCTATGCCACCACAACATATTGCAAGGCTCCAACAGAGTGTGGACCTCTCCCTTTACATCATTTACTCATAAATTACCTTGACTGACGACTTGGCCACCGTAGTATCATAGTGGAAAGATCATTGGAGGATGTGCTAGGTTTTTTGAAGCAGAGAATATGAAGGTTTTTGGCAACTTCAGTGATATTTATAGGCCTTCAATATCCAGATCATTGGGTTGTTAAACGAAGGTTGGACAAGGAGCAAAGATGCACTGATTGGGGAGAGAAACAATATGAAACATCAATGGGGCACTATATACATGTGAGATTCAAGGTGGTTGGAGGTAAGGAATGAACCCCTTAAAAGTTGACAAATGTCAGTGAAGAAAAACATCAAAATTGCAAAAAAAATCTTACAAAAAATAAAAATAAATAGTAGATGATCTCAACGAAATCAGTGTAAAATGAAAGTTATTCAAAATTTCAAGACATATACAGAAGGGTATTTTTACAAAATCAGCTTTATTTGACATATATGAATTTTGAAGTTTTTTATAGGTATATTATACTACGATATTTTCTTTCAAATAGAAAATACCATATGTATTTTGTTATAGTTGCATACTATATTAGGTGTACATTGTGAACTTTTGATTTTATCATATACAAAAGATTGAAAATAGACATGTTCCATCAAGCTATGCACAACCTACATATTTTTATATCATTTTGTTTTTAAAATCTTTTATTTTCTTTCTATTTTTGGGTGATAATAAAGTATTAAGAGAAATATACAAAATCTAAACTACGTAAAAAGGGAGGAAGTGCAACTTGAACAATTTTGTTATGTTTAGAATACATTGCACAATATGTCCCAAAAACATTTTTCATAGATTAACCTACTTAGTCTCATAGTATTTTTAAGATTTAAATGATTTTTAGCTTTGAACTTAATGGCGACAAAAGTCAAAATGGAGTTCTTATGTATGAGATACTAGTCTTTGAATGCTAACATAATACAAGTAGGGTTTCTGTTTTATTGGAATTTGTACAAGTTGATATTTTTGGATCATTTTTTTTAATTTTTTAATATATTTTTATATATAGAGTACAAAAAGGTTAGGTTAAAAGGAGTTAAAATATGATGTATAAAAATATTTGAAGTTTTAGGTATTTACAAGACAACTATACAAAGTGGTCAAAAACTCGAAACTCAACCCTTTGAAAAAGGTATTTTTAGATTCTGTTTAGAACTAATTGTTTATTATAGTATGTCATTCAAATATGAGCTTGGTTAATTCAGAACTGTACAAAAATAAAAACATGGTCGAGAAGTTGTCAGATTAGCGAAATATGGTTTGTGTTACTATTTTCGGATATTTTTCTAATTTGAATTGTTTATGTACACAATGGAAAAATAATTAGGATTTCAAAAATAATTAACCATAAATAGTTATGGTTATTTTTATGTATATATAGATCATTTACTAGTATGCTGAGCTTAATTTGTTCTATACATTGCATTGTTGTTTTTAAGGTTCCTTATTGTCCTTAATTTTAGTAAGTGGACCGAGGTCTAAAGCCTTTGTCTCTTCCTTAAAGTGATAAATAGTATATAATCCTATTTATTCAAGTTTCTTTTTGTCAGTCAATGCAAATGTGCATAGATACATCCTTCCTTCTTCCTCATCTTTTTTGTTTTCTATTTTGCATATTTTTATGTTTTTATTTTTTCATCATGCTAATATGATGTTCATATTTTAGAAGGTACACTTACACTAATGCAGTATTAACTGATGTTTCCATGTATTTTATTAAGGTTTTGTATTAGTATGCAAGAATAATTTGTATGAATATTGGGTTCATCATTCCTATATACTTCAACTTTGCTAGTACCTTAGCAAACAACTATACAAATAATACGTGAAGAAGAATGCGAAAAACTCGAATTTCCCCTTCACTAGTTGTATGAATTAACATTAAGTGTTCGCTGTAGGAGGGCAATCACGGATTAATAAAAACTGCTTAATTAATCTTCTAATTAAAAGTGACCGGTCAAATTTATTTTTTACTTGGGAAAGACCAATGTCAAACTCAGGGAGGTCACTTTCTCCTTAGGTCAATTATCAGATGATCTAGAAACTAGGTTTCTAGAGGAGCATTTTTTAATATTTTTATGCAATTAATGATGAAAATGTAATTTTGGCTAAGTTTAGGGGCTAAAATAAAGTTCAGTCAAATAGTGTCAAAAAATCCTAAAACTTGGCAAGAATGTTAAATGATGAAATTAAGCTAGTTTGATTTTTTGGAAATTTTAGATGGACAATTAATTTATAATGAGATAAATATGTAGACTATGTGGATTTTAAGGAAATTAATTTTAGTAAATATCAAAACTCAATAATTTCTCAAACTAAAATTATCCTAAATAACTTTGATAATGTCGATTCCGGAATAATTTTTAAATCCTTAAAACATTAAGTTATGAATCAACTAAAAATAATTTACTCAAATAAAAAATAATTTATTCTAACCTATATATGCATGCAAATGAATTAACTTTTGGGCACAAATTAGAACACACTTAATTTTACCTAATATGAATTTTCGAGCATTTTTGGAGCAATTAACGACTTATTAGAAATTACAGAGCATGAAATGGGTAAAATATTCAAAATTTACATCAAATTAATTATAATAAAAAAGTTAGTACTCATAAAAATACCATTCAATTACCATAAGAAAGAGAATTAATTGGAATAACCTGTGCGATTTTTGGAATGCGAAGATGATAACAAATTATAGTTCGAAATGAGACGTGAAGACAATGGTCTAAATGCAATATAAAGAAAATAAATAAATAAAAAATATTGATGACGACTCAATTGTAATTACCAAGACTCGTTTGGGGTCGTATGTAATTTTCTCATGAGGGGCATGTGCGACGCACATGGTCTCCTGGCTGCGGAGGTTTCGCCGTTATTTGTGGGAAAATAGGGGGCGTGTCATTCAATTTCTTCACTCCATACACGCGTTGCATGTGAGGGAGAGGTTCAGGGAACGAGGCTAAGGTGCAGGCGGTCGCAATGCGGTGCTTTGACAACCAAGGCTTAGCCTCGGGTGGCCGAAGCGCCACACGACAACTTGGGGGCCGTTGATGGTAATCAGAAGGCGGTGTTGAGGAAGTCGAGGATGAGGGGAGGGCTGCGAGCACCTAACAGTCGTTGATGGTGGTGCTACTGCAACTGGTGAGAGCCGAGGTTGAGGATCTGTCGTTGTAGAGGCAGAGATAGGGCTCCGCTGGAGAGTGGCGAGGCTGGCGGTGCTTTGTGCACGGTGAAGGCTCAAGCCTTGAGGAGCTTTAAGTACAGAGGGCGATGGAGCTCGTACATGTGACTCACACCCATGTGTTGCAGACGTCGATGGCAAGGTGGCGTGAAGAGGATACAATGCGATGGTGTGAAGAAGCATGCTAAGATGCGACCAAGGGTGGAGGAACTTGCTGCTTAAGAGGAAGTGGCATTGCGGGGTCCAACCGTGCGAAGGCAGGGTAGAGATGCGAGGCAGGGCGACGATGGCGATCAAAGTGTGACAAAGGAAGGTAAAGGTGTAGCGGTGTCTGGTGAAGATGAAGAAGGAGACCGGAGGAATCGAAGTGGAGGTGGAGATTGAAGGAGGTGCATGGTGGAAGGATTGGAGGAGAAGTGGAGAAAGCACGATAAGAGAGGGGAAGAAGGAGGGTGAAGAATGGAGCGATGAAGAAGATCTTCTAGAGGAACTCTGCCTAGAAGTGGATCAATTTTCCCGGGGAAGAACCTGATCGATTCTTGGTCTTTGCTCAATGAAGGAGCACACCTTCAGAGCTCAGCGATCTTCTTGGTAATGAAGCTGCAATAAAGAGGCAAGTAGCCCCCTTGGATATCGCCGAAGATCAACCCTCACTTGTCTTCGCTTCAACCCACCTCCGGTAACTGCCACTGACTGAGGCGTTCTTGGTAGCTCGATGCTATAGGTGGGTTTCTCTCAAAGATGGCAGATGAAGCTGGAGCGTAGCAACGATGTAGCTTTTGGGGCCGTTGGCGTCGATGATATGGATGGAGAAATGGAGTTAGAGGGGAGAGTGGTGGAGGAAGGGGGGATGGTTGCGTGGTAGAGAGGTCACCGCAGGTGGAGGGGAAGGGTGGAGCGGTGGTTGCGGAAAAGGTGGAGGAGTCTTGGGACGCCGCAGACATGAGGGGAGGGACGACCTGGTCTGGGCCATTGGATCGACCCAGATTGGAAGGAGAAGATGGTGACATGTGGCGTGCTAAGGAGTCACCACGTGGTGGGGTAAAATTATTAATAATAATAAATAAATAAAAGGAAATTAAAAAAGGGGTGACGCATGGCGGCTCCATGAGCGGCCATGGGTCGCTCCCGGAAGATTCAGAAATAAAATAAAATAAAAAATAAATACAAATAACAAACAAGGTTAAATAAAAAAGTATCTCCTTGAAAGTTGTTCGTCTCTACGAGATCTACAACTTTCGTTAAGGGACCAAAACCAAAAGAAACCATCTGTACAAAAAGTATTTTTGGTGGTACTCTATAGATATAAAATATGTGTATTTTTGTATTTTATATTTTTTTGTAATTTTTAAATTAGATAAAAATTTAAAAATCAAATAAAATAAAAAAATAAATATCTATAACCTAATCTATTTTTGGTATTTTTAATAATAAGATTAAATTACAAAAGTCCCTGAACTATATACTTGATTTCAATGTCACACCTGAACTTAAAAAAGTAACAATGTGGCACCTGAACTTTCAAATTTGTCTCAATGTGGTCCTTGACTATTGAAAATTAGGGTTAAAAAGAGGAAATAATCAACTAAATTTCAATTGTCAAGGATCACATTGAGACAAATTTGAAAGTTTGGGTACTGCATTGTTACCTTTTAAAGTTCAGGTATGACATTGAAATCAGGTGTATATTTTAGGAACATTTTTCTAATTTACTCTAATAATTAAGAAAATAAAGATATGAAATAAAGAGGACATATATAGAAACTATACATACATACTAAGAGTGACTTATTTTCTTTGATTTTTGTTTTAATGTTTATTTAGATTTTTACTAATTTTATTATAACAATAATCAAAGAAAATAAATGCAAAAGAAATAAATCAAAAGATATATTTTTGTACATAAAATAATAAGGTCAAAATATTCAAAATGTACAATGTACAATGAGGTCTCAAAATTCAAGTTTCACATATGAACTACGATTCTTTTGAAGTTGATCTTGTTTTGTAAATAATTGACTGTACACTAATTCAAAAGTGAGTAGGGGTCCATACCATACTGTAAAAGAGAGACATATTCACATTTACATCATTTTGTCTCAGACCTAGGGTTTGGGTTTTATTGGGTAAATATACATGTTAGTATTTTTTGATCTTTTCCTTGATTAATGTTAGTAATATCTACACAAGAAAATTGATTTTATTTCATTTGGGGTTAGTGAAAAAATAACTAAAATATGAGAATTTATGGTAATATATATAATAATATACAAGTTTTTTGGCTTCTTTATTTAATGCAATTATAAACGCTAAAACATGAATCTTATTTACATATGCATGAATGATAATAATGTAATATAGATGAATAAATGCAACTAGTTAATTGAGAACATTGCTCTATTATCATCTTTTAATGCGATGAATCACGATTCATCAACCCCCTATACTTAAACCTTGCTCGTCCTCGAGTAACTAAAATGAAATGCAAAAGCGAGATGATATTGAGTTCCATACAAAGGTCATGAATAAAAGGTGAAAATGGAGCTTGACTCAAACTTTGGATTAATAACGTGATAGAGCTCCTTATGAGAATTAGGGTTTTACAAACAACATTCTCTAAATTCTACAAGTCATTGCCCATACTCGACTCAGAAGTCATCTTAGATCAGCCTCCTCCCAAAGCATCCCACATAAACATTGAATAATAGTTCTAGTGTGTGAAGGGTGTTAGCTCTTCCCATCCAAGATGTTGGACTAGCATGCAATGTCCTCCTCCAGTAACTCATCCTCGAGGAGTCAGGTATTTCCTTCTAAGTTTAAGAATGTGCTAGTTCACAACGAGTGGGAGGATAAGTCCAGAAGGAAGGGGAAAAGAAGTGGAAATTGATCACTGTAGTCAACTCTCCTGTGAAACTTGGCCAGTGTAGCCAAGTCTCCACCAGATCTGCATGCTACTTGAAGCTTGGACCATTGCGATCAAATGTTGTTCTTTTTGGTATTGGATTCTTTTTGGGAGGATTTGTGGTTGCTCTGAATTGATCTTTTGTGCCCTGAAGGACATAGAATCTTTTGTTTCACCCATATTTTAGGTCTTAGAAAAAAATGATACTAGCAGTTCATCCCTCATCCGAAGCTTTATTTCAACCCAATACTCTGGTCTTTAGATGTCCACACTACCAAATAAAGAGACACACAATCTTCCAACTCCTCATCTGAGTTGAGCTAAGTGCGCGATGTAGAGTACAGATTAATTCCTTATCCAAGAGTCTACTCAGAATAAGGTGACCAGGTTATACTCTAAGAGTCAAATCTAGGCATTGTCTTGTGAACTTGGAGAATTAAGTTTAAGACTTAAAGTTCCTAAAATCCTACTTCTCAATGAAGTTCCTTTGAAACTTAAGTAGATTAAGGTCCGATCAAGTCCATCCTCGATTTTTACTCTTAATTCGGTTCAGAACCAGCTAACTTCCACTTTGCATATGCATGATATGCAGATGGAATGCAAATGAAATGAAATGCACATGAATGATGTGGAAAATTTTGACTGTTAATTTTTTATGCAAGAATGCATAATAAGCTATTTTTTCTTTGAAAAAAGTTTTTTTATACCTCCTATTTTACAACAATTTTACAAAAGAGTCTTATTTACGACAAATTTACAAGAATTTTACAAAGAGAGTTATTTACAAGGATTTTACAAGATTATTCAAATTGTATACAATATACATTATTTTACAAATTTTATAAAACAACATTTTTTTATAAAATTTTACTCATCTCGTAATTATTAAATAATGTATACATAAAATACGTGAAAGTACGAGCTATGGGTAAAGTATATATGTAATATATACACCCCCATACTTAGCGTGTGCTATGTCCTCAAACACAAGAAGCGAGGAAAATACATAGCTCATGCTAAGCATAAGAGAGTGAAAAGAGTATAAGTATAGAAGTCGACACGTCCCGTATACTTAGGCCTGATCAACCTAAGTGTAGAAGAAGAGTAAAAATGGGGTGGTCGAGGACAAGAGGAGAAGAAATGGATGAATATACATGGAGAGCATCAGTTCCCCCCCAATACTTAGGTGTTGGTCAGCCTAATTATAGAAAAAGGATTAAGAGAACCGATGGGGTCGGGGTTGTACAAAAGGAAAATGAAAAATAAAAGGAGTAACTCGGCTTACTCACCCCCTATACTTAGGATCTAGTTGTATCCTAAGTATAGCCGCAAAATGATAATGATATAGATCCGGGATGAGTGATACGAATCACGGAAGAGGGAGAGAACAAAAATAGGAACATCTATACAAGATGGAATGAAAATATACAAGGATTAAGAAGGTTTGTGATAGACCTTTTTGCGGGAACGGATAGGGAAGATGAAGTGTGGACCTGTATCACTGTGGGATTCATTCCCAGAAGAATAGTAGTGAGGAGGATGGAATGTCCATCGACGGTTGACATAGGGTTGCTTTCTCGAGTATGGTTGAATTACAACCTTTCCGTACTGATGAATCCACACTTCATCATCTTTATTCTATCATTTGGCCTCAAAAACCCTAGTAAACGCGTGTAAATACCCTTAATTAGAGCATCTTAGCATCCATGCATGTGCATGTAAATAGTGTATAAAATACCGTAATTAAAGCCAAAATTATAGAATAAATAAAAGAAAAGAAAAAGAATAAAATATTGTAAATATTTTATGACCCGAAACCCGAGACCTAGGCTTCTTGATGAATAGGTCGACAAGGAATAAAGTAGGGGGAGATAAGGGCCAGGTACCCATTCTTTTTAACTCATTCTTTATTCATTTTGGGACCTATTTTTGGTTCCACTTTTTATACCTCAAATAAAGAAACTTTGTACATGAAGGTTGTAGATAATTAAATAAACAAAAATACAAAATTGATTTCAGTCAAAAATAATGTACAGATAAAAAGTTATGGTCTGAATAAAAATCCAGAATCCCAACTTCCCAGACCTGTATCTCACAAATGAAAACTCCAAATGCATCAAACTCACCTTTAATTGTATATAGTTTAAAATAAGCTATTTAATGGCGGTGGTTTTGCATTTGGCGGAGCTACGGTTTGAAAGTTGAGTTTTGGACCCCTATTGTATACTTGTACAGATTAAAATATTCAATTTATTATTTATTCATTATTTTTATAATTTTATATTTTTATAATTTTGTAAATATTACTTATAATATATTTGTGTATTAAAATCAGAATAAAAATACAAAAGAAATACAAATTAAAATACTTGTAAATTATACACAGGTATAGGACCTATACACATACCTATATAACATATACTTTCATTTTATTTAATACATAAAACACCTCAGAAAAATAAAATAAAATAAAAATATATTTATGTGTATAAAAGTATTTTATAATTTTATGAAATAATAAACATAATTAAATAAATTAAAAATACCAAATAAAAAAACAAAATATATAAGTAATATACCTATATAGGCTATAAAAAGCAACTTATAAAATTATACCTCATAAAAATAATAAAAAATTACCATAAAATAATTTATAAAATTACGAATAACCTAAAACTAAATAATTCATTTTATATTTCTAAATGATTTTACAAAACATTTTCTAGGGGATTTTCCTGGTTGGTCCACGTGGACCAACCAGGCGCAAACCTTAGTTGACCCCGGTCAACTAGGCGTCCTTCCCCCATGTGCGTCTGTCAGACCTCGTTTGACCCCATCTTTACCGATTTGTTGAGGCTCTGTCTTGCACCATTTCATGATGAAACCTTCACGACTTTTTCTCCCCTTTGATCAAGGATTCACGCCCTTGCGTTTTTTGAGGGAGATAGCCATCAATTCGCTCGATACACCTTGGTCTTTGGAGCGCCATAGTCATAGAGTCAAACCACATAAAACGCACCCCCGACTTCAATTCGATTTTTGAACCCCTCATTCCATAGGTTAGCTCCCCTAATCGTGCCCAAAGGTCCTAGGAAGGTGACAGCTTCCTCCGGCGGCCTTCAGGCGGGTCGAGCATCGCTTGAGGCGGCTCCACCACCTCCCCCTTCACCGGCGGTCGAGGCACCCCCTTCCCTACGGTTTCAACCATCGAGGCTGCCCCATTTTCCTTTATTTCTTTTGCTTTTTCTTTGCCATAGCCTTAGGATCAAAAGCCCTCTCGAAATTTCCATTTTCATCCATTAAATCACCCAATCAGATCACCTCACCGGAGCGCTCCTCCGGCCAAGCTCCTCCTCGTCGCTTCACGCCACCGCATCCACCCCGTGGGGTCCAGGCATTTTGCCCTGGACCCTCTCACGATTTTGTGCAGGTCAAAGCCCGTTGACTCGTGCCTGGGAGCACTTTTGCATCTCGCCGGAGCTCCGTCGAGCTCTCCAGCTCCGCCGCCCTCCTTTGCGAGCCTCGGCCATCTCCGAGGTCTTTTGAAGCTCCTGGGAGATAGACTCGACTGTCAGGAGCCTCAAGCTGTCTTTTGGAGCCCAGAAGTTCACCGGAGAAGGAGCAGGAGCTCGGAGAAAGTCGCCTCGCCGATGCTCCTCCGTTGTTCTTTCTCCGGTCTTCAGAACCGTTGGATCAAGGCGGAGCTCCAAATCGTCCAGCCACCGTTGGATCACGCCAAGCTCTCCACCGTCAGATCTTCACCCTAAGATCTAATCTTCGCCGTCCAACGCGAAGCGTCATCGACCGTCCATCATCTGCCACGTGTCAAGTGAATCGCCGCCAGACGTTGGATCACGCGCATTAGGGGTATTTTGCATCTGATCCCCGCGCCATTTTTGTAATTTTTATTTAGTCCTTAAATTTTCATTTGATGTTTAAAATATTTTGTAATATTTACATCCAGGCCCTTAAACTTTAAATATTTGCATTTCGGTCCTGGCCACGTCACCTCACGTGACAAGTACAGGTGAGGTGAAGGGCATTTTGCAAGGACCCCCTTAGGGTTTACGTATTTCGCTCTAGTCCAGAAACTTTAACATCACATGTATTATTTTTGGAATATTTGCATTGAAGCCCCTGGGATTTTTGGAAATTACATTTATACCATTCCCAGGCGCGTGCTAGTCAGGCGCGTGGGTGGGTTATTTGCAGGCATACCCTTGCGGGTCTTGATATTTGCCATTGGTCCACTAATTATTTTATTCAGTTATAATTTTTGTGTGGAAATTGCGCAGAGGCCCCTTAACTTTCTATATTTACAAATGCCCCTGCCAGGCTTGTAGTTTCTATTTGTTGTTTGTATTTATTTGATGCCTCTATAAATCCCTAAAAAATCTACAAAAATCATCATAGACTCCTGTTTAGTTGTAGAATCACGCCATACTTTTGCATTCCATTTTTATTGCATTTCAATATTTATTAAAAATCAAAAACATGCATTTTAGATACTGTTTGCATTAGAAAATACCAAAAAAATATCAAAACACCTTAAAAAATTCCCAAAAATTTACCTAAGGTCTATTTTAGTGTCTTTTAGTTACTTCAAAAATCATTAAAAATTTCAAAACAAAAACCTAAAAAATTAGAAAACCCTAAAAATCTTCATAAAAATCTTAGAAACCCTAGAAAAATCCTAAAAATATAAACTCAGGTCCTGTAGTTTCCCTATTTTATTCTCTTTCTTTTAAAATTAATTTGGGAAAATTATGATACTTTTTGCTATTTTTCATCCTCATTTTAAATTCGGCCAGCAATTTTATTCACTGTTTCTTTTATTTGGACTCTTAAAAAATACCAAAAAATTTTAATAAAATCCCCAAAAATCATAAAAATATTAGAAAATCATAAAAAAAACCAAAAATATTTTATTTCCTAATTTTTGAGTATTTTTCCTTATTTTTATAAATATCTTATAACCTCTTTTCTTATATTATTTATATATTCTATTTATAAAAACAAAAAAAATATAAAATATAAAAGAAAATATAAAATCAGTAAATTAAAAATCAAAATACAAAAATATCAAATTAAAAATTAAATAAAAAAATTAAAAATTAAAAATCCACAAAAACATTTGCATATTGTAGACACATTGGTTACAATCACACACATACACTTACTTGATCTATCCTGCCTTGCTCCCTGTGTTCGACCTCTACATACTTACACCTATACACCTTTTTATGTAGAGTTAAAAATAAATTTGACTCCACATTTATTTTTCATTGCTTGATTCATATCTTGTGGGTTCATTGTTGACTTTAGTTGGGATTTCTGCGTGGTCGACACTTCGACTGAGTTCCCGCTTTGTGTGGAACTTAAGACCATCGAATTCCCGCTAAATCAAATGGCGTTGTTGCCGGAGAGCAACAACGTATAGAGTACATTTTTGATTGATTGTGATTATTTGTTTACAGTATTGCTCTGCTTTATCTCTCTTATATTTTTGATATATATTGTTGAGCCATCTGACCATCTCATTTCTTGTCTTCTTGCGAGGGACCGCAGATCGAGGAGGATCGCCTAGGTGATTCGGTGCAGCCTTGGGAAGCGGAGTCGGCTTTTCTAGCCCAAGTCGACAGGAGAGAGCAGGAGGAGTGAGAGAGAGAGAGTGTGTGTTAGCTAGCTTTCATTTATTTTTGTGAGAGAGAGTGGTAGTTAGTAGTCTTTTATTTTTGTGAGAGAGAGACTTGATAATTTGTAATAATACAGGGACACTTGGACACTCAGGATACTCGGGCCTAATTTCTAGGTGTTTGTACACCTGGGGGCTCACCACGATTTTCTTCGCATTTTACCGCTGTCATTTTCCGATTTTGATTTATTTTCCTTTCTTTTGTGGAATGAGCCCTTAGATTTTAGGCATTGCTTGATCGAGTAGATTAGGTCCAAACACCCTAATAACCATTGCGTGTACCTATAGTGAGTTGGGACTTAGTTTGAATTAAACAGTTGATTCATCATCTTCGATCCGTCGCGCCGCGAGCTCACCCTGCCAAGCGCTTCTCCTGAACTCGATTTGTCGAGAGGAGGAGGGGTGAGCCTAGACCGGACTCTAGGATTGAGGATTGGTGATCGACTTATGGTTCTTCACGTTAGCAATTGCCTGCTTAGGACGATTTCCGTGTGCATATCGGCATTTAGATTAGGTTTAAAAATTTGTGCTTTGCATCCCACATGTAGAGAGCTGGAGGCACTGTAAGTCTTTCTATCTTTGCATTCATCAAATAGGCACAAAGGTGAGATTTCCATCTTGGTGTCGACTTGCACGGCTTCTCCGACTCTTTTCTCCCTCTGTTTTTGGATCAAGTAGGAATCAAGAAAATACAAAAACGTTAGGCGCTTGTTTGAAATTGAATCAAAATAAGCGATAATACCAAAAAAATTAAAAAAGAGACTGCTAAGAAAACTTGACCTAAATAAAACTGGTAATTGGATTCATTGCTTGGGGAGAGTCACACCCTCACTTGTATTCAGGTTGCATGGGAAGGTCTCCTTCCAAGTGAGCAGAGCGGCTTCGTAAGGATTAGAGCCAAAACCCCAGCTTGTGGCTGCCTTGTGTATCGCCTGGATTTCCGAAGTATTGGCGCTACTATCGTACGTAGACAAGTAGGGCTTGGTCGCCATTGATGACTCTCTATTGTGTAGAGCATCGACCTTGTCTGAAGTATCGAGTATAGGCCACGCCTTCACGGGTGTGTCTGTCTCATCGTCTTGCGTCCGAGTAGGGTCTTGCACGCTCACGGGTGATTCCGTTGCGAGCGAGATCCGAAGTATCGGTTTCGCCTATCGGCTTCCTCCCTCTTTTCTTTGGCTGAGTAGGGATCCAGGAAGGGTTACAAGGACCTTAAAACGCGCATGCTATAGGTTACACAGGAGGAGGACAAGTACGGGAATACTTTTCCAGCAGTACTCTCTCTCCTATAGACGTAGCGCTCTAAGGACTCGTTGAAAGGTAACTTCCTAAATTCAAGCTAAAAATTACAAAGATAAAAGCCGAACCTTCACGGCTTCATGTGTTGAGTTGGTGAACCCTTTGCTTTGTGTTTGATTTGCTAGTCGCATTTAGGTCAATATCAAAAACACAGCACAATTGTGCGCAATTTTGCCATCTCCTTCTTCATTTCTCAGCCTTACTCTTCTCAATACTCAAGAAGATGGGACGGAGATCTCTTAGGCCGTCTTTGGCGGCACCGCTATCCAATACTCCTCCCTATACATCGAGGACGACCTCGGAGAGTCTAGACCCACTCTCTGAGCCTGAGTTCACTTCCTCCCTGTTCCCCCTCGACCACCCTTCTCCTTCCATCAGTCCAGAGTTTCAGAATTTAGTGCATCACAGAGATCAGAGCATTTGACGGCACCTGAGATGGGTTCTTTTGCCTTTTCAGAGAATCCAGCCATGGTAGATAGAGGAGAACACCCAGATGAGCATGAGCACCCTCCATTTCTGTATGACCAAGCTGCCATCAACAATTCATTGCTAGCTTCCCTGAAGACCATGCAGAGACAGATCCGGGACTAGGGAGTATTCATGGGTGACTCATGAGAGAAATCACGCAGATGCGAGAAAACAGACCTAGGGGCGGTGGCGGTGGAGGTGATATACCAATAGTGGCAGACGAGGGAGGAGAACCCAACCAGGAGAGGCCGCCGCAGACCATCATGAGAGAATTGCACAATCCAGCAGCCTCCCTCACTCATCGATGGATCCGACTCCCTCCCATCCATGGAGACTTCGAGCTTTGCCCACACACTATCCAGTTATTTCCAAAATTTCATGGGCTCGCGACCGAAGAGCCACACCTCCACTTACAAGAATTCGAAATGATCTGCAGTACCATTCATGATAGGCTGGTGACTGAGGACACCATCAAGATGATAGCCTTCCCCTTCTCTTTGGTTGATAGAGCCGCGTACTGGCTGAAACATTTGGGGAGGTTCGTCGACACTTGAGCAGAACTCCGGACCGCATACTTGAACAAGTATTATCCTCTCGACCGGACGAACGCATCACGAGCCATGATCAACAATTTTATAATGATCCCTAATGAACAGTTCCATGAAGCTTGGGATCAATTCAGAGAGCTCATTGACCGGTGTCCACACCATGATATATCCAAGCCCAATTTAGTCAGAGCTTCTTATGTGGGCTGACCCTGGAGCTGCAGGGGCTTGTAAATGCCTCTTGTGGTGGGTCCTATTTTTCCAAGGGTGAAGACGACATTTGGGCCATCTATGAAGGGATGGCGGAGAACTCGACAGTCATGGCCCAAGCCCGTGTCTACACGTAGCAGAAGCCCCACCAAGGAGCAGGATCATTTCAGAGGATCGCCCGCATCGATGCCGGCCCTCACACTCCGTCGACAGCCGCATACCAAGCCGAATCAGCCGCAGCCGACATGGGCATTATTAGTGAGAAGCTGGACCATCTCGAGATCCTTGAGAAGAAGCAGATGCAAGGATTGTCCCAGATGGACCAGATGAACAAGACCATGAGTGACCTGAAGATGCAGATTCTTTGCGTCCAGGAGGCACAAACATCTTCTCATCAGCCTCCCAGGTCACAAGCTGATCCCAACAGTAGCATCTCAACCCAGCCCTCTGCCTCGTACCGCCGGGTCAACCACATTCAGGCAGAGCCGGTCCCGCTATTGCAGTACTACCCATCGCAACCACCATCTCAAGACACTCAGATGGTGGTCTATCAGCCGGATCAGCCACTGGCGGTTCTACCTCCACCATCCTTCGACCAGGAGCCATTGATGGAAGTCAATGGGATATGGTACGACCGGTACCCACAGCCCGGGATTCGTCGCGATCACCCCGGATTCCGTTGGACAACTGGTGGCACCTCTTCCCAGCAGCAGCCTTCGGCTCAGGGATATCAGAACAGCCAGCAGCAGCTAAACCAGCATGGTCCTCGTCCCGCCTATCAGGGACAGCAGTGGAGGCAGCGTCAGCAGCCTCACCAGTCATACACTCATTCTCCCCAGTACCAGCAGCAGCAACAACCTCACTTCCCGCAGGGGAATACATCCGATTCTCAGGCACCTGCCTTCGAGAACCCAGCATTAGATGACCTAGCCCGATTGCTTTTTGAACATCGAGAATCCTACCGGCGGGACATGGATGAGTTCCGGCAGGAGGTGAGGGATTTAATCAAGGGCAAAGCTGCCATACCAGCTCAGATTGAACCAAATCCGAATAATCTGAAGAGGAAGTCTGAGCAGGTGCAGTTCATAGAGGATACCTCTCCTAGTGATTATTTGAGTGACACGTCTTCTTTGTATGATGCTGATTTTGTGACTACTAGGAGTGGTAGGATGCCAGCCGACGGCGCCTCATCTGAGCGACAGCCCCATGCAGTACCAGGAGTGCCAGATGGGTAGAGTAGCGGTACTGATGCCGCTGATGATGCAGAAGACGGTGGTGCTGATGCCACCAATGATGGAGTTCCAACGACAGTACTGAGGCCGTCGTGATACCAGATGCAGACGGTGGTGCTGATGCCATCATTTTTGATGAAGAGCCAGAGCGCGGTGCTGATGCCGCGAAGACAGGTGCCGTTGGTGGTGCTGAGGCCACCACTTCCACTTTTGTTGAGCTCCCACATGTTTTGTTCCCACCTTTTGTATCTAAGGACTGTGGTAACAAGAAAAAGAACAAAAATATGAATAAAGGAAAGGTTTCTGTTTACACTTCAGATCCATATGTGTTGCATGATGATCATTGTATGGATTCTAATCCTTCACAGGCGCAGGAACCTCTTCCTAGTCCTCCATCTGCGGAGGCCCCTACTATCCCTTTCCCTGAAGCACTTCGCCCGGCGAAGGGGAATAAAAGAGAAAATCCCAAAAAGAACTAGCAGGTCAAGTTCAGCAACCAGATGATTGATAGATTCCACATCCACCTAACTCTACGAGAAGCATTTGAGCACATCCCCTTCTTCAAAAAGAACTTGAAAGAGAAAACTACAGTCCACATGAAGAGGAAGTACAGAGATCAAATCCATGTGCTCACCCAGGACACTTGCTGGCACCATTCAAAACAAATTGCCAGCCAAGAGACCTGATACAGGAGCTCCCTATGTCAGATGCGAGATTCAGGAGCAGCAGTTCGATCGTACTCTATTAGACAACAACTCTTCTATTAACCTTCTTCCGACAGCCTTACTCGACCGATTCGAGTTTGGTCCTCTTCTTAGGAGCAGGAAGGTCCTTCATTTTGCTGACAGGTCGACTAAGAGGCCGAAGGGGTTGTTGAGAGACGTGGTCGTTACCATTCAGGCCTGCAATTCCCCGTGTACTTTGTTGTATTGGACATGGAGATCCCTGAGTCGGTAATCGATGCCCCCATCATACTTGGACGCCCATTCTTGGACACTGCCAAGGCGGTATCTGACCATGATAGCGAGAAGGTATGCTTTCGCGTAGAGGGCGAAACCATACAAATAGAGACGATCGAGGAAACCAGAGAGAGAGAATTAACATGCTCATAGCAGTCCAGTGATATTGAGCAGATGACAGAGGATGAGCTAGATGTCCACCAGGAGTGCGATTTCGTGATGATAGATGATGAATCCATTTGGACAGATCTCGTAGCACAGACCCTCGCCTTGCCTATAGATTCAACATATTTACGTCTTATGGCAGTTGAGAGTCTGGAGAGCACATTCCTGGACGAGGATACTTTTGAGGTTGACAGTTGTGGGATGAATGGTGATGATTTTCAATCTTGTTCTTCTAATTCAGATCCCTCAGATTCAGACATTGATTAGGATAATTTTGATGAATATTTACCGTGTCTGATTCCTTCTGAGCCGACAGCTAGGATGGAAGACGAGCCAGTATATTTCATAGACAATTCAGCAGGGTTCCCTTCGTCAGATGTTCAGTCGTAGCGAGAGTTCTCACATGAGAACATGGTCACCTTCACACATACATATCAGAAGCCAGATCTGCCACCTCCCAGTTGTCCAGAATTGAAACCCTTGCCGCAGTCGCTGAAGTATAGATTCCTCGCAGGTGAGCCTGATATGCACCCAGTCATTATCTCAGCAAGTTTGACTGGAGAGCAAGAATCTCGTTTGATGGAGGTTTTTGAAAGAAACCGCAAGGTGATAGGATGGAGTATAGCTGATCTCCAGTGAATTAGTCCGGCTCTGTGCTCCCACCACATCTATCTTGAGGAGGACGCTAGGCCGTCGCGTGAGTTCCAGCGACGGCTGAACCCGAATCTTCGAGATGTGGTCATGAAAGAAATATCAAGGTGGTGGAGCGCCGATTTTATCTACCCCATCTCCGACTCCAAGTGGGTTAGTCCATTACATGTGGTACCCAAGAAGACGGGTATCACTACAGTTGTGAGTGAGTCTGGAGAGGAGATCGCTACCCGAGTACCCACTTCTTGGAGGATCTGTGTGGACTACAGACGATTGAATCATGCCACCAAGAAGGATCATTTCCCACTGCCATTCATTGATCAGATTATCGAGAGGTTAGATGGGAAGAGTCACTACTATTTTCTTGACGGGTACTCCGGTTACGATCAAGTGGCCATTGCGCCCGAAGACTAGGAGAAAACGACATTCACCTATCCGTTTGGGACTTATGCTTTCAGACGGATGCCCTTTGGTCTATATAACGCTCCGGCAACATTCCTAAGGTGCATGTTGTCCATTTTCTCGGACATGGTGGGTGACTGTTTAGAGGTCTTCATGGATGACTTCTCGGTCTATGGCGACAGGTTTGATACTTGTCTTGACTGCTTAGACCGTGTGCTTCAGCGATGCATTGAGGTCAACCTTGTATTGTCTTGGGAGAAGAGTCACTTCATGGTGACTCAAGGCACGATCCTTGGTCATATCATCTCCAACAGGGGCATGGAGGTCGATCCGGCCAAGGTGGATATCATTAGAAAACTCAATCCACCGTCCAATCTACGTCAATTGCGGTCTTTTCTGGGGCATGTCGGTTTTTACTGACGGTTTATTCAGGACTTCAGTCGTGTTGCCCGACCGCTCACTGACTTGCTGACGAAAGACACCGAGTTCATTGTAGATGATAAGTGTCTTGTGTCTTTTGAGACTCTCAAGAGTATGGTTGTCACGGCTCCTGTCCTTCAGCCACCCGATTGGTCTCTCCCATTCGAGATCATGACGGATGTTTCTGATTTTGCCGTTGGGGCTGTGCTTGGACAGAGGAGGGATGGATTGCCGTTTGCCATTCACTACGCCAGCCGGACTTTAGACGCCGCTCAACGGAATTATACTGTGACAGAGAAAGATATGCTGGCTGTAGTCTTTGCTTTGGATAAGTACAGATCATATATTCTCGGATCTAGAGTGACTATTTTTACAGATCACACCGCCATCCGGTACTTAATGGCCAAGAAGGATGCCAAAGCACGCCTTACCAGATGAATCCTTCTGCTCCAGGAGTTTGATATTGAGATTAAGGATAAGACTGGAGTTAAGAATGTGGTGGCGGATCATCTCTCTCGCTTAGAGAACCTTGAGGAATCTGAGCCCAACGCACCTATCACAGAGACGTTTCCAGATGAGGCGATCTTGGCTATCGCCTCGCTCCCATGGTACACCGACATTGTAAACTATCTTGTTGCCAAGACGGTTCCATAAGGTTGGCCCAGGCAGAAACTTGAGACCTTCCTGGCGAAGGCCAAGTTTTACCATTGGGAGGATCCCATCCTTTATCATGAAGGAGGGGACAACATCTGGAGGATGTGCATTCCTCAAGAAGAGCAACATAGCGTCCTCACATACTGTCACAAGCTTGAGGCAGGAGGACATCATTCTGGGAGACGGACAACACAGAAGGTGCTTCAATCTGGCCTTTGGTGGCCTACTCTCTTCAAGGATTCAGATGAGTTCGTGAAGAGATGTACTGACTGTCAGAAGATGGGTACTTGCGAACAGAGAGACATGATGCCCATGCAACCCATTCACTTTTGTGAAGCTTTTGATGCATGGGGGATTGATTTCATGGGCCCATTTCCTAAGAGTCAGGGATTCGAGCATATTTTGCTCGTTGTAGATTATGTCAGCCAATGGGTTGAGGCCATCCCCGCCCGAGCCGCAGATGCTAAAACTGTGTGTAAATTTTTGAGGAAAAATATCATTTCACGGTTCAGGGTACCTAGAGTCTTGATTTCAGATGGGGGGTCTCACTTCATCAATTACAAGGTTAGGGCCCTTGCAGACGAGTTCGGCATTGACCATCGGGTTGCCACACCGTATCACCCTCAGACTAATGGCCTTTCCGAAATATCAAATCAGGAGATCAAAACTATCCTACAAAAGGTTGTCCGCCCAGACCGAAAGGATTGATCACAACTTTTGGACTCGGTCTTGTGGGCCTAGCGGACCTCCTTCAAGAATCCATTAGGGACATCTCCCTTTCATCTCGTCTATGGCAAGCCGTGCCATCTTCCTGTGGAAATCAAGCATAAGTCACTTTGGGCAGTTACAGAGTTATTGTTGGATCCCGAGAGTATAGGAGAACAGAGGAGAGCAGAGTTGGCAGCCCTGGAGGAACTGAGAGATACAGCCTTTTCTAGCAGCCTACAGTACAAGGAGAAAGTAAAGACATGGCACGATTCTCATATCAGCCATAAACAGTTTGAGCCTGATCAACGCGTATGGTTGTTTGATTCCAGGCTGAAATTATTCCTAGGGAAATTACAGAGCAAGTGGAAAGGTCCTTATGTGGTCAGGAAGGTACATGATAATGGTAGCATTGATATATCCGAGCCGTTATCTTCCTCTACCTTCCGTGTTAACGGTCAGTGCCTGAAGCTATATCTAGATCATGATCCGCCGACCGTTGACGTTGCCCCCATTCTTCTGGTATGAGATTTGTTCTTTGACGCATATCATTCGCATCTCATACATGGTGATCAATTCCATCTTCCGCTGTATAGATCCATCTGTCCATATCACTCTTTCATATGTTGATATCTTTTCTTCTTTTCTTCTTTTCTTCTTTTCATTTTCTATTTCTTTATCTATTAAAAAGGTGTCACCCCTTGTAGACAGTTTTTCTATACTTGAGACGTACTTTGTCCTAAGTATAGGGGGTGTGCACCCCGAGTTTCTTCTATTCTTCGATCCTCTCCATTGTCTCCTCTTCTTGTCTATACTTAGGGATATCTTACCCTAAGTATAGGGGGAGACAGTCTGAGTACGATCTGTTCATTCCCACCCTTGACCCTCCCTGCGTTGTGTACAATATGCTATACTTAGGATTATTTGATCCTAAGTATAGGGGGACGGTCAACTTCTCATTGGTTCATTCGTTTATTTATTTATTCTTTAGACTTGCCTACACTTAGTACGAGTTATGTCTTCTCTTTTCTCTCCGATCTATGAGGTCATAGCTCAAGCTAAGTATAGGGGGGTCGTATATACTACGTAGATACTTTAGCCATAACTCGTACTTTTGTATTTTTCTAACAAATATGGCTAATAATTCTTTAAAATTCATTAAAAACCTAAATAAAAAGATGTTACCATTCCTCAAATTCTTTGTGAAAATATTTTTTGCAAAATGTTTGAAAAATAGTTTGAAAATCTTTGTGAAAAATCTTTTGAAAACTATTTTGAAAACGTTTTGTTACATGTTTTCAACCTTTGTAAAAATGTGTTATTTGTAAAAAATTTATTTTGTGTGAAATAAAACATGTGAAAAATGATTTGCAAATGGCTTGAAAAATGGTTGCAAAAATATTTTGAAAAATATATCTATACTGTTTGAAAACCTTTGCAAAATGATTTTCAAATTGGTGTACATGTTTGAAAAATGTTTGTAAAAATTATTTTGGACTATAGTTTTCAAAATTGTTTGAAAAACTTGTGTCAAATAAGTTTGAGGAATACATACATCTCACCAAAATTCATTATTTATATACATATAAAATTGATCACTTACTTGTGTAAATTCTTAAAATCCACTTCTTGTAGATATAAGAAGCACTCTAGTGTAAATATTTGTACCTAGCTTTCAGCCAAAAATCTTTTGTTTTCAAAAATCCCAAAAAACATTTGCAAAATTAAAATCCAAAAACATTTGAAAAATCCTTTTTGAAAAAAAATGCATATGCATCATCATCATCTTTTCAAAAATCCATAAAAAGTTCAAAATCCTTGAAAATTGCATCACAGAAATATTTTCTGCATTCTGCACATCATTTGCATAGCATGAGCATTTTTCGGATTGAGTTTGATAGTTGAACGAGTCTAAGTAAAATCCGGAGATTGGAGCTTGACTGGACCTTAAAATCTATCTAATAACATGAACCTTATAGGAATTGGGTTTGAGGTACTTCAGGTCTAGTTGACTTAATTCTTTGAGGATCACGAGACTTAGTTCAATGGATTCTTGATTGCCTAAGTAGAGTATTTCGGAGCACACGTACGACTCTTGTTGATAATGACCTAACTTGGACACCTGCACCTTTCACATGGCTCGACTCAGTTGGAGTGGTGAGGGGATTGGATTTGCCGGTATGAGATGCACACAAGTGGAAACACTTGTCCTCCTCTAGGGAGGGAAGTGCACCCCAACCCGTCCAGTGATGAGGAAGTCTAAAGATAGGAGAGTGTGGGTTGAAATAAAGCTTCAAAAGAGGGATAGTCTACTGGCTCAAGAGGAAAAACTCCTTATGTAAATGCTGCTGTGAATAGTATTCCAAAAAAAAATGGTCAGGCCTGTACAAAAATAAATGCCTATAAAGTATGTACAAATGTTGTAAAGTCAATAAGCAAGCTTGAGTTCCAAAGTCAAATATGTGAGCCTGCAGCTGGATGACTTGACTACACTGGTCTTGCATCCTAGGATAGGTAGCTACACTGGCTACCGTCCATTCTTCTCTTCACCCCCTCCTCTTGAGCTGGTTGCCACTTGAATTTAGAAGGGAATACCCCGCTCCTCGAGGATGGAGTCGTTGGATTGGGGAATCATTGGGTTGTCATACTGGATAAGTCAGTCTCTTTGTCATTCTAGTTGGGGAGAGCCACTATCACTTGCATTGTACGAGTCAGATTCATAGTCGTAAGAGTTTGCGTTTGAGTTGAGATATTTCTGACCTGGCTATTGAGGAGACTTGAACAGAGTTTTGGGATTCTCAGGGACTGTTGGATTTCAAATTTGGTTCTCAATAAGGTCCCGCCCGCACTAAACTTCCAAAGGTCCGACTTAAGCTCCAAACTTTGATTTTGTGAAGACAAGTTTGATCATTAAACTTATTCCAATTTTCTTCTTTTTCTTTTCTTTATTTTTCTTTCTGCACTTATTGCATAAGTGTTTGCTAGGGACTAGCAAAGGTAAAGTATAGGGGGATGATGAATCCACACTTCATCATCTTTATTCATATCATTTTGGCCTCAAAAACCCTAGTAAACATGTGTAAATACCCTTAATTAGAGCATCTTAGCATCCATGCATGTGCATGTAAATAGTGTATAAAATACCGTAATTAAAGCCAAAATTATAGAATAAATAAAAGAAAAGAAAAAGAATAAAATATTGTAAATATTTTATGACCCAAACCCCCAAGACCTAGGCATCTTGATGAATAGGTCGACAAGGAATAAAGTAGGGGGAGATAAGGGCCAGATACCTATTCTTTTTAACTCATTCTTTATTCATTTTGGGACCTATTTTTAGTTCCACTTTTTATACCTCAAATAAAAAAACTTTGTACATGAAAGTTGTAGATAATTAAATAAACAAAAATACAAAATTGATTTCACTCAAAAATAATGTACAGATAAAAAGTTATGGTCTGAATAAAAATCCAGAATCCCAACTTCCCAGACCTGTATCTCACAAATGAAGACTCCAAATGCATCAAACTCACCTTTAATTGTATATAGTTTGAAATAAGCTATTTAATGGCGGTGGTTTCGCATTTGGAGGAGGTACGATTTGAAAGTTGAGTTTTGGACCCCAATTGTATACTTGTACATATTAAAATATTCAATTTATTATTTATTCATTATTTTTATAATTTTATAATTTTTAAATATTACTTATAATATATTTGTGTATTAAAATCAGAATAAAATACAAAAGAAATACAAATTAAAATACTTGTAAATTATACATAGGTATAGGACCTATACACAAACCTTTATAACATATACTTTCATTTTATTTAATATATAAAACACCTCAGAAAAATAAAATAAAAATATATTTACGTGTATAAAAGTATTTTATAATTTTATAAAATAATAAACATAATTAAATAAATTAAAAATACCAAATAAAAATAAAATAATAAAATATATAGGTAATATACCTATATAGGCTATAAAAAGCAACTTATAAAATTATGCCTCATAAAAATAATTAAAAATTACCATAAAATAATTTATAAAATTACGAACATTTTTTATTTTATAATCTAAAACTAAATAATTCATTTTCTATTTTTAAATGATTTTACAAAACATTTTCCAGGGGATTTTCCTGGTTGGTCCACGTGGACCAACCAGGCGCAAACCCTAGTTGACCCCGGTCAACTAGGCGTCCTTCCCCCATATGCGTCTGTCAGACCTCGTTTGACCCCATCTTCGCTAATTTGTCGAGGCTCTGTCTTGCTGCATTTCATGATGAAACCTTCACGACTTTTTCTCCCCTTCGATCAAGGATTCACGCCCTTGCATTTTTTGGGGGAGAGAGCCATCGATTCTCTCGATACACCTTGGTCTTTGGAGCGCCATAGTCATAGAGTCAAACCACATAAAACGCACCCCCGACTTCAATTCGATTTTTGAACCCCTCATTCCATAGGTTAGCTCCCCTAATCGTGCCCAAAGGTCCCAGGAAGGTGACAGCTTCCTCCAGCGGCCTTCAGGCGGGTCGAGCATCGCTTGAGGCGGCTCCACCACCTCCCCCTTCACCGGCGGTCGAGGTACCCCCTTCCCTCCGGTTTCAACCATTGAGGCTGCCTCATTTCCCTTTATTTCTTTTGCTTTTTCTTTGCCATAGCCTTAGGATCAAAAGCCCTCTCGAAATTTCCATTTTTATCCATTAAATCACCCAATCAGATCACCTCGCCGGAGCGCTCCTCCGGCCGAGCTCCTCCTCGCCGCTTCACGCCACCGCATCCACCCCGCGGGGTCCAGGCATTTTGCCCTGGACCCTCTCATGATTTTGTGCAGGTCAAAGCCCGTTAACTCGAGCCTGGGAGCACTTTTGCGTCTCGCCGGAGCTCCGTCGAGCTCTCCAGCTCCGCCGCCCTCCTTTGCGAGCCTCGGCCACCGCCGAGGTCTTTGGAAGCTCCTGGGAGATAGCCTCGACCATCAGGAGCCTCCAGCCGTCTTTTGGAGCCCAGAAGTTCACCGGAGAAGGAGCAGGAGCTCGGAGAAAGTCGCCTCGCCGACGCTCCTCCGCTGTTCTTGCTCCGGTCTTCAGACCCGTTGGATCAAGGCGGAGCTCCAAATCGCCCAGCCACCATTGGATCGCGCCAAGATCTCCATCGTCAGATCTTCGCCCGAAGATCTAATCTTCGCCGTCCAATGCGAAGCGTCATCGGCCGTCCATCGTCTGCCACGTGTCAAGTGAATCGCCGCCAGCCGTTGGATCGCGTGCATTAGGGGTATTTTGCATCTGATCCCCACGCCATTTTTGTAATTTTTATTTAGTCCTTGAACTTTCATTTGCCGTTTAAAATATTTTGTAATATTTACGTTGAGACCCTTGAACTTTAAATATTTGCATTTCGGTCCTGGCCACGTCACCTCACATGACCAGTACAGGTGAGGTGAAGAGCATTTTGCAAGGACCCCCCCTTAGGGTTTACGTATTTCACTCTAGTCCAGAAACTTTAACATCACGTGTATTATTTTTGGAATATTTGCATTGAAGCCCCTGGGATTTTTGGAAATTACATTTATACCCTTCCCAAGCGCGTGCTAGTCAGGCGCGTGGGTGGGTTATTTGCAGGCATACCCTTGCGGGTCTTGATATTTGTCATTGGTCCAGTAATTATTTTATTCAGTTATAATTTTTGTGTGGAAATTGCACATAGACCCCTTAACTTTCTATATTTACAAATGCCCCTGCCAGGCTTGTAGTTTCTATTTGTTGTTTGTATTTATTTGATGCCTCTATAAATCCCTAAAAAATCTACAAAAATCATCATAGACTCATGTTTAGTTGTAGATTCACACCATACTTTTTCATTTCATTTTTATTGCATTTCAATATTTATTAAAAATCAAAAACATGCATTTTAGCTACTGTTTACATTAGAAAATACCAAAAAAAATCTCAAAACACCTTAAAAATTCCAAAAAAATTATCTAAGGTCTATTTTAGTGTCTTTTAGTGTCAGTCCAAAAATCATTAAAAATTTCAAAATAAAAACCTAAAAAATTAGAAAACCCTCAAAATCTTCATAAAAATCTAAAAAACCCTAGAAAAATCCTAATAATATAAACTCAGGTCATGAAGTTTCCCTATTTTATTCTCTTTATTTTAAAATTAATTTGGGAAAATTTTGATACTGTTTGATATTTTTCATCCTCATTTTATATTCGACCATCAGTTTTATTCACTGTTTCTTTTATTTGGACTCTTAAAAAATACCAAAAATATTAGAAAAATCCCTAAAAATCACAAAAACATTAGAAAATTATAAAAAGACCAAAAATATTTTATTTCCTATTTTTGAGCATTTTTCCTTATTTTTATAAATATCTTATAACCTCTTTTCTTATATTATTTATATATTCTATTTATAATAACAAAAAATATAAAATATTAAAAGAAAATATAAAATCAGTACGTTAAAAATCAAAATACAAAAATATCAAATTAAAAATTAAATAAAAAAATTAAAAATTAAAAACCCACAAAAACATTTGCATATTGTAGACACATTGGTTACAATCACACACATACACTTACTTGATCTATCCTGCCTTGCTCCCTGTGTTCGACCTATACATACTTACATCTATACACCTTTTTATGTATAGTTAAAAATAAAGTTGACTCCACATTTATTTTTCATTGCTTGATTCATATCTTGTGGGTTCATTGTTGACTTTAGTTGGGATTTCTGCGTGGTCAACACTTCGACTGAGTTCCCGCTTTGTGTGGAACTTAAGACCACCGAATTCCCGCTAAATCACATACCCATTTATGATGATCACATCGTTGGAATCCGAAGAGGAATCCTTAGAGGACATCATCTAGTCAATTTTCTAGAACCTTAAGTATGGAGAAGATGATGAGAGTGACATGCCTTGAGGGGTTCAAGGGAGCGTCTCGAGTAATCGATGCTCTTAATATTCTCACTAGAAGATCGACTAGGAGAAATGACTTCCTTTTTGGAGTGATTTTGTGAGATGTTTGTTGTCTCTATGGTTGGTGGTTGCGACCATGAAGGCACAAGAATCGGATCATCAGAGTAGTTAGTACAATCATAAAAGATGGTATCCAGCTCAGAGAGAGCTTCTATTTGTGAGCTCTCTATAGAAGCTGTCACAATCATGGTAATGTAAGCAACAGAAATTATGGATGTGTGGGGAGTCTTTGAATCAATGGTCGGCTCGACAGTCGGTATCTCAGGTTTAGTAGAGAGGTAGGACTCATCTATCTCTCAATGGTCACGACTGTCAGCGGTTATGTGGGTCGCATTGGGATGGAGTTTGTCGTTAAAGGTCACACGTTATCGGTATGTACCCAATGCTGGAGAATCGATCTCTCTAGTCTTGCAATCTATAGTCTCCTTAGCTAATGCTAGGAACTGCTTCCCAAAATAATAGGAGACTAGGTGAACTCTCCTCGGTGCTCAATATCAATGACTATAAAGTCCACTCTGAGCGGAGCACCTTGGAAAGTAATGATGACTGGGATAATTCCTCTAGACCATTTTATATATCAATAATCTAGTTGAACGATCACTCTCGATTTTCCTAAGTGCTCCGAGTTTGAGCTTGTCAAACATGGAGATCAGGAGGATGTTCATAGATGAGTCATCATCGATTCTAGCATGGATAAAGATGGTGTCTTTGATTTCACATTCAACCATATGCAATCGCTTCACTCTGCGGCTCTTGGTCTTTCTCTCCATCACCAAGGAGGTGCCCATATCACTAGGTGTCACTCAGTCCTTGTTCTCTTATTGCCTGACCTCTTGGGCATCAATTTACTCCTTACAAATCTTTGAGGTGGGGAAAGTGTTATATGGTCTTTATTAAGGGGAGCTTAAGAATCAGTTCCTTAGCAATGGCTTCCCTAAGGGAAGGATTCATTTTTTTAAAATCTTTTTCATTTTCAAGTTTATGAGATTTTCTGGGTTTTTTATTTTTTGGTCTTTTTGGGATTTTAATTTTTTTGGTGTTTTTGATAGGTGAAGGAGGAGTAGGAAAATGTGTAGACTCGAGATTAGAGGCCAAGTGATTTGTAGAAAAGGGAGGTAGAATAGACTCCATCTATAAAGAGTGTGTGGGTTCCCTTATGCCCTCTAGATTTTCAACATAAAATCCACTCATTTCCTTTTCCACCTCTACACACGATCTGGCAACAAATGAGATTAGTAGGCCTGCAACATTTCTCAATTTATCCTCAATTATTTCATATCTCATAATAATTCTAGAAATGTGGTCCTCCAAAATATTGACATGACAAATCATGGGAGTAGTCTTTTCATTTGGGGATACTGCTGCGAACTTGAGGTCTCATACTCAATATACCTAGACTATGGCATGTAATGTTGTGTTGAGTATAGACCATCCTTGTGGTAGATGTTGGTCAGAGCCTCATATGGTGGAGTTAATAAACATGGGGCTTGTAGATCGAGCTTATGGGTCTAGTCCCCTATATTTATAGGCTCTCCGAGTGGCTGGTTAATGTGAGCTTGATCACAAAGGCCTATCAAGTCCAGAAAATTATACAATACATGTCCATCCATTCGGTTTGTTTGTTAGGCCATGTTATATCTTAAGGTCAAGTCAGAGTATGAGTGTGTGAATCGTGGACCTATCCCAACAGTCATATGGGGAGCAAATGAGTTTTTTTGGGTTATTAACTCTGCCAATCATCCGTCTCAATAGGGGCTTGATCGTCGAATGGTTCTTTGAATACAACAAGCATCCAAGAATATGGTGAGTTAGCCCAAGATGGAAGTGGATCAATAGTGTGAGAATATGGGATATGTGAGAAGTACGAAGAAGTGGTGAGGTCAATCGGACTTCTTACTTTATTATCGGAATGGGATGGGATCACCATGGGTAAGGGTCTCCCGCGGATGGTGGAGAGTACGTGGAAGAAGCATAACGTGAAGATGAACATTATATGTATCCCGACATCTCGAGAGAGATATGAACGAAATGTAAGTGGATCGCAATCAAAAATGTGCAAGTGCACAGAGGGATATCACACACAAACTGACACACAAACAAACACAAGAGCAAACCCTAGTTTCAACAACTTAACACAGTGATGGTTGCAAAGGTCCGGCGGTTATCTTTTCGATTTTAGTTAAGTGATAAAATAATCTTGTTACTCAGGCACACAAGGTGAGTCGCCTTACGCCCAGTGGTACTCCAGTATGATCCCAATCAATGAGGTGATCTGCCCGTGTTGACGGGTTCAATATCACACCCCAAAGGAGACACACAGACTTACACAACTGAAACATATTTCTAAGATCAAGAACAAGCGCTTGCATCTCCCAAGCCCGCAAAAGTCAGATCTAGAGACTTAGTGCACAAGTCCAGGGATTTGGGATCTAACCTTAGTATGTACGTCCCCAGCCATTTTGTCCAGAGGTAAGTACATGCGTACAATGATGGGGTTGCTCTACTGTCCAATCTCAATTCCTTTATCCTAAATTTGATAAGAAAACTAAGAGGGGTAATTGGAAAATCCAATGCAATCGATGGAAACAATGATGAATGCTAGAGTAAGAAGACTTACAGTGCCTCCAACTCTCTACAATGCAAGATGAATAATTGAATTCAAATTTTTTAAACACTAAATGAATGCGAGTCAGCAAATTGCGCCTAATAGAAAGTTCTATTAGCGGGAAAGAATTGATTTCAATTTGACTAAGTAGAACGATCCATGGTGCGTATTATTAAAGTGAAGTGCGATCCTAAATTAAACGAGCACAAGCAAATGAAATTTGACCTATGTAAAAACTCTAAGAGCCATGAGTGCAATTTTAACCTATGATCCACTCAAGTCGAGCCCCGACCTCTACACGAGAGTGAAACATGTCTCGACACACCACAAGAATAAGTATCCAAAGTCCGGGGTCCACATGCGAAATCCCAAACGAGGATCGTTGTAAATTTGCGATTATTATAAATTATAACAAAAATTGAATAAAATGCATAAATAAAATTCTAAGGACTCTACACTCTCTCACGACTCGACTCGATCTTAATTTTATGCATCCTTTCACTCAACTTGTTTCCTAAAAGAGTCGGCCTCTAATGAAACTGAGTTGCTCTGCTACCTAAGAAGTCACCTCGTCACACTGGGTCCCTCGCACAAAAATAAGATAGTAGTCGGAGAGATGAATCAAATAAACTAAATAACTAAATAACTAAATAAATAAATAAATATAAATGCATGAAAATAATTAGAGCAATAATTACAAGAAAACTCAGGGGTCAGACTACCCAAGGGGTGAAAAAACTAATGTTTAAATTCTCTAAAAGTCAACCTAAGTTGTGCCTCCCCATCAACAGTGCTATTTTAAAAACCTGAAATTACCCTTCTCCAATTAGGTGAACTAGTGTTGTATTCGTCGTATGCGGGCAATCACAGATTAATCAAAGCGACTGCTTAAATTAATCTTCCAATTAAAAATGAACGGTCAGATTTATTTTTCACTTAGGCAAGCCCAAGGTCGAACTCAGGAAGTCCAATGTCTCCTTAAGTCAATTATTAGATGATCTAGAAACTAGGTTTTTAGAGGAATATTTTTTTATATTTTAATGCAATTAATGATGAAAATACAATTTTAGCTAAGTTTAAAAGCTAAATGGCAAATTTCAATCAAATGATGTCTAAAAACCTGAAAACATGGCCAAAATGTTAAAGTGATGAAATTAAGCTATTGTAATTTTGTTTGGAATTTTTAAATGTATAATGATATTATAATAAATTAAAACGTAAACTATGTGATTTTAAGAAAATTAATTTTAATAAATATCAAAACCCAATCATTTCTCAAACTAAATTTATCCTAAATAGCTCTGATAATTAGGAACCAAGAATAATTTTTAAATCCTTAAAATATTAAGTTATGAATCAATTAAAAATCATTTACTCTGATAACTAAATAATTTGACTTTTGGGCATAAATTAAAAGACACTTAATTACACCTAATGTGAATGTTTAGGAATTTTTGAGCAATTAATGATTTATTAGTAATTAAATAGCATAAAATTGGTAAAATATGCAAACTTACACCAAATAATTATAATAAATAGGCCACTGCTCATAAAAATACCATTTAATTACCATAAGGAAGAGAATTAGTTTGAATATCTTGTGCATTTTTTGAAATGAGAAAATGATAATAATTAATAGCTCAAAATGAGATGCAAAGACAATGGTTTAAATGCAATACAAGAAAAATAAATAAATAAATAAAAATGTTGATGAGGACTCAAATGTAATTACCAAGGTCCACAAAGGGTTGCAAACAATTTTCCCATGGGAGGCACATATGACGTGCGCGATCTCCTGGCTGCAAGGGCTTCGACGTTATTTGCTCGAAGATAGGAGACGTGTCTTGCAATTCTCCCCTCCGCACACGCGTTGCACATGAGGGAGAGGTTCATGGCATGTGGCTGAGGTGCAGGCAGTCGAATTGCCACACGTCCGCAACACAGTGCTTCGATAATCAAGGATTAGGCTTGGGTAGCCAAAGCGCCACACAACTGCTTGGGGGATGTTGATGGCGATTGGACATCGGTGTTGAGGTGGTCGAGGCTGAGGTGGAGGGTCTGCGAGCGACTGACAATCATCGATGGTGGCGCTGCTACAGTTGGTGCGAGCTGAGGCTGAGGAGATGCCATTGTCGAGGCGGTGCTAGGGCTCTGCTGGAGGGTGACGAGGCGAGCGATGCTCCGCAGGTGGTGAAGGCTCAGGCCCGAAGGATCTTGAAGTGCAGAGGGTGGTGGAGCTCATCCAGGAGACACATATCCATGTGTTACGATTGTCGATGGCGAGGTGACATGAAGATGAGATGGTGCGGTGGTGTGAAGAAGTAGATGTAGATGCGATCGAAGGTGGAGTAGCTCACTGCTCGAGAGGAGGTGGCGCAACGGGGTCCAACCGTACGAAGGCGGGAAGAGATGTGAGGCAGAGCGTCGATGGTGATCAAAGGTGTAACAAAGGAAGGTGAAGGTGTAGTGGTGTACAGTGAAGATGGAGAAGGCGATCGAAGGAATTGAAGTGAAGGTGGAGATCGAAGGTGATGTATGGGGGGAAAGATCATAGGAGAAGTGGAGAAAGTAGAATAAGAGAGGGGAAGAAGGATGGAGAAGAACATAGTGATGAAGAAGTGGAATTCTACCTGGAAGTGGATTGATGGGCCTGGGGAAGAACCTGATCGGTTCTTGGTCGTTGCTTGATGAAGGAGCATGCCTTCAGAGCTTGACGGTCTTCTTGGTGATGAAGCCGCAACAAAGAGGCAAGTGGCCCCTCTCGCCGAAGATCAACCCTCGTCTACCCACCTCGGGTAGCTGTCACTGACCGAGGCGTTCTTGGGAGCTCAAAGCTGCAGGTGGGTTTCTCTCAAAGATGGCGGATGAAGCTGGAGTGTAGCGACGATGGGGTTTTTGAGGGCCGTTGGCTCCGGGGAAATGGATGGAGATATGGAGAAAGAGGGGTGGGTGGTGGAGGAAGCAGGGACGGTTGAGCGTAAGAGAGGTCTCCAAAAGTGATGAATATCCATTTCACCACCTTTATTCTTTCATTTTGACCTTCATTCCCTAGCTAAATGCATGTATATACCTTTATTTTGCCCAAATTCACACTCATTATTAATTGAATAGATATTGTATAAAATACCTTGTTTAAAATCAAAATTAAAGAATAAAGAAAAGAAAAGAAAAAGAAATAAAATGCCAAAGGTATTTTATGATCCTAAACCCCGAGACCTTGGCATCATGATGACTGGTTCGATAAGCAATAAAGTAAGGGGAGATGAGGGTCAAATACACAATAAAACCCCTAATTTTTTAGCCTTAAATATTGTATTTTTGGGATGTGTTTTATTCTTTAATGCCTCAAATCAATAAAATCTGTACATGAAAGTTGTAATAAAAATACAAAGAAAAATACAAAATTGAGTTCATCTAAAAATAATATACAATGTTCATTCTACACTCTGAATAATAATCCAAAGCCCAAACTTCACAGACACATTCTCCATAAAAAACTCAAAATGCATCAAAATCACCTTTAATTGTATATAACTTTTAATTATTTATTTAATGAAGGTGGTTTTATTTAATTTGGAGTTAAGAAGCAAATGTTAGGTTTTGGACCTTTATTGTACAATATACCTGAAAAAATATTCATTTTATCTATTCTTTATATTATTCATTATTTTATAATTTTTATTTTATAAATATTCTTTATAATATATGTACATATTTAGAACACAATAAAACCAATAAAAATACATTAAAATAAAATAATATAAAAAACTACATAGATGAATATAATATACTTATACCTATATAATTAATACCCATATTTATTTAAGTATATAAATAACATCATAGAAATACAATAAAATTTTATTTGTGTACATTTAAATAACTTATAAATATATAAATTAAGTATATAAAATAATAAAATTTAAAATAAAAAATAAAAATAAGCTATATATAGGTAAATATACCTATAACTACACATGTAAATACTAACTCATAACAAATAACTCCAAAAAAATAAATAAAAATAACAATTAAATACTACATAAAATAGCGAACATTTTTCATTTTATACCATAAAATTAATTAATTAATTTCTATTCATTACCGATTTTATCAATAATTTCTCCTTAGAATTTTCTGGTTGGTCCACGTGGACCAACTGCAAGCTAACCCTACTTTGATTAGGTCAACTTTCCTGCCTCCAACCGCCAAGCGTGTCAGACGTCAATCAAGCCATCTTCTCCCGTTTTCCCTTTCGATTAATTGATTTTCTCTTCTTGATTCCTTCATGAAAAACCTCTGCAATCTACCCTCAATCACGACGACGCGTTTTCAAAGTCAAAGACTCATCAATTCATGCAAAAACCCTAATCGAATAAGCCCTCCTTGCCATGTCTATAAATAACTCCCTCCTTCCTTCCCATTTTTGATCCCTCTTCGAGCCATGTAACCCCAATCCTTGCATGTGAAAGAGTTCCTAGTGATAGCAAGAGCACTCCCGAGGTGTCGACGAGGAGAAAGGAGGAGGAGATGTGGTCCACCACCTTCGAGACACCCATCTCTAGCATGGTCCCTGCTCCCTGGATTTCAAGGTGTGAGCAGCTTATTTTCAGTATTTTTTAGGTAGCTTTAATTTAAGTTAGTTTAGTTCTGTCATTTGTTTCATTATTAGATCAATAGATTAGCTTAAATCTAGAAATCGAAGATCGCTAGAGCTCTTTGCTTTGACCATGTTTCACAGTGACCCCATCGAGTTCTGACCCGCCTTCCGTGCTCATTTCCTTCCCCTTCGACTGTTGCATCTTTTCCCCATATTGAACCAACCCGGTCCCCCGTGGATCAACGAATCGGAGCTCCTCCGCCGCCTCTTGGCAGAGCTCCTCCATCTCGCTCATTTTCTTAGCTCCTCAGCTTCATTTTAGGTCGAGGAGATTCATATCGAGCCCTTCAGTCTTCTTCTGCAAGTTCGACATGCCAAAGACCCCTGGAGGGTTGATTTTGGAGCTGAAGGTGGTTCCCATGCACTCTACTCTTGGATGAGTTCCAGGCCCCTCCCCAATGGGGCCTGGACCTTCTGGCTGGTGCCATTCGACGCGAACGACTCCCAGGAAGATGGTGGACCCCTCTGCACAGAAAGAGAAGGACGAAGCGAGGAGATATGCTCGATCGAAGGGAGGAAAGGGAAATGTTCATCCCTATTCAACCCTCAACATCGTCAGATCTAACGCGCGGCCCATATCTAATCTGGGCAGTTGATTCCAAGCGAACCACTACCTCGCCTCCACCGTTCTAGCCCTGGATCGTGCCTTTATAGGGGTAAATTTCATTGATGCCCCTGTAATTTATGTACATTTTTATTCAATATTTAAATTTAGGTCTGAAGTGTAAATAAAAGCGGTTAAATTGCACGGAACCCCTTACATTTTTGTGTACTTGTATTTATATCTGTGGTAGCTCACCTCACGTATCGCCCCACATGAGGTGAGTATTTTGCAACTGTACCCTCATGGGGTTTTGCATTTATAATTAGTCCAAAAAGTTGTACATCACGTATTAAATTTTATGGATAAATTGCATAACGGAATTTGGGAGTTTTGTATATTGCAAATATGCCCTTGTCAGGCATTTTTAATTTAAACATCATGGTGAAATTGCACTTCAACCCCTAAATTTTTGTATTAGGGTTTTGAAATGCACACAAACTTTTTAATATTTGCAAAAAGGTCCCTGCTCGTATTTCATTTTTGTACATGTTTCTATAATTTTTATAAATACCATACGTGCTCCAAAAGTTATGAAAAAATAAGACAATGTACCTGGATACTTACGTTTCCATACTATATTTTTATTTTTGCATTTTATACCTCACATTTCTTATTTATTAAAAAATAAAAAAAGCACTTTTATTCTAGTTTAAAAAATCCTTAAAAATTATAAAACCCTTTTCAAAAGTTCCAAAAAAAGTATATGTTGTCTATTATAGTATTTTATAGCTTCAGAAAAATCCCAAAAAAATAGAAAAAGAAACTGATAAAAATTAAAAAGCTTTGAAATCCTATAAAAATATAAAAAATTTATAAAAAAACTCTAAAAATATGTGTTCCTATTTGGTAGTTTTATTTATATATTTCATTATATAAGGAAAATAATTTTAGATTTTTTTATTTAGTATTTTCAATCTCCAAAACAATTCGACCTATTTATCTAATCCCTATGTTGGGATATTTTGTACTTTAAAAATACATAAAAATTAGTAAAATACCTATAAAATCACAAAATTTTAGAAAAATATATAAAATATAAAAACATTTTATTTTGCACTTTTTAGTAGTTATAATGATAATTATATTACTCTAGATTGTATATATAGTTATATATATGTACCTTTATATATTAT